>CM031234.1:383247633-383615133 GCA_018340775.1 Taxus wallichiana var. yunnanensis | reverse complement strand
TAAAATTACATCCAATATATTATTGGTACCATTTACAAGTTGTAGAATCATAATAGCATAGGCTACAACTCCACATGTATCTTTCCAACAAGAGCATTTCATCCATTGAGTTCACCATCTTCATCAAGTCATGCACACAACAAAATGGGGAGTAGGCAACACTCTCCACCCAACCAAACATCTAATGAGGGAGAGAAGCCTTCTTCCTCATTGGCCCCTGAGCCCCAACAAAGAAGCAATGAGGGTTATTTAGACAACCATGGAAACTCAAAAATGTCTTCCACATACACATTCAATCAAGACAATCAATGAAATAACACAATACCAATTTTACAACAAACCAAAAATATAAAAAACACAAAGGCTTCATACTAAAGCCATGGAAGAGAAAGGAACATGGGGGTTATTCTTATGCCTCCCAAGGGCTTAGGTGTCCACCTATGAGCCTCCAAATCACTCCATCACAATTCATGCAACACTCTTATGCCTCCCTCCAAGAAGATACACCAGTCATATGTGTCCCTCTAGAAATCAATCCACTCGTATGCCTCCCTCACTCTTGTGCCTCCCTCAAGAAAATAACAAGATAAAAACAACCCATATTTATCAACAAGGTGGAAATACCAACGAAACTCCTTCCTTAATACCTAAAAACATTTATCTTATTCCTCCCCAAATTTATCCCCATTTCTAGGTTATCCCACAACCTAAGGATCAAATATATTTCCCACAATCATAAGCAATACAACAACCACCATCCACACATATGAGTAAAAAAAAAAAAAAAGCAAGGTAAAAGAAAAAGGGGAAGATCTACCTTACAAATGAGGAAGATCAAATACAAACAAGTTCCAAGCCTTCCAAAATCCCAAGTAAGCATCATCGATTCCAAGCATCCAAGCCCCCCCAAAATGAACAAGTAACCCCAAATCCTCACACAAAATGAAATAAATAGAAAAGAGGGAGAGAGGGGTGATGTTTCTCCATGTAGGATGCCACATCATCTCTCCTCCAACCCACATCACCAAGGTCAAACCAAAACCCCAACGCATAATAAATTGGTGGTTGGGGAAATGACCACCCTCTTACACACTCAACCCAACCCACACCCTTTAAGGAAAAAATTAAATATCCATGTAAGAAAAGTGCAATTAATTTCCCTTTCCTCCATAAAAACACAAAATAGGAACTAAAATAAGTCCCTCACATCATAGGCCTAGTGGGTGGGTCACTTTAAGAGGTGTGGGACAAGCTTAACTTGTCCCACAAGTCACCAAAATGGCCTAGAAGATCAAAATCCGAATTTCACTTGAGAGATTGATTACACACTACTCCAAAAAAAATTAATTCATCTCATCCAACAAAAATTAAAGCCACCAACTAAAATTTATTCCCCCTCTTTGTCACATCCTAATTAACACTATCTAAACAAATTTAAATTAACTTAAGAGGGGGATAAATGAAATAATAAAAGTGACTCCACATACTAATGAAATACAATACTCACAATTAAATAAAATTAACAAGACAAAATCACAAACTTACCCAAGGTCACTATTGAGGTCACCCCCTACGGGGCCGCTAAAAAAACAACAACAATACACAACATATGAATACACAAGTTGCCAAGGTGATTGTTGCCAATACCCCACATTCCTTCGTTGTTGGTCTCCTATTCCATGTAGTTGTTGTGCTATAATTTCCTACAAAATCCAACAATACCTTTCTAGCCTCATGGCCATATTAATGATGTTGAAATCATAAAACACATGCATGTATACATAACAATTTACATCATCAAATATCATAATTAAACCAATGTTAGAATCATGTAATTCACCAATTGTTCAATTTTCTAACATTTCGATTCTACCAATCCATCAATTTGTACTAAGATCATGACATCAAAAATCATCTAGAAATATCCATAAATCACATCCAATATGTCAATACAGTAGTAATAGTTAGAACATCGAATACTGATATATGAATCAAGCATATAAAATTCATCGCAATAGTCACATCATGTTGTAAGTCTAACATGTTTGTATTGTCTGTCAAATAAGTAAAACAAGTGTATCAATGCTCATCTAGAAATGTCTAATATCTAATATGATATCAAGGTATAGGGATCCAATACAAAGTGAGTAGAGACATAAAAAAATAGCAACGACATCACAATTAGTCTGTAACAAGGAAACCATTCTAGATCACTATCATATCCTTAAACTCCCATCAAGGTCCACAATGCAACCATCCAGTCAAATTAATAATCAAAACAAAATAGAGTCATGATTTCCCACACATCTTATTATAATTTGAAGTAGAATAAAGTAGCAAGGTTCAAGATTAAAAATCAATTTGAAATTGATAACATGGTTCAATCAGTGTTGAAGAGGAGTGGGCATTACAGACCACTAAGTTACATAAATCATTTTAATGTCAATTTAATGTTTAGTACATTCAATTACTATTTTTGTCTTGGTTGCTAAGTTACATAAAGGCCTCAAAAATTCCAAGGCCTGCAAAAAATGAATAGGGAATGTTGAGAGAAATTACTCATCATCACGAAATCTTGACTTAAGATGGATTCAAAAATTGAACTTTTCTTGCGAAAAATGAATGCCTTTTTTCCCTCGAGCATTTGATGCAACTACGGATTTAATTTTCATACAATTTCAACACATGTTAACATAGGATTAAGGGCTTGAATTTGATGATATAGGATTAAGGGCTTGAATTTGATGACATAGGATTAAGGGCTTAGATTTGATAGTTGGTTCCTTTATAATCGAACATGGAATATGTTTGGAAAGGATTTGTTTAAATTGGAATTGGATTTTAGAGAATAAGTTGACTTGATCTTCACAAATACAAATTTAACTTTAATTTAAGAGACACGATGCAGTGATGTCAAGGAGGCTTTAGTCGGTGAGTAGTCGCAAGTTTCCCTATTCATTTTTGTGTGTATCATGACTCCACATGGCGATCTAGTCTAAGTTAATTTGTATATGGTATTATCCCCTTTTTCCACATGGTATTAGATTTCATATACAAATAAAATTAGACATTTAGATTTAAAAATGGTGTGTTTGGTGGATTTAGATTTCCCTTGGTGGCCAACCACCTTATTGATTTTCAATAACTGTTGCACTATATTTCCCAAATGAGGATCTCATATTCAATGTAGTTCTCATGTAATATTAAATTGAACTCTAGAGTGTTTTCCTTATGTTTTCCCTCATATATCAACACCAATAGTGGGATTTACTTGATTACCTTGAGATGTAACTATTAGTGCAAATCATAGCACCCCCAAATGGCGTTATGGATCTAATTTTCTAAGCCAGGTCATTTGGTGTGATTTGCATAACATTGGATCATTCCCCAAGCTATGGGACTTGTAGATGGGAACGATCCTCCGGAGAAGGTTGGTTCCTCTTCCTAATCTTAGCACTAAACTAATTCTAAGGAAGGAAATGTGACTATCTACTCCTAATCTAACAATTCCAAGGGACCGAGGTGAGAGAGAGCATGAAAATAAAGAAATCCTACACTACAGAGGTGATAGCACTAAGAAAAGGGATCTACTGATCACAAATCCAACTACTTGAAATAGAGAGAGGTGAGAAATGGAGAGGATGGACAGATGCATCACAAACCAAGGATAAAGTTTGCATAGAACACCATTTCAAACCCTTTAAACACAGCTCCCAAAACCTGCAATGGACATCAGAGATATGCACAGTATACCCTGCAATGGTGAGAGGCAAGAAGAGACAACAAAATGAGCCAAGGATGGAAAAAATGCATCACAAAAATAGATTTTATTGCTCTAGGAGTTCACACAGTACACAATTAATGGGAAAGAGGCAAGAAAATGCCATTACAAAGCCAAAGGAGGAGGCTTAAAATCCATATTCTACCCTGGAGAAGAAAAAGAGGGGGAAAGGAAGAAGAATGAACACCAACCTTTTATGCGTCCCTCTGTTCCAATATATAGAAGAATGGGAGAGAGAAGAAGGAAAGAATCAAATCCTATTTCAACCACCACTAGAATATGCATTGAATCCTGCCTTGAAGATTCAAACACCATCAATCAATGCCCCCTTTCAAATCCACCCCAAATCTATCGATTCTAGCTCCCTCTGTCCATCTGGCATGTTAAAAAAGAATGGCAGATCAAACCAAATTAGATCTAGTAGCTGAGAAAATTGGATTATTTATTAAAGGACTGAAAACATTTCTCCATGGTTCACCTACTGGGCCTAAGAAAATGCCTTTTTATCTTTTCAAGGTGTAAAAGACATCGAGACACTTCCAACGGTGTCATATTTGCAATATTTTGAGCCTTGAGTCGAAAGATATGCCCCTTCGAAGTTAGTATTGGGTCCATACAGAAGGTGGGAAAACAACTTGAAAAATGGGTCCCCTTTTGATATGGAACACATAGAGGCACCGTGCTTGTTTGGGTCTCCGCCTTTGGACCAACTCTTGGAAATGCACCAAGATGACACGTGGTCTCTTCCGTTGCCTCCTCCATACTGCGAGTTTTTCGGCTTCTTCCCGAACCATTTTTAAGCCCGGGGACTTTGGATCTTCGCCGCTTCTTCCCTTTCTTGTTTATGGTTCCTCTATGCGACACCGATCCTTCATTTTTGAGTGCACCTGTAACCTGTTTGATGAATTTAAGGCACGGGTTCGCTTGATAGAGCTATTTCTTCTCTTTCTTACTACATAGGGTTGTTTTGATCCTTCGTAGGCCCCACCACTCTATTGTAGGGTCTCTCTACAACTAGTTTGTAGGATTTAAACGTGGTTTTTCTAATTTTTCCGTGCAGGGTTGTGGATGATCCAATATTTTTCCCGCGGGGTGAAATATGGATAACAATTTTGTGACTGACAAGGAAATTTGCTTGCTAGATGAGAGACCCGAGGCCTTAAAGCATCCATTGGGCATGGAGTCTGCTTGATAAACATGAAACTGATCTGAAATATTGAAGATCTGATCCCTGAGCTGCTGCAAGCCTGAAAGTATGCTTCTTCTATGTTTTTCCTGTCCTTGAGCCTACCTGCACGTCTGCACCCTCAATTTTCATAAGAAAATATTGAAAATGGAGTTTATGAGAGTAGAAAATTGTTTTGTCCTGGGACTTCAATTTGTCCCTCAAATGGACTGTTTTAAAACAACTTTAGTTGCTCTGTATTTGTTTTCTTTTGGAGCTATCAATTGCTATAGACCAAAGTATGATTCTTCTTGCCATGAATATTGAAGAGCCTAGCCTTATGCACCCTTGGAGAAAAATGGAAAAAACTTATATACAAATATCAAATCATACATGCCTCAAATGAGACATGCAGAGTGTGCATAAGCACTTCTTTTGCTGGAAACAAAGTCTACTCCTACTCCTACACTAACCAGAGAGAAAGAATGCTAAACAAAGCCTGCTATAGGTAGGGAGAAGTAGCTTCCCTTTCTCAAGAGGGGCAAGCCATGCAAATGATTTGACACTAAATATAGTTGCTGTATGAGTGAAAAACTGACTATAAGTCGGTCCTCCACCCAAATCATCAAGGTATCGGCATTAATGGAAAATACCTCCTCAAGCTAACTTGCATCAGAATTCTGGAGGTTTTAATGATGACCCTTATTACTTTGATGCTCATCCTCATGCCCTAAAGTAGGCATGATTTGTTTTGGCTTCTCCCTTGGCTCTAATGAAGCCATGTACTTGATTGGGCAAGGTATGGTCCTTTGAAACTGCCCATGTTTCTAAACTCGACTCCAATAATGGATCCTTCTTTCTAACTCTCATGGATGGATGGTGTGAGAGGGATTGATGAGATCTTCTTGATTTTTTTCTTCCTTCTCCTATGAATAACATGAGAGATTCGTGTCTTTCATCCTTGGTTCCAAAGGGCTGTTATGAAGTGCAGGATACTGTTCCTAAATGTTCTCCTCCATGACAGCAGGCTCATGTGCTTGGGATGTGAGAGATGGAGGAAAAAATGATGTGATCTCCATGGGTTCCCCTCCATCAAGGAAATCCTCCAAGTCAGATAGGTAATCTGCCTCCTTGTTGTCCTGCTGTAGGTGCTCAACCTCCTTCATGGTGTCCTCCTAATCTACAATTGACTCACCATGGTTCCCTTCATCCTCAAACATGAAGTTTGAAAGATCAAACTCTTCCTCAACATCATAGCTTGAAGGGGATGAAGTGGGAGGAAGAAATGAAGGTTCTTCTATGGCCTGCTCCACACTTGGAGCCTCTGAAACTGTATGGTCCTCCTCCACACTGCCGAGTGTACTCCTCTTCTTTTGGATTAGGAGTAGCTCCTTCTTCCCCTGCTTGTGCTATAGCTGGAGCTTCCACCACTTGCGGCTTGACCTCAAACTCCTCCATAGGTTTAAAAAATAAGGGAACCTTTGAAAACTCAAGTTTAGTAGCCCAATTCTTAAAATTTTCTATCATTTCTTCTCTATTGGGTTCCTTTGTTTGATGTTCTCCTTGGCTGGTTTTTGGAGTCTCTTCCCAACATGGACTTGGGAAGGAAAGAGGAGTGGTGGGTGGGGTCTCCACTAGTTGTTTCCTTGTTTTTGGTAGGAGGGGAAGGCATTTATTTTGGCTCTTGTGAGGGGGACACAGATTCGAAGGGAAAAGGGAAGAGGAAAGGAAATGAGATGGAAGAGTAGAAGATGGAGAAATGAAATCAACACTTGGGGTAGCAAGTGAGGGGCTTGACTCTTGCCTCTACTGAAATGATAAAGATTGAGGGAGAGAAAATGAAAGGCAGGGAGCTGGTGATTGACTTACCCATTGACAAGGTTGTCCCGCACTTTGCTCATAAGCCCCAATGTCCTCAATCCATTGTGTAAGTTGAGGCAACACTTCAACCATGAAGTCAAGCTTCTCTTGAGGGCTGTAATGTCTTGGAAAAGGGCCTTCCCATGGACAAGGTGCCCTGCAACCAATTATGAAAGCTTTCATTTGAGTTGTTTCCCTTGATTGCACCATGCTAGCCTCCATCTTTTGGATCTTTTCCAGCAAACCAGCATTCTCTGTAACTATCGCCATTATATGCATCCCCTTGTTCTTGATAAGCTCCATGGCCAAACTAATTTTTACTCTACTCATATGGGTAAGCATAATGGTTCTAGATCTGATTATAATGCTAATTTTGAGGAGTTTGGAAATGCGGTGGAGGTGGAATGCATTGTTGTAAGTGTGAGCTCCATGAAGGGAATGAAGTCATGATTGCACAACCTCATGGAATGGGAAAAAATGAAAGAGATGGAAGAAATAATGGGTGGAAATGGATGGGAAGAAGGTTTGTAACTTAGAGGATGGGTTGTTAACCGGATGGAGTCGCAAGATGTGCTTTAAAGTGCCTCCAAAGGCTGAAACACTCACCAAGAGCACATCGAACTTGATGAAGTGAAGTGGTATGGTGATTCGCACCTCTCCCACTTGGCATGCCAAAATCTGTTAGTGTGAAATCATAAAGCACCCCCAAATGGCGTTATGGATATGATTTTCTAAGGTAGGGTCATTTTGTGTGACATGCATAACATTGGATTATTCCCAAACCGTGGGACTTGTAGATGGGAATGATCCTCCAAAGAAGGCTAGTTCCTCTTCCTAATCCTAGCACTAAAATAATTCTAAATTAAGCTGCTCCAAGTGAAACCTTCTAACACATTTCATAGCTGCCCATACAACGCTGCTCCGTAAGACCACTCACCGAATGCCACGGCTGCCCATACAACCACCAAGAGCTCTTAATATGCCTTCTTAGTTCACCTGAGGGAATGCACAACTCATGCCTCCATGACTCATCATTAACCAGCTCTCGACACCACTGGTCGGCTCACTGTTGAACATCCAACTGTTCTGCACAACGCCGCTAAGGAACATCACATGCACCTTTCTATCATCCATCCATGAGTCTACCTGAGTTGCCACGCTGGTCACCTATGCGTGCACCAGTGGGGGAAGTCCTCCTCGTGAGTCCTTCCTGGGTGTGAGCCTCTACTCACCCCGACCTCCGCCGACTATGCTTTGTCACTCAAGTCCAATACCAAAGATCCTCATGGAGCACTGCAAGCTCACCATCTTTGTAGACCGCATCACATGTGGGTGAGGTACTCTTCTTCCCTTAGCTTGATCCAAACTCTGATCTCACCCCGATGCCATGGCCACTGACATTGCCGTGCCTACTCTTTGAGACACCCGTCCTCGCGCCTCGCACCACATCAATCCTACTCAAGTCTTTTGCCTTAGTTGTTAACTCACCACACTGCAACCATATCCATGATGTCCTTGACTCAGCCCACCATGTCACGCATCACCATGTGAACCATCCTCTGTCCACTTCAATGAGTCTCAAATGCATTGCTTCGCACCCACTCCGCATCCACGCTTCGCTACGCCCGATACATCTATGTGAGCACTCAACTCATCTACACTGTTTAACCTCTGCAAGGTTGAGGAGCTCACCACACTTGGTTCACTCGCATCTGAGTTACTTCTCCTCTGTTTTGACCTCCGGATCCCAGTCTTACTCCATCACGCCTCTTGGTTGTTTCCCACATGAACTCTGCTTCTAAGGACATTGTCACCTCAAAGGTCTCCCCAAGTCCACTGTCACTTAACACTGGAGTCCCACTGCTGATCCATGATGCACATCTCTACATGGACATACTCCGCAAGGGTAGAGTATATCTCCAAGGTCTCCTGAACACCCCATCCTCTGAATGTCCAAGTGCACCAAGTGTTCCACGCTCCACTTGGTGTGGGTGTGAGTTCACCACGTTGGTCTTAATGTCTGCCATGCTCATCTGGCTCATTAGGCTTGCGCTACACTCTCAACACAAGGCCTCTATCATGTAAGGTCTTCATGCTCAAACCAACTCGCTCTGCCACTGCATTGCTCTCATGAGTTTCCCAACTCGCTCCGCGTACATTGGGTAAGTTCTTCGCTCCAAGACACCCTGCACTATTCCTAAGTGCAACCAACTTTGCTCACCAACCCGCCTCAACACTACTTAGTTCTGGGACCTCCTTGGGCTCACAATATGGTCCTTTCAATCCCCCATGCACAACTCTTTCTCACTAGCCAGCCCTCAAGAGTTGCATTGGTGCGCCACCTGGGAACTTCCCGGGAGGTCACCCATTTTATGCCTACGCACTTAACTCACCCAACTCACCCAGATCTTCTATAGGCCAACGCATGTGAGGTCGTCAACCCCAACCCATGCCTGGCCAACCATTTGCCTCGCCCAGAGTTCCTCTCGGCTCCCTAGATAACGCCTCATGCACTACCTTGCTCGATGGGGTCTCATTATCATGGGGGAGGTGGTCTCTATGAGCATGGAGACGCACCCCCTTATAATAGGATTAAGGGCTTGGATTTGATAGTCATGGGTTCCTTTCTAATCTATCAAACCAGTCGCCATCCCGACATGGAATATGTTTGGAAAGGATTTAGTGAGTTAAATTGGAATTGGTTTTCAAGGGCTTCTTAATGGCCTGGTTTTGACCTCCGCAAAATCAAATCCAACTTTAATTCAAGAGAGACGATGCCTTGATGACGCGGCGGCTTTCCCCGGCGAGTAGTAATTTCTCGCAAGATTCCTTGTTAATTTTTCGCACATAAGACAACTCCACCTCACCTTTGCACCAATTTTCCGGATGAAACCGCATAATACTCTCACAAGGGAAAACATCTAACTTTGTTTGTTTCATGAAAACATCCCTTTATAATTTATCAAGTCAGATCCCTTGGATAATCTATCAAATGAGGGCTTAGATTTGATATCATTCGCATTGTTTTTTAATCAATTAAGGGCCTTGATTTGATGACATGTTATTATACGTTTCCCTATCTCGGAGGAGGAGGGGAGATTGACTTCTTCCTCGTGTTTCTTTGTAGTGTATGTTTAATGTTGCCAATTATGTATGATTTTCTTATGCCTCCAAATTCCCTTTGAATAATAATCTTTAGTGGTGGGTGGTGTCTAAAGATGGATGAGTGTTTGGTACTATTTTATAGGAAATATGTTGTTCAATATATAAGACCATTAGTTGGGTTAGGTTTGTGTTGCATACCATGTTAAGTGCAATTTTTGGCTCACATTCTTGCAGTTGCATTTCTTCCTAAGACTCTACCTCTACATCGTTGTCACATGTGTTTGTTTTGGAAAGAGTGTGCTTCTACAATTAGTCTATTTATATGCGACCCATACATTATAGGTGTTTTCAATGTGATCCCAAAGTGCTCTTTTGTCACACGATTGTTTGTTTGTATATGTTAGAATGGTGTGTAAAGTATAAGTTTTAACCAACAAAAGTATTCTTATGAAGGGGAGTCACTAGTAGGTAGTATTATCTCTCGAAAGTGTGCCCCGTTGAGAGATGACTTCAGTGTTCTAAACTTGCTTTGGATCTCTCTCTTTCGTAGATACAATGGAAACACCTCAATTCTATGGGTATATCTATTGTTAAGGTGAGTCTCCAGTATCAAGGCCGGTTCCTTTTTGATGTATTCTAAACTAGTTTTTAGGGGTTTTGAGGTAAAAAGATGACTGTAGCTGAAATTGAAAATGGGGTGATACACCAAACTTGTTGAGGGATTTGACTAGTACATGCACAATAAATTTAAGAATGAATTTTAGATGCACAAACCAATAATTTTTAGTAGAATATTAAGGTAAAACACTTTGTGTATTGAGGGAATGAATCACAATAATACAATAAGATAAACATGCACACTAATATTATGCAAAAATTACTAAATTTGTAGCAAGGTAAGATGATTAATCAGGGAATTTGACATTCACAAGAATTAATGAGATATACACACCACTGCAAATAATTGGAAAGGCAGAAATCAATTCTCATTCAAGGGGCAAAACTGGAAAAATTTGCTTCAACACTCCTATGTCCAAAAAGTCCTCCTTGTGCCTTACAATTACACACAATATATAACAAGATTATTCACCCATCCCATCCTAAAAATAGGCTAAAATTTATACTCACCCATGCATGCTAATTTTACCCTTTATCATGAATAAATAAAGGAATAAAAATAGACATGCTAATACAATGAGGCATTAATAGCCTTGGTTACAAAAATACATTTTAGTCAAACTGTAGTTGACTGATCTATTTTTAATAAAATAGGATGAATAATTTGGCTAATAATAACCCTTGCTTTTTATGTAAGTCTTCTCCAATGTGCATGCAATCTCTGTCTTCTAGTGCTTGATGTGACACTTACAATTTGATCCACTTGTAATGATATTTTAGGCATTCTTTAATTTTGCCCCTTGGATGCACATGCAAAAATAACCTCTCTCTCTGTGAGAAAAATAATTCTTTTATTTGCAATACTTTGTAAAATATTCACCCATGCATTCCATCTACTGTGGGGACCACCTACAAGTTATGATGTTGATATCTTTTTTGCATATGCTCAAATTTTGTCTTATCTTAGGTAAAAATTGTCATTTTTGCAAAAATCAAGGTAAGTTTTACCTTTCTTTGGTATACTCTTCATAATGATGTGACCGTCTTCAAAAGGTTTAAGGCATCATTAGTCACTTCATGATTAAAACCAAAATCGTTGTATTTTTCACTTGTGTATGTGCAAAATAATATTCTTTCTTGTTAAGGTGGCAATAATAAATCAGGGGTCAAATAATGTTGACCATGCACTTTGCTATATTTGGATGATTGGTATATTTTTTATCCTAACATAAACTCCTCCTTGACTCATTACATATTTTTGATTAAATAATCATTGAGCTTGTTTTACATGGCACAAATAATATGAGGCCTCCCTTTGAAATTGATTCAATCATTTCATATACTATGGTTTTGGACATAATCATAAGTGGGAAAATAACCCCATCCCCACATTGCTTTTGACCCTTAGTGATGTCATGGCACATTCTAACCATGGTTGAGATAGGGTTTTTGGATATGTATGTGAGATAGTGCCATGTATTGTACATTAACTCATATCGAGTTAATTAATTCACTGAATGAGTTAATGGAGGCAAAAAGGGTCAAAACCCCATCCTTTCGCATTTCATTTTGAGCTCCACTTTGAGCTAAGGAAACTCTTTTTTCAAATTTTTTTGAACTCATGAATAACTTTTTTTGGAAATGATCTTGAGGTCTAAAACTCATTCCATTTTGAAGTGCTTGAGAGTTATGTGGAAGATTTTGTGTATTCTAAGTCATTGTTTATCGTGTCACCATTCTTTTCTGCTCCAAAAATCATTTCTGGGATTTTTTACCTATGTAAGGTAATATCCTTATGTATTTTCATCTTTCCGAACTTGGTATTCTATGATTTTTTAGCCTTCTAGCTCTGGATCATGTTCATAGCTAAGATGGGTATGGTTTGTTTACTCCCTTCATTTTGATCTAAGGTTTAGCCTATGGATTTGAAATTTTCAGACATTATGGGCCATTTTACTCTAGCCAATATAAGGTGCTTGAACCATTTTCTATCGTTATTTCCTTCTTTGCTTCAAACTGTTTTTGAAGGGTTGGATTTTTTTCTCACCATCCTATGAAGTTTTGGTTGGTGATGTTTCTAAGCCATTTGGAGAAGGTAAAGCACATTTCATTTTATGTCAACAAGTTGACAACTCTTAAACTCTCTAGCCATCTTTTATTTTCCCAATTGAAAACTTGGGGTCTATTTTAATTTGATTTCTGTATTGAGATTGTGTTTATTGTCTTGATGAAAATGAGCCATTGTTGTATTATATCTTAATAACCATTTTTTAATGGCGTGAAACTCCATTTAAGCTTTGAAAACCCTTTTCCACTTTGGTGAGTTTTTCCTAACATAAAAATTTCACCTTGTAACTCTGTAGATTTGGGCATTTTACTATCATGGGTATCCATGATTCGAGTTCTATAAACTACTATTTTCATTTTTTGCATTTTGAGTACTTCACTTTTGCTTCAAGCTAGGGTTTTATTTGAACTTTGAATATTGTTAATTTCTCTTGAACCCTGACAACCATTTTGTGATTTCGATCTCTATCCTTGGCATTTGTAGGTAATAATTTACAATTTCATACTTTTTCTTTTTCTTTGCATCTTTGTGAATCTCCATCCTGGGTGCAATATGGGCGCCATTAAGAAGGTTATTTGTAAGCTCCGATTTTCTTTTTTTTTTAGTAAATTCATGTTGACTATAACTTATTTAGAAGGTAAAGAATATCTTTTGGGGTATGTTGCATTTGTGTTTACCCTTTAGAGGTTTTAATATGACCTTGGGTTTTGGCTTTCATAACTTATGATTTATTTGGTGGACTATATTTATTAGCCATTGATGATATTTTGAGCTCCATTTCTTTTCCAAGGCTTTACTTGGTGGCATGTGTATTCACCCACTAATTTGAGTTTTAGGTTTGAGAGTTCTATATTTTTTATTTGCATTCATTTTTCTATACTTGAGCCTCCGACTTCTTTAGTATTTCATCATTGTAAGGGTTTTGAAGGAAAGGTTGTCTTTTTTTTCGAAGAAGACTAAATTCTAATTAATATCTTCTCACTTACACTCTAAAATATTAGGTATTTTTAGTTGTTAGGTCATATTTATTTGTCACTTTGAATGGTATGTATGTTTGTTTTAGGTGCAACTCGATTTGAGATGAGGGTTTGTTGTTTTGTTTTCTTATCATACCATGTTGTAAGTGTATGAAGAAAGATTTCAATTTCAATATTGTGTTTCACATATAATTTTGACCTTACATTAGCTTGAAGTTGTTGCGATAACAACTCTGTATATTTGATTTCTTCATTTGATAATGTATGTTGATGTTGGAAGTTACATCTTTATGTAATGAGTTTATAAGATGAATTTCCTTATTAATAACCTATATTCAATTGGTGGTAGCAATATGAAACCTTGTGACTTATCTGAGATCTTGTGATTTTTACTTCATAATAATGTGGAAATGCTAGACTTTTAGCTTATTGTTATGGGGAATCATATCTCCGTAGACAAAATTGTACCTTATGAATGGTTTGCAATTGTATAATGTATCTATTCATAGCTCTATTGATTTATTTTAAGGTCTTAGACATTTTGTGCAACTTTCCTTTCATATATAGTTGTAGAGATACATGGATTTCACTTGCTTCTGATGAGTTCACTTTGTGGGCTTGTTTGAATTTGATTGAATTTGTATTCATATGTCATTTCAAAGCTAAATTCATCTATTTATTGCTCCATGCCATAATAAACCCTTGTAATAAATGAATGTTTAATGTATACAAGAACAATATCTCTAACTTTCTATTTCATCTTGCTCATTAAGATTTGATATTCTCACTTTCATGATCTATTTTAGATTTTGATTCAGAATTCAATATAGACATTGAAAATCTTTGAGAATTTGTTCTTCTTTGATTGAAAATGGTCACTTGCAACTTGATGAAGCTTTTTTCTCGAGGTGGCTTATTAGTTGAGGGTATATTGCAAAAATGTATCATGCATTCCTATGGTGATTTAAAAGACTTTCCATCATTTTATTTGTTTCTTAAATGACCACTTCAAAAGCTTGAAATTGTCTTCATGTTGCATCTTAGAATGGACTTTGTGATCTACCTAATTCAACTTAAACCTGCATTTTTGAAGTCTTAAGCTGAAGTGGCATTTCTTATGTATTTTTTGGAAGCATACTCATATTTGCATTTTTGAGGATAAAACAACTTAAGATATATGTACTTCATACTTTTGTAATTACCATTCTACATGTAGAATTATTACTACCATGTCTCTGAAAGTGTGTAATATCATCATATAATTAAGAGCATTGAATGTGTCAATATCTTTAATTAAGTGTTTGATGTAATCAAAACATGTTGCATTTTTGATGATTGAAAAAAAAACTTGAGCCATTTATAAGTGATTTCATGAATCATCCTAATGGGTATATGATAGGATCCTATAAACATTCAATGATCATTTTGTTTTCCTTTTCATTTGAATGGATAAATGCATGTGGTTTTCTTACATCATTTCTATTATTGAACATGATTCTCTCCTTTTAGTACTTGATGCATTGATTTTCATGATTGGATTAATTGTTATGCACTATGTGATTAATTTGTACTTTGATCATCTATTTGATCCTTTGTGCCATGCTTTTCGAAAATGAAATTCTTCTATGATTTTAATGTACTTCTTTCTGATTCAAATGTACTAAGAGATGTTCTTTCTAATTTTTTCCCTTATGTATCTTGTATGTACCTTCCTTAAAAGATTCAGTTACTTAAAATGTAACACATATGGATATAAACCAAACCTGAGCTCTAATGTATATATACTTTATGTCCACATTTCATGTTTTGGGTAATGAAATGAGGATGTAGAATTGAAAATGAAGAAGTAATACAAGAAGAACGAGAGAAACAACCCAATCAGGAAATGATGGGTTTCTTCTCTCTCTTTTTCTTATAGTTTTAAGTATATGCTTCTTTTATTTTCTAGTACTTATAAGTTACATCCCACGGCTTGTGTGGGTTCACTGTACTTTTTATTCCTCATGAATAAATGAACTATTTTTATGTAATGAGATGTATATGTCATTTATTTTATGTACTTTATTCATTTGTATGGATAATAAATGAATTTATACAACTCAAAACACTTAAATAATTCACTTAATCATGGAAATAAATTAAAATCAAATGTACCTTTTTATGATCATTGATGAATGAAATTTATTTAAACACCCTTTTTGCCTTCAAACTCCGTAACTTGTTTACAAACGTAGAACATCATGTTTGATACATGTTTCCCTTCATGCCTTCTTCAGGGCCTTACAATGGTCTTTTACGGATTGTTGCATAGTTCTGACGAGGGTAACAAATGGAATGGATGCATCTATGAGGCATGCATTTTGTAACTACACCCAAGTTGTAGTTTTGATCCAAATGTGACTTCCAAGACTATCCAAAACCAAACAATTAAAATCTATATCCCCTTTTCGAGATGGTTGTTTCCAAACATAGTCAAACTTGTAACTCGATCAATCTAAGAAACTTAAAAGTTTTGAAGTTGACCTTTTTTGCATGGGGTGCAAAAATGTCAACATTTTTGGCATCTTACGGGAAAGCTTCTTGCTAGCTTATAGACCAGTTCCTTTGCTCTTGTCCATTGGGCATGGAGTCAAAGCATATAACCAAAACTACCTTTTCAAAAAACAAACTAAAGCTGGGAAAGGATCTAGAACCATCATGTGCACGAATGCAATTTATTGAATTGAAAAACATTGCAATGTGCATGAAAGCACTTATTATGAAAGGGAAATCCTAATCTACCCTATTCTAACTAGCTACAAAATCGAGGCTAAATAAAACCTAAAATAGGAAGTGAAAAATAGCTTCCTTTTCTCCAGAAATGAGGTAATGAATTCAACTTGCAAAACAAGTAACATGACAGAACTGAAAATGAGATGTGTACCTTGAATTTGTTCCAAAACATCAGCCCAAAACATGAAGAATCTTTCTAACTAATTATAAATTATTCTAAAGGGATTTGGAACTGATTCTTGAGGATTTGATGCTCATTTTTAGGCTCTGATACAAGCATGAACTCTAGTATTGTTGTATCTTTTTGTGAACCAACAAGATACCGAATAGGACATGGCCTCCAAATAACTAAAAAAATAATTTTCTTGTTTTACTTTGAAACATGAACATCCTTTTCAATCATGGGCTCTTTTGAAGTTGTTTTGAAGGTTGTTTGAAGGAGTCATCAACCCTATAAAATGCTATGTATATTCTCTTTGACAATCTGAAACTGATCTGAAAGTATTCAACCTCTTCAAGTTGTTGTACTTCATCAATCATAACATCGTGAAGATGATAAGATGGTTGTTCTACTTCTTTAAACTATTTGAAAAAAATTTTCAATATCTTCAAACTATTGTTTATCTTTTTCAAGCTTCGATCCATTACTACCATGACTGATATTTCAGCAGTACTTTCAAATTCTTCCATTCTATCCATATTTTCCATATTTCTTGAACATTCATTTTCCTCAATGAAAGATTGTTGCTCATGAATACTTGTAGTATCATCTGATAGTCCTTGTGAATCACTGCAAGTCCCTAATAATGCAACTATCTCCATGCATGCAACACAATAAGGGTCTTCACACTCAATTTCTTTGATCATGATCATTCTAAAACCGATCTTTCTCTTTTGGTCATCAACCATGGAAATTTTAAGATGCAAACATGATGTCATCCTCCCTTAGATCAATTTAACTGATTTATCTTCGAAAATCCTGATATGAAAATTCTCTTCAGGTTCTATCAACTAGGATGAATCAATAGTTTGTAGGAGTATGGTGCCTTCATGCACACTATGCTCAAATATGAAGATTGTTGATCATCTTTAATCTGCTTTTGATTTGCTAAAAATCAGACTATACTTTTTGAATGGGTTGCTTCTCTAACTCTGGAATATGATCAAACTAAAATTTAGAAACCCATTGCTCTATGCTCTGTAAAAATTCCAATATGTTATTTTCTTTAGTTAACTTCCCCTCTTGTAAATGATATTCTGATCCTCTCTTTCCTAGACTAGAAGTACGGGTAAAGGAGGAGGAGTGGGACTAATTTCAGCCTTAACTAGAAAATTTTGAACAAGAGGCTGGGGTACAAACTCTATTTTTAGGAAAACATCTGAACACCAACTTGGACACTTTAATTTGGGTTTAATACATGATTACGGGGTAGGAAAAGAGGAATTATAGTAGCTTGATAATTTGAAAATTGATGAATGGGTTGCTTTTGGCTGACAAGGGGAATATATAGGCACTAAATTCTGATAAACTTTATGCCTATCATTTTTCACTACTAATGATTTCTCATATAGTTCCTTGATAACTAAAAATGATTGCTTAAGTTCATTAAGCTCAATTTCAAGATCTCTTCACCTTTCACAATCAACATAACCCTCTACATAACTTTGACCTTGAACAACATAATGATCATCATATTGATAATCATACTGATTTCCAAGGTTTGGGTCATAAGGATATTCATTTTGATAGGGGTTATAGAACTGATCTAAGGGAAATCTGGATAAAAGGGTTGCTGGTTTGGCTGATAATACTACTAAAAATGAGGGTTCATGGCTGTGGACCTCATAAAATATTGAAAATATGAAAAATAAATTATGCTTTCATGAAAACAATATAACAAAATAACATATATGATTTTCTTGAAAAATACCTAAAAACTACAAATAAAATTAATGTTGTTGAAAAGTGTTGTACTGATCTGAAATCAGATTTACGGAGTCCCAAATGAGTTCTCTTTGGATCTTGAATCTTCGAATGCATCAATAGTAGTTCTCATCCTCATCCCACCGGCATGCCAAAAATGTTATCTCTCAAAAGTGCACCCTGTTGAGAGATGACTGCAAGTGTTCTAAGCTTGCTCTGGATCTCTCTCTTTCATAGATACAATGGAAACACCTCAGGTCTATGGGTATACCTATTATTGAGGTGAGTCTCTGGTATCAAGGCCGGTTCCTTTTTTATGTATCCTAAACTAATTTTTAAGGGTTTTGAGGGTAAAAATGATGACTGTAACTAAATTGAAAATGGGGTGATACACCAAACTTGTTGAGGGATTTGACTGAGTACATGCACAATCAATTTGAGAATGAATTTTGATGCACAAACCAATAGTTTTAGAAAATATTAAGGAAAAACACTTTGTGTATTGAGGGAATGAATCACAACAATACAATAAGATAAACATGCACACTAATATTATGTAAAAATTACTAAATTTGCAAAGGTAAGATGATTAATCGGGAATTTTACATTCACAAGAATTAATGAGATATACACACCACTGCAAATAATTGGAAAGGAAGAAATCAATTCTCATTCAAGGGAAAAATAGAAAAATTGCTTCAAGCACTCCTATGTCCAAAAAGTCCTCCTTGTGCCTTGCAATTACACACAATATATAGCAAGATTATTCACCCATCCCATCCTAAAAATAGGCTAAAATTTGTACTTTCGCCATGCATGCTAATTTTACCCTTTATCATGAATAAATAAAGGAATAAAAATAGACATGCTAATACAATGAGGCATTAATAACCTTGAGTTACAAAATACATTTCAGTCAAACTACAAGTTGATGATCTATTTTTAATAAAGTAAGATGAATAATTTGGCTAATAATAGCCCTTTTTTGTGTAAGTCTTCTCAAATGTGCATGCAATCTTTTTCTTCTTCTAGTTGATGATGTTATAATTTGATCCACTTGCAATATTTTAGGCATTCTTTAATTCTTCCCCTTGGATGCACATGCAAAAAAACCTCTCTGTGTGAGAAAAATAATTCTTTTATTTACAATACTTTGCAAAAATATTCACCCATGCATTCCATCTACCATTAATGTGGGGACCACTGCAAGTTCTGATGTTGACATCTTCCTCTGCATATTCTCAACTATTGTCTTATCTTAGGTACAAAAAGGTCATTTTTGTAAAAATCGAGGTAAGTTTTACTTTCTTTGTGGGGCCCACTTTTTTGATAATGATGTGACCGTTTTCACAAGGTTTAAGGCATCATTAGTTACTTCATGATTAAAACCAAACTCATTGTATTTTTCAATCAGTGTAAGTGTAAAAATAATATTCTTTCTATTAAGGTGGCAATAATAAATCAGGGGTCAAATAATGTTGACCATGCACTTTTCTATATTTGGATGATTGGTATAGTTTTATCCTAACATAGACTCCTCCTTGACTTGGCACATATTATGATTAAATAATCATTGAGCTTGTTTTACATGGCAAAATCATATGAGGCCTCCCTTTGAATTTGATTCAGATCATTTCATATACTATGGTTTTGGACATAATCATAAGTGGGAAAAATAGACCCCCTCCCCATGTTTCTTTGACCCTTAGTGATGTTGGTGGCACATTCAAACCATGGTTGAGCTAGGGTTTTTGGATTTTGTGTGAGATAGTGCCATGTATTGTACATTAACTCATATCGAGTTAATTAAGTCATAAATGAGTTAATTAAGTAGAGGCAAAAAGGGTCAAACCCTATCCTTTCATCATTTCACTTTGGAGCTCCACTTGAGATAAGGAAACTTTGTTGAAAACTTTTTTCCTACTTTATTGATAGTTTTGAAATGATCCTAATGTTCACTCATTCCATTTTGAAGTGCTTTGAGAGTTATGTGGAATATTTTTGTATTCTAAGTCATTATTTATCGTCCTCCATTCTTTTCTTCTCTAAAGCTCAAGCTCATTTTCCGAGTTTTTACCTATGTAAGGTAATATCCTTATGTATTTTCATCTTTCTTTACTTGGGATTCTTTATTTTTTTGATCCTTCAAGCTCTAGTTTTCCATGTTTCATTTGAGATGGGTATGGTTTGTTTTCTCCCTTTGGATTTGATCGATGTTTAGCTTGGACGTTGAAATTTTCAAACATTGTGGATTGGTTTTATGTCATTATGAGATGCTCGAACCTTTTGTTTCCTTTTTTTCCTTTATGCTTCATTTGAGCTTCGAATGAAGGGTTGGAGATTTTTAAACTCACCATCCTGGAGTTTTGGCTATTGGTGATGTTTAAGCCACTATGGAGAAGGTAAATCTTTTTTTTGATAGTTGACAACTCTTAAAATTTCTCTCATATTTTATTTTCCCAATTGAAAACTTGTGGGTGAGTTTACTTTGATAAAACAAGATTTCTTCGTTTTTATTGTCTTGATGAAAATGATCCATGGTTGTATTATATCTTTAAAACCATTGTTAATGTTGTGAAACTCCATTTAAGCTCTAAAAACCCTTTTCCACTCATGAGTTTGTCCTAACATAAACATTCTCTACCTCATAACTCTAGATCTGGGCATTTTGTATCATGGGTATCCATGATTCGAGTTCCATAAACTACCATTTTCACTTCTGCCTTTCTGGGTACTTCACTTTTGCTTCAAGCTAGGGTTTTATTTTCTAAGACTCAGCCTGTTAATTCTCGAATGACAACCATTTTGTGATTTTGATCTCTATCCTTGGCATTTGTAGGTAATAATTTGAATTTCGTACTCATTTCTCTATTCTTATGCCTGATCTGTGTGAATCTCATCTAGGGTGCAATATGGGCGCCATTAAGAAGGTTATTGATCTCCATTTTCTTTTTGAAAAAATTCATGTTAACTATAGCTTATTTAGAAGGTAAAGCTATATTTTCTGTTGCATTGGTGTTTACCCTTTAGAGGTTTAAATTTTACTTGAGGTTTTTTGGATTTTATGAACTGTTTGGTGGACTATAAGATTAGCCATTGATGATCTTTTGAGCTTCATTTCATTCCATTTACTTGGTGGCCTATGTATTCACCCACTATTTTATGGGTTTGAGAGCTTTGTCAAGATTTTATGCATTCTTATTCATTCTATACTTTGAGCCTCTGAATTATTTAGTAAGGTCTTTATCATTTAAGGGTTTTGAAGGTAATTTGTGCCTTTCTTTTTTCATTAAATTTAAATTCAAATCTCTTCTCAACTATACACTTTGAAATATGAGTATTTTTAGGCTGCTAGGCCATTTCTATTGTGTCACTTTGAATGGTATGTATTTTATTTTAGGTGCAAATCAATTTTTGAGATGAGGGTTTGTTGCTTCTTGCTTTTTTTATATTTGATCTATTTCCATGTTGTAAGTGTATGAAGAATGATTCAATTTGATATTGTGTCCTCATAATTTACCTTATCACGCAACTTTTAGTATAGCATATGAACTTTGATATATTTTTCCATTTGAAATGTATGTTGATGATTTGAAGTTACATCTCTATGTAATTATTTATAAGTTGAATTTCCTATTTCATAACCTATAATCAATTGATGGTTCAATATGAAACCTTGTGAATTTTCTTCTATCTCAGCTCTTCTGATTTTTACTTCATAATAATGCGGAAATGTTGGAATTTTAGCTTATTGTTATGGGAGAATCATATCTTCATGAAACAAAACTATACCTTATGAATGTTTTGCATTGTCTGTATCTACTTCACAACTCTATTGATTTATTTTAAGGTCTTGGAAATTTTGTGCAACTTTCCTTTCATATATAGTTGTAGATCTATGTGGATTTCACTTGCTTATGATGAGTTCACTTTGTGGGCTTGTTTGAATTTGATAGAATTTGTATTCATATGTCAATGTCAAAGCTAACTTCATCTATTTGATTGCTATCTATTTTGAAAACCCTTGCAATTGAATTGTTTAAAATATGTCTGACAAGAATGAATATCTCTAACTTTCTATATCATATGCTCATTAAATTTTGATATTCTCACTTTCATGCTCTATTCTAGATTTTGATGAGAAGTCAATATTTAGAAAATTGAAAATCTGAGAATCTCTATTCTTCTTTGATTGAAAATGGTCACTATGCATTGAAGCTTTTTGAGATGGCTTATCAGACCTGAGGGTATATTGCAAAAATGTATCATGCATTCCTATGGTGATTTAAAATATTGACCTTCATTTTATTTTTTCTTGCATGATCACTTCAAAAGCTATAAATTCTATGTTGATCTTAGACTGAATTTTTGGATCTTCCCAATTCAACTCATAAAATTTCTAATTCTTAAGTCATTGGCATTTCTTATGTTTTTTTCTAGAACTATACTCATATTTTATTTCTTCCAAGAATAAAACAACTTAAGATATATGTATTTTTTGTAATTACCATTCTACATGTAGAATTCTTACTACCATTTCTAAAAGTGTGCAATATCATGATATTTGAGAGAATTGAATTGATATGTGTCATTATCTTTAATTTTGTTTGGCTGAAAATGATGTATTCTTTTGATGATTGAAAAAAAAAACTTGAACCATCTGTAAGTGATTTCATGAATCATCCTAATGGGTATATGATAGGATCTTGTATGCATTCAATGATGATTTTGTTTCATCCTTTTCATTTGAATGGATAAATGCAGTGGCTTTCTTACATCATTTCTATTGCTGCAACATGATTCTCTCCTTTTAGTACTTGATGCATTTATTTTCATGATTGGATTCATTGTTAGGCACTATGTGATTAATTTATACTTTGATAATCTATTTGATCCTCTATGCCATGCTTTCTGAAAATGGAATTCTTTATGCATTTTACTGTACTTTTTCTTATTCAACTTTACTAAGAGATGTTCTTTCTGATTCTATCCTTTATGTATCTTGTATGTGCCTTCCTTAAAAGATTCAATTACTTAAAAATGTAAACACATGAATATAAACCAAACTTGGATCTCTAACAATATATATTGTATGTCCACAGGTACCTATTGCTGAGGAACTTGAGAAATGAGGATGTAGCAGCTGAAGATGAAGTAATACAAGAAGCATGAGAGAACCAACCCAATCAAGAAATGATGGGTTTCTTCTCTCTCCATTTTCTTATAGTTTTAAGTATATGCTTCTTTTATTTTCCATTACATATAAGTTACATCCCATGGCTTGTGTGGGTTCACTGTACTTTTATTCCTTATGAATAAATGAACTATTTTTATGTAATGAGATGTATGTATTTTCTTTTCTATACTTTCTTCATTTGTATGGATAATAAATGAATTTATACAACTCAAAACACTTAAATAATTCACTTAATCATGGAAATAAATTAAAGGTCTTTTATGGCTGTTGTATAGTTCTGATGAGGGTTTCAAATGAAATGGCTGCATCTATGAGACATAACATTCTATAACCGCTCCCGAGTTGTAGTTTTGATGAACATGTGACTTCCAAGACTCTCCAAAGCCAAACAATAAAAAAATTTCCCCTTTAGAGATGGTCGTTTCCAACATAGTCTAACCTTTGATCCATCAAATATGAGAAACATAAAAGTTTAGAGTTGACCTTTTTCGCATGGGGTGAAAAATGTCAACAGTAGTAGTTCAAGTTGCCTACACGAGCCAATTTGTAAGGTGGAATTATACAATGTGGTGGAGATTAATTTTTAAGAACATTGTAGGTGATGCCATCTCTTACGCCCAATATATAATATAATTATCCACATGCCATACACTATACTACCTAAAAAATAGAAATCACTCAAGAATTGAGACTTAACAACTTTCTGCTCGATTGACCACTACTTGTTTATTGTTTGTGTTATGATCCCCATGTGACCAATTTTTCGAAACCATTAGCACTCTATACAAAGTCAAAAATCAAAAGCAATCTCAACCTATTCTTGAAAAGCACCATAGAAAATTCATATTGCATTATGTCACAGATGAGCTTTTAGGAAAATTTAAATCGATGCATATGTCACATCCCCATAGAAATGATACGATACAAAACAAAAATCCTTAGGAAAATTGATTGTTAATTCTCGATGGTAGATGATTTGAATAACCTAGCCGAAAACCCCTTTAAGTAAGCGGTACTGCACCCATCGTCTGATGTTAGTGAAATTTCTTATCGTTTATATAGAATAACCTTTGGCTCAAATTGAGTCTTGTTGAGGTCGAGCAAGCCCATATTCACACCGTGTTCTAAAATTCTTACTATAATTAGAGAATACAAATCCATGAGCATTTACTTGTTTATGTTATGTTTCCATTTTATTTAATGTTGCGTATAGATTCTTCAACCCTTTAAAGCTCTCATGTTTTACTACGATATGTTTGAGTCTATTCTTGACATGAGAAGATTCTAGTCCTCTAGTGTTGGTTTTGTGTTCCTAATGTTAGATAAAAATATTTGAATTACAATTGGTTTACACTAGTAGCTCCCATTCCTACACTTGCACTTCCACTTCCACTTGAAACTCTACCTCGATATTGGAGTCACCTATATATGTTTTAATAGGAGTTTATGTTTTTACAAATATTCTATCTATTTTCCATTCATTGCAAGTGTTTTCAATGTGATCCCAATGTTTCACAATGTGCTCCTGTATAACACTAATGTCTATATGTATATGTCAGAATGGTTTGTAAATCGTGAGTACTGACAAACTTAAGTATTCTTATGAAGGATATTCAGCTACTTGTAACTCGAGTATTATGTTCAACGATTGTTACTTAACTTTGTTTTCATAGCTCCCCCTTTAGTTTATCGTTGAAGGACAAATATTTAGCAAACTCGACGAGGGCAATTTTTCCAGCATATCATGTCGTTACACACAGGTGTTTATGAAGTCCACGTGGATTTCCCTCAATTTCATTTACATTGACACGCTTGAATACAGTTTACCTACGAAGAGGGTCGAGAAGGGAATACTACATTATGGGAGATGATTGGCTTACAACCTGTGTTTACATACCAGATGTAAAGTATTTTGGAGTTCTGGATATTGGATCTTCCACCATTTCATGTCGGTGTGCATATTTGGCACCTCTAGTCATCAATGTTCAATCTCGAGGAACCCTGTACCAGGCACATGGCCCTATTGCGAAATTTAAAGTTGTGTCCTTCCTGTGTCAGAATGTTGTCCAACTACATTTAGTGTGGCATTATACACGGATGAGGAGCTCCTCACAATCTTAGAGAACAATGGTTACTTCAATCTTGTGAGTGTAAAGTAAACACGGGTCATCAATATGTGAACGCTGGAGAAAAGAGATATTGGTTTTTGGCCCTCGTGGATTCCATTTTGTTATGATCCATTCAAAGAAACATATGGAGACATACAGTTAACGAGGGTAATTCCAATCAAGTATTGAGTGTTAGAGCCGATGTTAATAATTTTCCCTTTGTATGTTGTAATTTTATCTTTCCTGATTGCAAGTATTAGTTTGGTTGATGTCATGGACGCACATAGGTCAGTCAGAACCTTTCCCCCCTCACCACAAAAAGACACCCTAGAGGGTTACATCAATGCTATATTAAAATTTATCTTTTAGGACTAGTGTTCTTCTCTGGTCGTGGCTCCATCTATTTTTCTGATAGTAAAGGTTGGAGTAATAATAAAAATATGTTTAGAATTGAGTTCATAGTTAATGTTATGATCTCCTCTATTGACCTAAATTGAAATTCATGCATTCGTAGCGATTGAGATTCACTTGCATCTAGTTTGACAAATATTGTCAAGATGAGGACTATTTTCCATGAATATTTAGAATGTATATACTCCTTTGTATAATTCAAGGTGTCACAAGATATTTTGTAAATATTTCTATAATGTACCCGATTATAGAAGAGTTCGGTTTCTAGTTGAAAGAAATTATAGCTATGTTATCGTCATCTTTGTCTACAAGATCAAGTCCAAAAACTTGTCGTTCATTTATCTCGTTGAGTTTATAGAGAAATCATTTTTGTATGAATCGACCTTGATTTTCCCAATCATTTTTCAAGGTTTCAAATTATGTGTGAGTGATATGAAAATAAAAATCAACTCAAACATTTGCTTTCCTTCAAGTAATCGGTGTTCTCTAACTACTGAAATATTAACAACAATTTCTAGTTAAAATGTAGAATTTAACTAAAGCTATATTATCTCAAGTCCATGAAGATATTTGGATCCAGATCATGCCACGAAAATACATAAAGATCCTCTTAGAAGTGAAGTTCAAAGTTCACAGGAAGAGATCAAGTAAAACAACTCATTTTATGATGCATTACGGGTTTTTAAGATGATCTTACTTGAAACTTCAAGTCAAAAGCAGGATTAATTTGGTTTCACACAAAGAATGAAGAAGTAAGAGATTTTTAAAACACCACAAAGCATAGGAAGTAATTTCCCCTTGGAAACCGGAATGTACAAGGAGTGAAGTAATGCGGGATCATTTTAGCAAAAGCATAATGGAAGAAACAAGTAGTCTAAATCCCAAAAATCGGTAGGAAGTAATGAGGGGTCGGTTTAGCGCAATACACAAGCTCTTAAGCAAGAGGGTTTAGAAACCCACAAAGTGTGGGAAGTAACAATAATTTAGAATCTGCCTGACATGTATGAAGTAAAGAAATATTGGAGACCCGCATGATACACATGAAGTAATAGGGAATCGATTCAATGCAAAACATGCAAGGAAGTAGAAGCAATTCAAAAATATGAATAACATAGCAAGTAACAACTACTCAAATCCACGTAACACATTAAGGAGTAATGAGGGATCATTTTTCATCTAATAAGGAAGTTATTGCCCTACGAGACCCTCAAATGGACTAGGGTTAAACCAAGGTTTTAAATGGAAGAATTCCGAGAGAATTTTATCAAAGGGTAGGAACAAATTTAGTAATTTAATCTAAACCCTAATCCCCTCTAATAAAAATGACTTCATTTCCAAAAAATTACATAAAATACATGGTGCGATTATTATTGTTGAGTTGTTGTGTGTTTTACCCTTCCTGGACTAACCCACACAACAATGTCAATAGCGACCTATGCGGGAGATAGGGGAGGTGCATTCAAACAAAAGAAGTTAACCACCTTCCAAATAGAGGACCATGTGTATAATTGGGTAACACACAAATCAATCACGATGAACCTAAGAATTTAAGTGGAAGATCACGTGGATAGTGGGAAGTGCATGCAAATGGTCAATAGCCCATGTAGACGTGAGTGGGGCGGTGAAAGGATTGGGATGTGATCGGGGTGAGCTCAAGAGAGCTCTAGGGAGCCGTAGGATGGCGAGTTGAGGGCTCAAGCAAGTGGGATGACGTGAGGTTTGTGTGGTCGACTATATGTGGGGACTATATGTGGTCGAGTGGCCAAGTGAGAGATGGGGGTCAAGGTTTTACATGGGGATGGGTTTGGGTTGGGGGTCGGGCGTGGTTGAGTGGCCGGGTGTGGGGATTTTGGATGGGGAGGGGGTTGGTCATAAGGAGGGGGTTGGGGACGGGGAGTGGTCGGGGGATTTGGGTGGTGGGTTTAGTGGTGAGGGAACAACTTGATGAAATGTTCCCAAAAGTATCCAAATAGATAACAACTATAAATCAAGATAGTTGTTATGCTTTTAAAGCCTTCATAAGACATGTAAAGTGAAACAAATGACCAACACTAACCCAACACACTAAATATGTAAGTGATTATTAATGCATATTGAAACAATACTATGAAAAGGTTATTAACATGGAACAAAATAAATTTCAGGTGTTTAGGATGAGGTAAACAACATATCCACCACTATCAAAACCTACACAAACACCATCGACAACACAGAAAATAAAATTTCCCGAATGTAAACATCAACCAAAGAATTCCATGTAGTACGAGAATGCAATTATAACATCAAACTCTAATAGGAAAATAATGGATAAAGTAATGAATAATGAAACCAATAATAATAAATCGTGGTCACGCCCAGTGGGCGACAAGAATGTTTAACAAGATTCCCGCTACTGTTCCAAATTTGTGAAACCAACTAGAAATCAAGAAACCTAAAATTATGGGAGGGTTTAGGGAACCTCCTGATGTAGATGGTGATAGAATGCTATGGGTGCACAAGAAATGACCATCCTCGCTACTAAATTTCAACTTGGGAAACAATGAAATCTCAAAGATCTAAACAGATTAGTAAGATATACGATGAACTACTCAACAAAGTCGGGCCTTACGGGAAGCAAGAGCTTCTAGAAAGGATGTCAGCCCACGTGATAATAACAAAAGGATAATCAATGATGGATAGAGATATACTAGTAACTAAAGTCTAAAATAGTGATCTGATAAACAAAAATGCTAACTAAAATGGTAAGCGAAATGATAACTGATAATACAAATGATAAAATAACACAAACAAACCAGAGTGGTTCGGGAATGACCTAGAAGAATCTTGTATGGATGATAGCGACCGAGAGAAGAACCGATCCAAGATGGCATAATGCTAAGAGGCTGCGCAGAAGATCCTCAACAAGGAGAAATAGAAAGAATGTAAGGAAATTGGGCGCTTAGGGAATCAAAAGGACATTAGGACGACATTAATGGAATCACAAGGACATTATAATGATACTAAGATGATATTAATGGAATAAGAATTCCCGAGTTTTGCTATGATTTCTTGCGTGTTTAGAAGAGGGGGAGGCTCTTATTTATAGCCTAAGGATGGGATTAATTTACATAATCATGATTTGCAAAGCTACCCTGATTAGGTGAGTGGACATTAGATTTGAATATTAAATTCATAGGTGGATTGAATATGGATTATCTTTGAATATTAAATTCATTAGTGGATTGAATATGGATTATTTTGTAATATTAAATTCATTAGTGGATTGAATATGGATTATTTTTAAATATTAAATTCATAAATGAATTTGTCATGGATTATTTTTGAATATTAAATTCATAGGTGGAATGACATGGATTATTTTAAAATATTAAATTCATAATTTTATTTAAAAGGGATTAATTAATCAACTAATATTGATTAATTGGATATGTATTTTTTGTGGGAAATGGAATTAATTAAATTTAGGATGGAAAAGGAATTCAAATGGGTAATCCTAATGAAAGAGAGAAAATGTGGGGTCAAGGGGAGGAAAGATACCAAAAATTAGTGTCTACAAAAGATTTTCTATAAATGATATACACTGAAATATAAAAACTAAACTATTTATTTAATTTCAACTATGAAAGGAAATGATAGGGGTAAGATACTTATCTTAATTTCACTTATCTTGCATTGTGTCTAGACCGGAAAATATAATGAAATAGAATTACATGTTGTTGCAACAAACCACATAAAATGTAGTAGACGTGGAAATGGATGGATTGGGGTGCCTGGAGAGGGACGGGAGCACTCATGGGTGTCTGAGGCTCGTTGTTGCGTTCTGGGTCTACAAAAAGGTCGGATCATGGTTCCAATAAGCTCATTAGGGCTTTGTACTTAGTCACCTTTGGTCACTGCATGTCACATTTGGAGCACCGACGTGCTTGTAAACCTACACATAAATATCTTCCTATAAAACCCTAAAAAGACATCAAATCCTAAAATAGAAAGATGCAAAATAAGGGGTCGGACTATCCTTAGATATCAAAATGGTGAACTTATGACAGAGAATTGAACTACATCTCAGACCCAATGTGTTTGTGTGTGCAATATTCCTCCTAAGTTTCCCTCGCGCTAATGACACCAAGATAGTGGGAGGTAGCTAGATAAAATGTAAATGTGTGGATGGAATAAAATGAACTCCCCTTCCTATACAGTGTGTATGTAGAGTAATGTGCCCAAATGCAGTCCCTTGATCTATGTAGATAGTTATCCCTTGATAAGAATTGTTCACCCTTATAATGGTATGTATATTGTGTTTATATAGGGATTGGTTGCTTGAATTTCGACACTAATGATCCAACATGTCCGAACTAGTGCCTTGGGATTTGAGAGGAAAATTTAAAAGACCAACCTCAAATGTTAAAAATAAGATAAAACATAAAGAGGACACAAAGTAAAAGATAGATAGGAGCACTGACGCTAGTGTCTCAGTCGTATGTGCTAGTGTCCAAAGACAAGTGATGACAAATGAGTGAGGACTGACAAATAGGGATCCCAATGACTTGGCCAAAATTGGGTGTATGAGTGATAAATGTGAGAGATAAAAGAAATAAGGACCAAAAAAACAAGTGGATGGACTATATAATAAAACATCAATGAATACTTTTATTACACAAGAACCATATATAAAACAACATAATTGGTGGTATAATAAATAGTAGTAAGAGGATGATTTTGTGTCTACATTTTCCCGAATTTGTGTTGGTGAGCGAAAGCTCGAATGTAAAGTAGATATAGATGCATACATGAGAGAATTCCAGATAAGCCCATGTTGTATAAGTATGTAAATATGTGGTAGAAGTATGTGCCGATTGAAAACACATAGCATGGTAAACCATGGATCATCGTGTTGATCCATGCAACATAACCAAAGAAGTGATATGTTATGAGGAGTGCTAAGTGAGATTGATGATTGAAGTGATTAGAGATTTTTATTTTTGTCATTGATGGAGGTGTGATGGGGTAGGGAGTGATCATTTTTCAACCCGATTATGTGTGTATGAAAAACTAAGGATTTGGTCTTCCTGCCGCTAGAGGAAGAGTGTAGGGAGAGAGGTATAGTTTTACCCTCCAACTTTAACTATGTCCTCAAAATATCTAGCCATTGCAGATGGAAAAATACAAGATTTTTTCTATTTGGATCCATTTTGATTAAACGTGATAACCCATATAGGAGTAGTATAGGAAAAAAATGACATCTTATTATCCCCACTCCACGGGTGTCACCACAATGTGTGTGTGGTGGCTTCCATGTTGGGTCATTTGGAATCATCGAAAGTATAAGATAACTTCCCATGTTAGGTCATCTAAGAAAGTGGTGATAATACTCGTAAGTTCGGTCATCCGATAATATAAATACTACGTGTCATGTCAATTTATTGAATAGTGGAAGATTTTTTTGATTGTTATTGTTTTCTTGATTGATTAATTGATTCATTTAATCATGGATATATTTTCTTATTGCCCGATAGATTAGGTCATTAAGAGGATTCACTAGGAAGTGATATGAAATGTCACATGGTTTACTGAGTAAATTATGGGTTAGAAATGTATATTTATCATGTAATGGTGTAAGGGAAATTATAATATCACCTTAGCTCAGTATGCCCCCTTTCAGCAAAGGGGAATGATGATGAGAATGGATGATGAGCCAAAAGTAAGAGCGTAACGATGTAATTGAGAAATTATAATATAGATCCCAAAAGTGTGTGTATATCAAATGGAAATGATGTCAAGGATAAATATACCGAGACTACGGAGGATGGCCGAGAGGATGTAGTAGAGCTACAATGCATTTGATGGACTATGTGGTTAGAAGATTGATTTTGAGGGGTGACTGAGTTATTTTAGGTGGAGCATTATCATGACAAGTATGACATGGCCCAGATGCTCCCAAGAGCCATATGTATCTGTGAGATTCATCGGGTACTAAGGAGGGCTAAATCTAGACTAGGACCCACACGAGTGCAACTAGTACCTCTTGGGCTGGCGATCTTTGACATGGAAATAGAGTTGATAGATGTGGATGACACTTTGGTGAATAAAGGAATACTATGCATGGTGGGCATCACATCGGTGGAAATTTTTGTTTCTATTTTTTTAGATATGGCGGGAGAACCGGTAGGAGAAGGAGTAGAGGGGAAAACACATGCCCCCAATAACGTAGCTACAATGATAAAAAGTGTGATTATTTGTATAGTTACGTTTATAATTTTTTATTCTGTTTAATAATTGTTGTTGTTGTTGTCTAATTTTTTTTCTTTGGATGTAGGTGATGTGTATTGGTCACGATTATGGACATATCCATCTACACATTGAAGAGGAATGTGCCCATGGATGTACTCGTTGTTGGAGGCATGCTTGAGCGCGTGTAGATGATATTGTGGGTGAGCATGGCCATTTGTTCAAGAAAGTTCCGATAGCAGTAGTTACATAAAGTGTTATTTTGGGAGAAAGGGATGTGGCACACGAGGAGACATGACAAGCTAGAGAGGTGGATGGTGGCATTCCTCTAGCAAAAGATGTATTTGTGTGGTTTGTCAAGTTATAGGGTAATTTTTCAGAGTAGTCAACTGAGGTGACATTATTACGGAGGAAGGTGGAGAGATATAGGGGTAGTGACCAGCAGCGTAGAGTGATCGGTGAAGCTTCTAGTTCTATAGCTCTCGTATTGGAAGATAGTGATAACGATGACGAGATATGATATGTACTAATGTATCGATGTAGGGGAGTTTCCCCCCAACGATGAGATGTTTTATAACTATGATCGTGATATATATATATATATATATATATATATATATATATATATATATATATGGAATTATTGTTGTATGATCGTTGTATTTTATGTTTATGGATGTGATGATGTGATGATTGGGACTCGTATCTTGATGTATGATGCATTGATTATTGTTGCTATATGTGATGTGTGATGTGTTGAGTATTATTTGTAATTGTTGAATTGATTTACAATGGGTAGTTGTTGAGATTGAGTAATGTGATTATAGATAGATAAATGATGATATAGTGTATATGATGATAGATTATGTATGTAATGTGATTGTGAAAAAGTGGATTGTATGTATGAATAAAGTTGTGATTAATGATAAAGTAAAAATGAATAATGTGTAAAAGTATGAGATGGTTGTAATAGTGTAGTGAAGCACATGTTAGTATGATGAAGATTGGAGGGGTGGATAATAGAGATGCCCCCAAAGGTATAGGTGATAAGGTTCATTTTATATAAGACCCCTCAAAGATCAGAATCAACCTTTAAGAAAGAGTGCATCATGTGGAAGTGATATGATAGTGTGCATGAGATAGATTGATTGATAAGGTGTGTAGCGCAAGAGTGAAGAGAGGTTATTATTGTAACATATCCCTCAACAATCATGTAATAAATGTAAGAAAAATAGTGCATCATTTGGGAGTAAGGTGATAAATATCACCTACGAAAGACCAAGCCTACATGGAGCGGTGGAAGCATGGGGAATGAAAGTACCATGAGTGTATGAGCTAAACTGAATGTCATGGGGAATGGTTCCAGTGTGATGGGTTATGCAACAAAGAGAAGTTTAAATGTGTAGTAATAGCATGGCATTACGGATGAGATAGTGCAATGATGGGTATATGAGATGGAGAGCACACATGAGAAACAATATGTGGTGGTGGATGACTAATAACCTTAGAACTAGAGAAAAGAAAAATCAATTAGAGTAATAACACACCTACGTGGGAGTGGAGACACAAACCACTCATAAGAGAGAGAGAGAGAGGAGGAAATGACAACCTTATATTCTAATTATTGTAAGTGATCGGGAAGGGCATAACAATCATTTTCACGATGGCCATTGATACGATGATAGTTGTAATAAGGTCTATCATGCTGGCGTTGCAAGTGATGAGGTGGATGATGTTGATTAGAAGGTAAGAAATTCAAACACTTTTCAAGTAAGGTATGCATCACATCATGAGGTCTAGTGTGATTACAAGTGTGTTATGGATCCCATGAAATAGGTGCGAAGTCGAGGTGTAGCCCAACACGGAGGAGGAGATGAAGGACTCTTCTGCAATGGAAAAGACTAAACTTTCTTGAGAATTGGAGGAGATGGAGACTACTCAATAGATTGAATTAGAGAAGAACTAGATGATGTTACAGTAATAATGATACGAGGAGGATCTATAATATGTACAACAATGAGATCATGTTCTAGATCAATGACCTTATAACATAAGAGCGTGAAGAATTCACATGTGTCATATTTCAATAGTTCCTTTAAAGTAGGAATCAAACCACAACATAAGATGAATTTCTTGTCTAATTTAATGTGCTTGTTGATGCGTAATCGCAGCAACCACGAATGTCTACAACGCGATGGGTGAGATTCTTAGTGTGATTGCATAACATGGAGCTTCTCCCAAAGTGTGGTACTTTGTATTTAGGAGAGGAATCTCCGGATGAAGGCCGTTCTTATTCCTCTGTTGAGGTGCACACATACAATTTGTAGAAGATCTACTCTAAAGTCTACTCCACTTTTCAAGGAGATAGGGTTAAGAAGATGCAAGAAAATAAACCTAAATTAACAGAGGTGATGCACCAAAGGAATGTTGAACACCTACTTTGCAATTAAACACAAACCATTAAAAGTGTAATACAACCACCATGCACAGATAACCAAGATTGCAATGAGAGATCAGGAAGATATAATAAACATAAGAGAGGGTTGAAATCATCCACAGACTCATTTTTATTGCTCCAATAATTTGATACAGTCCATTACAATGGCCAAGAGGCACAAACTTGCATTACAGTTTGAAATGGGAGGTTTGAACTCCACAAATTCACTTGTAGATCAGAGAAGAAGGGAGGGTGCAAGGAAAAATTGTCCAACCTTTAGAAAAATTCCCCTCCTTACAATATATAGGAAGAATGAGAGAAGGAGATGAGAAGAATTCAAATTCTTGCTTCAACCACCCAAAATTGCATTGAATTCACCTGCAACAATGATGGGTTCTACTGCAAAACCCATGCCTCCATATGTTTTCCCTTATTGGGAAAGAAAGGAAGAACATACCTCATAATGGTGGTAGTTGTGTAGTAGACATAAAGATATTTTCAAAAATTCCTCTCTTGCTCAAATTCGAGCTCCCAATCGAAAGATATGGACATCTCAAGGTCGAGGCACCATTCTACGAAAAATGTGAACTGTGAGAGTTTGAAATTCCGAAACCTCAAAGTCCAAAATTTCAGACTTTCGGACTTCGAGTTTAGGAAATTGAGGGGGCATTTTTGGGTTTTGGCGCTTGAGACCTCTAAAACTCTGAAGTCCGAAATTTGAAATTTTGGACTTTTGGAGTTTTGGATTTCGGAACTCTTCCTTTATGTTTCCATTTTGGTCATTGAGATCTCTAAAATTCAAAGTACGAAATTTTAGACTTGAAGTTTCAGGATTTTTCACTTCATTTTCAAGCATGATTCCTAAGGTTGCAAAAACCCTAAAATTTTGGACTTTTGGACTTCAGGATTTCAAACTTTTTGAGGCCATTTTACAACTTCGCACCCGAGAGTTCTGAAACCCTAAAACCCGAAAGTCTGAAATTTTGGACTTTCGACTTTGGAATTTTGGGATTTTTGAGGCCATTTTTGCCCTATTTTTCCCAAAATGCAAAATTTTGAGCTTGAAAACTTCAAGATTTCTCCATTGTTTTTCTCTTGAGCTTTGATATTCTTTGACATTTCCTTTAGTCATCCTTTCCGATTGTAAAATCATTTCCATTTCCAAGCTCAATTGTAACCTAGTATTTTGAAATGAATGTGAGCTCGCATGATTGAACTACTTCTCCATTTTCTCCTACAAGGTTGTGTTTGATCAATTTTCCCAAGAGGTAAAATTGGATAACAATTTGGCAACTTATGGGATCACCTGCCTATTATGTGGAAAGATCATTTCCTTGAAGTATCCATTGGGCATGGAGTCATGAATGATAGCTTGATACTGATCTTGTTCTTGAAACTTGAACTTGACTTGCACTCGCGGATCCTGAACTTGCCCCACTGCTTGTACTCTAAGTTTTCATAAGAAAATATTGAAGAAAAGATTTCTGAGAGTAGAAAATTGTATTAACTTGGAGCTTTCACCGTCCCTGAAATGGACTACTACAACATTCACTTTGGAGGCAAACTGAATTGCATAGTGATACAACCTTATAGCAATAAGGCATGTGCCGGAGAAATTAGGAAACTGAAACCTACACTATGACAAGACAATGTGCACACGTGCATGGAGGAATTAAAATCCTAAACTGATATTTAAAAGGGTGAAATTTTACCTTTTTTAGTAGCGAATGTTTAAGTAGATCCCATTCACCGAATCGAAATCTCCTCTCCATCCGATGTAGAAAATTGGAAGGAATTGCTACTTTTACATCCTGTGACCATGTAGGGGCCACTCCAAATGGCATCAAACTTGGAATGTATACCGGTTTTCTTTAATTTGTATCCCACTTCAGAACTAAGTCCCCTTCCTGAAATGTCTTTGCTCTTGCTTTCTTGTCAAACCATCTCTTAATTAAGGCTTGATCCTTTTCCATTGTTTGAAATGCATGTCCCCTGATCTCTTCCAATTCCATCATCTCAAAGCATACCTAGCTTCCATGGGCACAAACACAGACAACTCCAATCGCTTCCCAGCTCCAATACAGGTAGCTCCAATGATTTAGGCAACACTGCCTCTTTCCCATAGACTAGATTGTTAGGGGAATTACCCATTGACCTCTTCGGTGTGATCCTGTCAGCCCATAATGCTGATTTGAGCTTGGTATGCCATGTCCTTTGATTTTCATCTAGAGTCCTTCTAATGATTCTTAGCAAATTCTTGTTTGTGGACTCTTCTTGTCCATTACCCTGTGGGTAATAGTTTGAAGAGGTGCTCAAGTAGATCCCATTCTTGACATCCCATTCTACGATCTTGGAACCTAGGAATGCCAATGCATTGTCTGATATGATAGTGGTCAAGATTACTTTGAACTTGGTCACTATCCCTTCATAAAATTCTAGCATGCTAGACTCATTTACTTATTTGAGTGCTACTCTTCCTCGATCCACTTGGTGAAATAGTCTATTACTTGTGAGTATCCACTTGTGACCTAGGCTTGAGTTTGGATTAACCACCCCGATGAAATATAATCCCCATTGCATGAATGGCTAGTCAACTGAAATTGGGTGCAATGGGAGTGCTTTGCTAGTCTTTCCTCGCTTTGTGAAGAAGGAACATTTTTGCACTTTTTAATCCAAGTATAGCAGTCACTTTGAACACCATGAGCCAATAATAACCTACCTTCATTATTTTGAGATCATTGCACCCGAGGAGCAAAATGACCTCCACTTCTCCATCATGAAATTCCTGTAACACCCTCTCAATTTGAATTATCTCAATGCATCTTAGTAAAACTCCATTGATGTCTTTTTTGAACAAAACACCATCAATAAGAACATACATAATGACTCATAATCTAAAGTATCTCCTCTTTTCTTTTCTCATTTCTAGAGGGCATAGGCCCATTTTTAGGAAGTGTATCATATTTTGAGTCCAATAATGGATAGGAACATTATCATTTGCTTGTTCTTGACTATCTTGTAGTACCAAAACAATCCCATTTTCATTACTTGCATCAACTTGTTGACTCGAGGCTAGCTGTTCACATAATCCCTTCCCATGGAAAAGTTTAGTGACCTTAATTTCAATGTCATATTCCATGACATGAGTGATCCATCCTACACATTTCTCTTTCAGATATTTGTTTAAAAGGAAGTCCTTGAAGAATTTTTTAATTTGAGACCGTGTTTGAACTTCTTTAAGCTTCGATCACTACAAGGACATGTTTCTTGATGAAAGAGTAACTCACTTCATTGTCCTACAAACCTTGGCTGAAGAAGAAAAGCGGCTATTCGAGATCCTCTTTGTTCTGTTGTACTAGTATTACATAAATTGTGTCCCCACCACCGAAGGCATAGAGAATGAAGCCCTTGGAGAAGTATGGATTGACAAGATTTGGAGCTTGAGATATAGCTTCTTTTATTGCTTCAAAATTTTTTTTACGCTTAGTCCGTCCATCTAAATTCCATTATCTTCTTCAACATTAGTGATATTGGTTTCACAAGAGAAGAAAAATTTGGCACAAACGTGTCTAAAAATTGATTCTTCCTAGAAAGCTCTGAAGATCCTTCTTGTGACTTGGAAAGGGAAATGATCGAATTACTTCAACTCTTTCTGGGTCGATACACAATCCTTCCTTTAACACAATATGGCTTAGGATTTTACCTTCGTGATATAGGAATATGTACTTTTTTGGTTTTAATGATACCCCAAATCTCCTACATATTTGAAATACATGTCTTAGATGAAAAAGGTGATCTGCTGCATTTTTGGATAACACAATGATATCATCAAGATATATCGGTAATATTTTGCTTTGATCAACCCCCTGAATGCCATGTCCATCACTCTTTGGAAAGTGGCTCTAGAATTAGAAAATCCAAATGGTATCTTCCTATAGGCATAGGTGCCCCACTTAGTGGTGAAAGCCGTTTTGAATCGGGTCGTCTTCTTTTACAATTATTTGATTATACCCCCAGTAGCCTTCAAGAGGAAAAATATTTCTGAGTTGGATACCACTTGCAAGATTTGTTCCATTGAAGGGAGTGGATAGTGGTCTTTGAGAGATGCCATGTTTAGGTCTCGAAGTCCACTCACAACTCCGATTTCTCCATTCTTCACTTGAATGTTTGATTGGGAATATAATTCTTGCCTCTATCACCTTGTTTATCTCTTTCTTCATAAAAGGATCAATGTGTCGGTTGACTAGTGTTTACTTCTTCCCAATGGGCTTAGCATCTAGATCCGGTTCTATGGTATGTTGTGCAAGCTTCAGATTGAATCCTCACAGGTCCTCATAGCTCTAGGTGAAGACACTTGGAAATTATTGGTAGAGTTGTGTGAACTCATTTCTTTCTTGTTCAAAGGTGGCCACTTTTCTAATTTGTAGTGTTTTTCCCTCTCCAACTGAGTTTGGCTCAATCTTCCCCTTTAACTTGTATGTTAGCCTTCTCTTTACAAAACTTGTCACTAGGATTGAAGATAGACTCCAATGTTACTAAACCCTTTGGAAACTTGTTTGTCCATAGCTGCTACTTTATCCCCTCTTGTTGCTCCAATTTATATTGATGACTAGCTAAGAATTCAGCCTCTTCTTACAAGACATTGATGATCGGTTGGTTGTTCTCAAACACCTTTCGAGTTTTTATTATCTAGAACTTTTGGCCTTACAATCACATGTATATGTGGCTATGTTTTGTCTCTTTTGATACTATCCACAACATCAAAAGTTGCTTCAACTGTTGCAAAGCCTATCTCGCAGCCTCATTTTTCTTCCCGGGTATGGAATCAATGTTGAAATCTTCAAAACCCTCAATTAGGTCTCATACCCTATTTTTGTAGCTTTTGAGTTGGTCATTTTTGTAGCATGTTGTCCATCGACCGATTAACAATCAGCTCACTATCAAAAAATACTTGCAGATTCTTTATGCCTCTTTTCCTAGCACAATGAAGTCCATGAATCAAAGACTCATATTTAGTTGTGTTATTCGAACATGCAAACTGAAATCTGAAAACTAAATAATACTTGATGTTATGTGGTGATACTAACAATGCCCCTCCTCCAACATCTTGTTTGCTTCTTGAACCATCAAAATATAGTTTCCATACTTCATTTTCATCCTTATTTTTCTTGCTTGGTGATGTTAGGAATGGGTGAATTTTCTTCGTGTACACAATATACACCTAATTCATATTCTTCCATCTCCTTGTATGGGTCAAATGAATGCCTTTTGTTTCCCATCATCCAGTCAAATCTAGAATACCTTCGACCTTGGTACCTATTTCCGATCTAGTAGGGTCCTTAAGTTGTATCACAACATCACCAAAATCTAGATCACCTTCATTCAATTCCTTAAATGCCTCAAACACTACTACTTCATTCTCCATCGTTGTCAAAAGTGCTACACGCCTACTTAAGGCATCAATAACTTGATTCTACTTACTTGAATTATGCTTTAATACAAAATTATATTCTTTAAAAAATGAAACCCATTTTGCATGCCTATTATTTAGTTTCTTTTGTGTGTTTACATACCTCAAGGATTCATGGTTAGTGAAGAGTAAAAATTCCTTTTCTACTAAGTAATGTCTCCAATGCCTTAATGCCTGAACAATAGCATAAAATTCCAAATCATAAGTAGAATATTTCCTCCTAACTTCATTTAGCTTTTCACTAAAGAATGCCACATTTCATCCTTCTTGACTCAGTATAGCTCCAATCCTAACATGTGAGGCATCACAGTCAACCTCGAAGACCTTGCTAAAATATGGCAATACCAAAATAGGTTCTTCTGACACTTTCTTCTTCAACAATTCAAAACCATCTGTTATTGCCTTGGTCCATACAAACTCCCCCCCTTTTGTATGCTTTGTTATGGGTGCAGAAATGCTATTGAAAATCCTGATGAACTTCCTATAAAAAATTTTCAATCCATGAAAACCATGAACCTCTATCACATTCCTTGGAATAGGCCATTCCGAAATTGCCTTTAATTTTTCCTCATCCATTGACACTCCATCCTCTCGATATGGCAAACCCCCAAAAAAAAAGACTCTTACGAATAAATATACATTTTTTAATTTTTCATATAGACTCTCTTTACGTAACAAGTCTAACACCAATTTCATATGTAACAAGTGTTCTTCCACTATCTTATTGAATATCAGAATATCATCAAAATAGACAACAACAAAATTACCATTGTATTCTAAGAGGACTCTAATCATCATCCTCATGAATGTACTGGGTGCATTAGATATCCCAAATGACATCACCATCCACTCGTATAATCCTTCTTTTGTTTTGAAAGTCATTTTCCATTCATCCCCTTCATGGATCCGTATCTGGTAGTACCCACTCCACATGTCAATCTTGCTAAAATATCGGGCTCTCGCTAGCACATCCATCATATAATCCAATCTTGGAATTGGGAACCGATACTTAATTGTGATCTTATTTATGGCCATGTGTCTACACACATTCTCTAGTCTCCATATTTTTTGGGATTCAATAGTGCTAGAGTTACACACAGACTCATGATTTCTCTCACTAACCCTTTCTGTATTAGATTTGTCACTTGTCTATTCAACTCTTCACTCTATGTCGGACTCATCTAATAGGCTTCCTGATTTGGAAGGGTCAATCCTGGGATAAAATCAATATGGTATTGAATATCTTGCTTGAGAGATAACCCATCCTCGTATCTCATCTAGAATGAAATATTTGTATTCTTTAAGTACATTTTCCACAACAAAGGGTATATTAAAGTACTTTATTTCAACCTTCTTTGACATCAGTGCATAACACCAGCCAACTTCTTCCATTTCTTTAACAAAATATTTTGTAGCCAATAAGCCCTCACTCTTCTCTTCTTCCTTGAAGGGTAACAAGACCACCTTTACACCATCCTTCCAAAAGGTATATGTATTTTTCCCTCCATCATGTGTAACCTTTCTATCATATTGGCAAGGCCTCCCCAATAATATATGGCATGCATTCATTGGGATAACATCACACCACACCTCATCCTTGAAGGTATTCCCAATCAAAAACTTTATAAGGCTTCTTTTATCTATGATTACCTCATTCCCTTTCTTGAACCATGATATATGATAGGTATATTTGTGTTTCTCACATTTTGGATTGAGTTTATCAACCATCACAATTGAAACCATTTTTTCACAACTACCACCATCACCTTTCCTCCAAAGGTGCATCTTGTTCGAAATATATTTTTTTTCTTAGCCACAAATCATCTCCAAGAACATCCTGTTCTTTCTCCTTCCTTAGGGAAATCATTTTCCTCCTTACAATGAGGGTTTCACCGAAGTCTGCAGATAACTTCCATTTCTTCTTCCTCTTCATCTTCACCATATTTACTCATGCTTTTTCTCCTTGCCATCTATCTTGTGTAGGATAGTGCGAGACACTCAAAAGCCCTGTGCCCCTCTTCAAAGCACATTCATAACATACATATTTCCTTTGGGGGCTATTCTAGTCCCATCCTCTATTATAACCCTCTTTCCCTAAAACCCCTACTTCTTTAGTAGTTACCATGGCTTTGAACAAAATCTTCATGCCCTTCTACATTAAAGGATTCACCTTTTGTAGATTCAAATATACCTTGCTCCTTATTGGAGATGATGATGGCCCTCTCTTCACATCTCTTCTAAAATTATTCCTCTTGCTCTTTTCTTCTTCCTTTAATGCGAGTTTATAAGCATCATCCAGTGCCATGGATCTGGAGCATATTCAACTCATATTGTAGGGTGTAATTTATCCCATTTATATATCGTGTAGCATTATGTTCTCTGCAGACTCTCCTTGTTCCACCCTAATTGACAACTTGTAAAATTCATTGGTATACTCCTCAATGTTGAGATCCTTCTATCTTAGCTTACGGAACCTTTGAAAGAGTGTCTGAGCATAGTCTACATGAAGAAAAAATTTCTTTCAACTTCTTTACCATTTTATTCCAGTTTTGGATCTCACCCTTTCCATTTATTTATCTTTTATTTTGTAGGTGATCCCACCAAATCATTACATGTTTGGACATCTTAGTGAATGCAAACTTAACCTTCTTATCCTTTGAAAGGGTTATCAATCAAATAATTGTTCCATGCGATTCAACCATTCAATCAAATCCTCTAGTCATAACCCTCCACCATAATTAGGAACATTAATCTTGATTCCGTAATTCTTTCCCTTTAAAGCCTGGATCAATCTCTCCTCAAATGGTCTCTCATTCAAGGCTTATTCATCTCTCTCATTTTATTATTCATCTCCTCCTTCATTCATTAATGGAGGTACATCTTTAATATCACTATCTGGGTCTTCATCCCCATTTGCATGTCTCCTTCTAAGGTGGGTAACTTCTCCCATGAGCTCAACAACTTGTCTCTGTAGCTCCTGCATATGCCTATTCATCTGGGCATAACCTCCCATCCCGCATCTAGCCATTATGATATAAAATAGAGGCAAATATTACATAGAAAATTGTAATTTGGTACCTAAACTATTTCCACAAGATCAAAATTTGACTCGATACCAATTTATGTGAAGTCAACTGCAAGAGGTTGAAATACCTCCAAAACATAAATAAATAACTTTGTAAATAAAAACCAATAGTTTCAAAATAACATTATTCTCATTCTGGAATCCACATTGAACATCCTTTTTCCCCGACACATACAGACATAGGATTAAGGGCTCAGATTTGATAGTATGTTCCTTTCTAATCTATCAAACCAACCGCCATCCCATATGGAATATGTTTGGAAAGGATTTAGTGAGTTAAATTGGAATTGGTTTTTAAGGGTTTCTTAATGGCCTTGTTTTGATCTCCACAAAATCAAATCCAACTTTAATTCAAGAGATATGATTCCTTGATGACGAGGTGGATTTTCCCAGGTGAGTAGTAATTTCTCACAAGATTCCTTGTTAATTTTTATGCGTAACACAACTCCACCTCACCAATTTCCCTATGTGAATAATTTCACATGGCGATCACAAGGAAGACATCTAGTGGTCTAAGTTTGTTTTGTGTGAGTCATCCCTTTATATTGTATCAAATCAGTCACCATCCCGACATGAAATAGGTTTGGTAAGGATTAAGGGCTTAGATTTGATATCGTTGCATTGTTTTTGAATCAATTAAGGGCCTTGATTTGATTACATGTTATTATACGTTTCCCAATCTAGGAGGAGGAGGGGAGATTGACTTCTTCCTTGTGTTCTTTGTAGTCTATGTTTAATGTTGCCAATTACGTAAGATTTTCTTGTGCCTCGATCCCTTGAATAATTATCTTTACTATGGGTGGTGTTTAAAGATGGATGAGTGTTTGGTACTATTTTATAGAAAATATGTTCTTCAACATATAAGAGCATTAGTTGGGTTGGGTTTGTGTTGAGTACCATGTTAAGTGCATGCCATATGTTAGCTCTCATTTTAGTAGTTGCACTTCTTCCTAGGACTCTATCTCTACATCGGTGTCACATGTGTTTGTTTCAGAAAGAGTGTGTTTATACAATTATTCTATTTATATGTAACCATGTATTGTAGGTGTTTTCAATGTGTTCCCAATGTGCTCCTTTGTCACATGATTGTTTTCTTGTATATGTTAGAGTGGTGTGTAAAGTATAAGTTTTAACCAACGTAAGTATTCTTAATGATGCGGAGTCGGCTAGTAGGTAGTGTTATCTCTCGAAAGTGCACCCTGTTGAGAGATGACTACAGGTGTTCTAAGCTTACTCTATATCTCTCTCTTTCATAGATACAATGGAAACACCTCAGGTTTATGGGTATACCTATTGTTGAGGTGAGTCTTCGGTATCAAGGCCAATTCTTTTTTTTATGTATTCTAAACTAGTTTTTAAGGGTTTTGACAATAAAAAGATGACTGTAGCTAAAATTGAAAATGGGGTGATACACCAAACTTGTTGAGGGCTTTAACTAGAGTACATGCACAATAAATTTAAGAATGAATTTTGGATACACAAACCAATAGTTTTCAGTAGAATATTAAGGCAAAACACTTTGTGTATTGAGGGAATGAATCACAATAATACAACAAGATAAACATGCACACTAATATTATGCATAAATTACTAAATTTGTAGCAAGGTAAGATGATTAATCGGGAATTTGACATTCAAAAGAATTAATGAGATATACACACCGCTGCAAATAATTGGAAAGGTAGAAATCAATTCTCATTCAAGGTGCAAAATGAGAAAAATGCGGTTTAGCACTCCTATGTCAAAAATTCCTCCTTGTGCCTTGCAATTACACACAATATATAACAAGATTATTCACCCATCCTATCCTAAAAATAGGCTAAAATTTGTACTCGCCCATGCATGCTAATTTTACCCTTTATCATGAATAAATAAAGGAATAACAATAGGCATGCTAATACAATGAGGCAATTAATAGCCCTGGTTAAAAAATAAATTTTAGTCAAACTACAGTTGACTGATCTATTTTTAATTTAGTAGGATTAATAATATGGCTAATAATAGCCCTTTCTTATAGTGTAAGTCTTCTCCAATGTGCATACAATCTCTATCTTCTAGTGTTTGATGTGACACTTACAATTTGATCCACTTGCAATGATATTTTAGGAATTCTTTAATTCTTCCCCTTAGATGCACATGCAAAAATAACATCTCTCTGTGAGAAAAAATAATTATTTTATTTGCAATACTTTACAAAATATTCACCCATGCATTCCATCTACTGTGGGGACCACTTGCAAGTTTTGATGTTGACATCTTTGCATATGCTCAACTTTTGTCTTATCTTAGGTACAAAAGGTCATTTTTTCAAAAATTGAGGTAATTTTTACCTTTCTTTGGTATATTCTTCATAATGATGTGACCATATTCATAAGGTTTAAGGCATCATTAGTCACTTCATGGTTAAAACCAAACTCGTTGTCTTTTTGACTTGTGTATGTGCAAAATAATATTCCTTCTTGCTAAGGGGGAAATAATAAATCAAGGATCAAATAATGTTGACCATAAACTTTTCCTATATTTAGATGATTGGTATAGTTTTATCCTAACATAGATCCTCCTTGACTCGACACATATTATGATTAAATAATCATTGAGCTTGTTTTACATGGCACAAATCATATGATGCCTCCCTTTGAATTTGATTCAATCATTTCATATACTATGGTTTTGGACATAATCATAAGTGGGAAAAATAGACCCCCTCCCCACGTTGCGCTGACCCTTAGTGATGTTGGTCTCACATTCGAACCATGGTTGAGATAAGGTTTCTAGATCTACATCTGAGATAGTGCCATGTATTGTACATTAACTCATATCAAGTTAATTAACTTATTGCATGAGTTATTGGAGGTAAAAAGGATCAAAACCCTATCCTTTCGCATTTCACTTTGGAGCTTCACTCAAGCTAAGGAAACTCATGTTGAAATTTTTCCCTAGAAGACACCATTGGAAATGATCCCGAGCTCAATCGTTCCTTTTTAAGTGCTTGAGAGTTTTGTGGAATATTTTATGCATTCTAAGTCATTGTTTATCATATCTCCATTCTTTTCTAATAACCAAAGCTCGTTTCCTAAGATTTTTAACCTATGTAACGTAATATCCTTTTGTATTTTCATCTTTCTAAACTTGAGATTCTGTATTTTTGAACCTTCAAGCTCTGGTTCTGGTTCATAGCTAAGATGGGTATGGCTTGTTTTCTCCCATCAGATTTGATCTGAGGTTTAGCTTGGACGTTGAAAGTTTTATACATTGTGGGCTCATTTTCATGCAAATATGAGGTGCCCGAACTTGTTGATTTCTGTTATTTCCTTCTGATGCTTCATTGAGATTTGAACAAAGGGTTATAGATTTTTAAACTCACCATCCTAGAGTTTTGGCTGGTGATGCATCTAAGCCATTTGGAGAAGGTAAATCTCTCTTTTCTTTTAGTTGACAACTCTTAAAATTTTCTCATTACTTTTATTTTCCCAATTGAAATATGGGGGTATGTGTTTAGTGTAAATGAGCTTGTGTTTATTGTCTTGATGAAAATGAGCCATTGTTGTATTATATCTTGACATCCATTGTTAATGGCGTGAAGCTCCATTTAAGATCTGAAAACCCTTTTCCACTAGTGAGTTAGTCCTAACATAAAAATTCCTTTCCTCATAACTCTAGATATGGGCATTTTGTATCATGGGTATCCATGATTCGAGTACCATAAACTAGCATTTTCACTACTACCATTTTGTGTACTTCACTTTTGCTTCAGCTAGGTTTTTATTTGAAACTCAACCTATTAGTTCTCTAATGATAGACATTTTGTGATTTCAATCTCTAGCCTTTGCATTTGTAGGTAAGAATTTGAATTTCGTACTCATTTCTTTGTTCTTATGCTTGATCTATGTGAATCTCCATCTGGGTGCAATATGGGTGCCATTTAGAAGGTTATTGAGCTATGATTTTCTTGTTTTGAGAAAATTTGTATTGATTATACTTATTTAGAAGGTAAAGCTATCTTTTCTATTGCATTGGTGTTTACCCTATAGAGGTTTGAATCTAACTCGGGGTTTGTATTTTAAGAGCTTCTTGGTGGACTATAAGATTAGCCATTGATGATATTTTGAGCTCCGTTTCATTCCGCTTTACTTGGTGGCCTATGTATTCACCCACTATTTTATGGGTTTAAGAGCTCTCTCAAAGATTTTATGCATTATGATGCATTATATTCTTGAGCCTCGACTTCTTTAATAAGGTTTTCATTGCAAGGGTTTTGAAGGTAAGGTTGTGTCATTCTTTTCGAGCAATAAATTTTGAGCAATATCTTATCAACTATACACTCTGAAATATAAGGTATTTTTAGCTGCTAGGCCATTTCTATTGTGTCACTTTGAATGGTATGTATGTTTATTTTAGGTGCAACTCGATTTGAGATGAGGGTTTGTTGCTTCTTGCTTTGCTATGGCTCATACCCTATTGTAAGTGTATGAAGAATGATTCAATTTGATATTGTGTCCTCATAATTTACCTTAGCACTTGAAGTTGTGATAACAAATTTGTACATATTGATTTCCATTTGATAATGTATGTTGATGTTGGAAGTTACATATTTATGTAATGAGTTTATAAGTTGAATTTCCTTATTACATAACTTATATTCAATTAATGGTTGCAATATGAAACATTGTGACATTTCTTCCTATCTGAGATCTTCTAATTTTTACTTCATAATAATGTGGAAATGCTGGAATTTTAGCTTATTGTTATGGGGGAATCATATCTTCATGAGACAAAACCGTACCTTATGAGTGGTTTGTATTTTCTCGTGTCTACTTCATAGCTCTATTGATTTATTTTAGGTCTTGGACATTTTTTTCAACTTTCCTTTCATATATAGTTACTGATCTATGTGGATTTCACTTGCTTCGATGAGTTAATTTTGTGGGCTCATTTCGGTTTCATAGAATTTGTATTCATATGTCAATGTGAAAGCTAACTTCATTTATTTGATTCCTCTTTGCCATAAAAACCCTTGCAAGAGTGTTCAGTATGTCTACAAGAATGAATATCTCTAATTGTTATCCCAAATTTTCCCCAAAAAAATTGATCAAACACGACCTCGCACAGAAGAAAATTGGAAGGGCCGGTTTAGTCATGTGAGCCCACATTCCAAATCCAATAATGAAGGGGCAGGGTCGGTGAAGGAGGCCAACGACGTCAAAGGAGATCAGAGTGCACAGGAGAAAAATGGAGAATGGAAGTGTTCACTCGAGGCCCTGAATCGAGATAAGTATAAGAGAGTTAGCGGAATCCCCATGTGGCTCATTAGCGCAAATCCAAGGATAGAGCCCAAAATACAGTCTCTAAATGTGCACCATCTTTCCACATGTCCTAGGTCTAAAAAGGAAATAGAGCTCGTAGTTGAAAATTCTCAGGCCAACGGATGGTGCCACGTGTCTCATCGGTGCATCTTCAAAGGCACGGCCTAAAGAAAGATGTTGAACTAGCGCCAACACTCCACATGTTCAAGGTCTGAAAAGGTGACATCAGCCATTGAAAAGTCCAAGCTTTGGATAGGCCAGTGGAAGCTTCCACGTGTCATCTTAGTGCAACTTCAAAGGCAAAATATGGAGGAAGTTCCCAAATGTGCATTGAACCTCCACATGTCCAGGGTCAGACATATGGCCCTACCAAATAAAAGGGACTTAGTCAACACACAAAAGAAATAAAGAAAGGCCACAGAAGGAGCCACGTGTCTCTTTGGCACTCTTTCAAGAGCCAAATCCAAAAGTAGTCCCAAAACATGAGTCACTTTCCATGTGTCTCGGGTCAGGAACAATGCCTCCGCCAACAAGAGGGGCTTAGGTAGAAAACAAAGGAAATAAAGCAAACCTCACAGACGACGCCACATGTCTCTTCAATGTAATTTTAAGAGTTAAGGAAGGGGCTGAAATCTTAAGATCTGGGGTTCCGCCACGTGGATCTCATATTTGAGTGGGAGGGAACATTTTGGAAAGCTCTCGGTGCTGTTACTCACCTGCCACCATTAATGATCCGGTCCTCCATTTTCAAGGTTGTCAAGTCTCTCACCTATGCTTTCTGGAGTTGTTGGAGTAGGTGGATTCAATGCTCTTGCATGGGTGGTTGAAGTAGGATTCAAATTTTCCCTCTCTCATTCTCTTATTCTTCTATATATTGTAAAGGAGGGGCATATTTCAAAAGGTTGGTCATTGTTTCTCTCATGCACCCTTTCTCTTTCTTCCTTAGGGTGGAAAGTGGAGCTTAATCCTAGTCTCTTGGCTCTGTAATGCCATTTTCTTGCCTCTTGCCCATTGATGATGTACTGTGTGAACTCATGGAGCAATAAAATCTATTTTGTGATGCATTTTATCCATCCTTCCTAATTTTATTGTCTCTTCTTGCCTCTCATCGTTGTAGGGTATACTTTGTGCATATATCGATGTGTATTGTAGGTTCTAGAGTCGTGTTTAATGGGTTCGAAGTGGTGCTCTGTGAGAAATCTATCTTTTATCTGTGATGCATCTGTCCATCCTCTCCATTACTCACCTCTCTCCATTTTAGGTAGCTAAGATTGTGACTAGCCACCCCATTTTGCTTGGTGATATCACCTATGTAGTGTAGGATTTCTTTATTTTCATGCTCTCTCTCTCCCCATCTCCTTGGCATTATTAGATTAGGAGTAGATAAGTACATTTACTTCTTTATAAGTAGTTTAATATTAGGATTAGGAAGAAGAAGCCAGATTTCTCCTGGAGGGCCATCTCAAGTCCACAAGTCCCATAGCATGAGAGATTGTCCCATGTTATGCGATCAAATGGATGTTGCATTCGAGATATGAGGCCCTTTAGGGGTTCTATGATTTTGCATCAACAGTTTTGGCACACCCGGTGGGACACTAAGGTTATATTTTTCTCATCTTTCCAAGGTGTCTCATTATCAAACAAAAAATCTTAAGCCACCATGTGACCACATCAACAATTTTGACGCTTTGGTGGGTCCATACCAAGAGCTTTACATCTTCATCTCAGTAGGTTTGATGTGTTATTGCTGAGATCCAACCTTTGGAGGCATGTTTCAACACATCTGGATGACTCCATCTAGTCAACAACCCATCCTCTAAAGTTCTGAGACCTTCCCCATCAATTTTCACCCATTCATCTTTCCACGTTTTCCATCTTCTACCATTCATGAAGTTGTGTAATCATGACTTCATTCCCATCTTGGAACTCACACTTGCAACAACAATAGTGCAGTCCACCTCCAATGTATTTCATGACTCCTCCAGATCAGCATTATGATCAGATTCAGAACCATTATGCTTACCCATATGAGTAGTGTCAAAAGCCATTTTAGCCAGGAGATTATCAAGAGCAAGGGTGTGCGTTCGATGGTGAAAATTATATTGAGAGTGCAGGTTTGTTGAGAAAATAAAAAGAATGGAGGCTAACATGGTGTAGTCCAGGCTACAACATAATTGAAGGTTGTCGATTGGTTCCAGGCACCTTGTAAATGGGTCGACCCTTTTCCAAGACACTATAGCCCGCAGGAGAAGCTTGACTTCATGGTTGAGATGTTTCCCTAACTTGTGCAATGGACTGAGGAGATAGAGGCCTATGAGCTTGGTACCGAAAACCTTGTCAATGGGTAAGTCCACCATCTCATAGCTTTTCTTTTCCTCTTTCTCAATTAGCACCATCTCAACTGGAGCTTCAATCTCCAAGCTTCCCATTTACTGCTGCCCAAGTGTTGATTCCCCTTCTCCATCTTCTAATCTTCCATCTCATCTCAATTCTTCTACCCTTTTCCCTTCCAAATCCAAGTCCCCTCCACAAGAACCAAAAGAAATGCCTTCCCCTCCACCACAAACAAGGAAAAAACTAGTGGAGACCCCACCCACCACTCCTCCTACTTTCCCGAGCCCATGTCGTGAAGAAGCTCAAGAACCCAACCAAGGGGAGCAACAAGAAGAAGAGCCAAGAAGAGAAGAAATGATCAAAAGCTTGGCAAGCTTGGCTCTCAAATTTGGGATTACAAAAATACCCTTGATGGTTAAGCCTTCAGAGGAGGTCATGGTCAGACCACAAGTGGTGGAAGCTGAGTTTGTAGCAGAAGAAGAACAAGAACAAGAGGAAGAAGATCAACAATCCATATGCTCTAAATGTAGTGTCCATAATGGCACTTTGTCTGAAGAGGATGTTGATCTAATCCAAGCTGCACAACCAGTCAAGAGAGAGGAAGAAAAACTAGCTCTAAGTCCCATTGAAGAGGAGAAGCTGGAAGAGATCAAATCAGAGCTAAGGCCACTTGATGAAGAAAGCATTATCAAAGATTTTTTGCTTTCATTTGAAGGACCTAATTTGATTGATGAATCCATGATGGAGGAGAGCTATCAAGAAGACCTTTCTACCCTAAATAGTCCTCTAGAGCAGTGGATTGAAGATTTTGATTTGAAAATTTCATGCTAGAGGAAGAGGCTATCCAAGAGAAAATCAGTCTTCAAGAAACAATGGAGGAGGGAAAAGGTACGAATATCCCATCTCATCCACACCATCCATCCAGGAAGGTCCACATGAATACTCCATTCTTGGATTTGAAGTTCAGAGCAATGGGCACATCCATCGATTAAATTGTACCCAATGAGGTACTTGGCTTCATTGGAGCCAAGGAGAAGCCAAAACTAGTCATGTCCATTTTAGGGCATGAGGATGAGTTTCAAAGCACCAACGGTCACCATCAACACCTCTAGGAGTCCAATGCAAATCAACTTGAGGAGGTATTTTTGATTGGTGTTGACACCTTGATGATTTGGGTTGAAGATCGACCTCTTGTCGGTTTATCACTCATAATAAGATCCATGTTCAATGCCAAATCATATACATGGCCATGTTTTTGAGAAAAGGAAGCTATTTCTCCCTACATGTAGCAGATTTGTTTAGATTTTCTTTGTTAGGGTTAGTGTAGGAGTAGGAGTAGGTTTGATTTCAGCAACACAAGTGATTTTACACACTCTGCATGTCTTATTTGAGGCATGTATGATTTAATATTTGTATATAAGTTTTGTTTGTATTGCTCCTCCGAGGTACGGTGGGCCAAGACCTTCGTTTTACGGTGGGAGACCCATAGTTACCTATAACAGTTGTTGATTTCAAAGTAAAGCAAATGAAGAGAAAATAAAATCAGGTTTTGACAGAGTCCATTTCCAAAACAGGTGAAGCCCTAGGTCAACAAAATTTTCTACTATCAGAAACCTCATCTTCAATATTTCCTTGAAAAAATTGAGAGTACAGACAGTGGGGCGAGTTCAAGGTCGGTAGGGGTGCGCAGGAAATTAGGAGAAGTTTCAAAGTAAAAGATCCATATCAGGCTATCATTCTTGAATCCAAGCCCAATGGATGCAACAATGCAACTGGGTCTCTTCATCTAGAAGGCTTATGTCCCCGTGAGTCACCAAACCAAGTTATCCCAATTTTTCCCCTAGAAAATTGATCAAACATGACCCCCATGAGAAGAATATCGGAAGGGCTAGTTCAGTCATGTGATCCCACATTCCAAATCCAAAATGAATGGGAAGGGTTGGTGAAGGAGGCCAATAGTGTTAAAGGAGATCAGAGCGCACATGAGAAAAATGGAGAAAGGAAGTGTTCAATTGAGGCCCTGAATCGGCTAAGTATAAGAGAGTCGCCGAAGCCCACACGTGTCTCATTGGCACAAATCCAAGGATAGATCCCAAAAGGTGGTCTCTAAATGTGCACCAGCTTTCCATGTGTCCTAGGTCTGAAAAATAAATAGACCCGACAATTGAAAAGTCTCAAAGCCAGTGGATGATTCCATGTGTCTCATTGGCAAATCTTCAAAGGCGTAGCCCAAAGAAAGACCACTGAACTAGCACCAGCCCTCCACGTGTCCAAGGTCTGAAAAGGGGACACCGGCCGTTGAAAATTCCAAGCTCGAGATAGGTCAAGGAAGCCTCCATGTGTCATATCCATGCAACTTCAAAGGCCAAATCCGAAGGCAGGTCCCAAATGTGCATTGAGCCTCCACATGTCCAAGGTTAGACATAAGGCCCCGCCAAACAAGAGGGACTTAGCCAAAAAACAAAATAAGTGAACAAGGCCGAGGAAGGAGCTGCTATTATCCCAATTCCCCTAGAAAAAATGGTCAAACATGACCCCACAAAAATAAAATCTAAAGGTCGACTTTTTCCTACGAGCCCACATTCAAATCCAAAATCAAGGGAAAAGCAGCTCCACAATGGAGGAGAAAGGTTGGAAAAGGAGGAAAAACAACATCAAAGGAGATCAGAGCTTAATAGAAGAAGATCGAATCAAGGGCCTCAAGGTTTCGAATTCACATATGATTCAACTCAAGGCCGGACTGTCCCAAGTATAAATAGACTCACAAAAGGCATCATGTGTCAAATTAGTGCACTTCCAAGGGGACTGTCCAAAATGGAGACGCCAAATGAGTGCAGGATCGCCATGTAGCCGTGAATCAAAAGGGGGCAAATCCAAAGTTGAACTGCCATATTCACTAAGTATAGAAGAACCGATAGAAGCCTCCACGTGTCTCAACGACACACCTTCAAGGGGCGAAGCAAAATATGGAGACTCAAACAAGCACCAAGCCTCCACACATCCTAAAGTCGAAAAAGGGATAGAGTTCATAGTTGAAAAGTAAAAACGGAAAATTAAAAATGGGGTAGAGTCATTGAAGGTGCCATGTGTTGACTCGGTGCATCTTCAAAGATCAACTCCAAAGGTGGTCCCCGAAACTTGCGTCATCCCTCCACGTGTCTAGAGCCCCAAAAGTTACACCGGTCATTGAAAAGTCTTCAAGCCAATAAGATACCAAGTGTCTCCTCCGCAAAACTTCATAAGAAAAATCCAAAAGCGGGTCTCCAAACAAGCGCAAGCTTCCACGTGTCCTTAACCCGATGAGGTAGTTTGAATTTTCATCTTTTGTTCCGAAAAGTCAAAAAGTGTGAAAGTGAGCCGCACCGCCGACATTCGGAGAAGCCACGTGTCAAGCCTAAATTACATGCCACATGGGAGGAGGATTTTTTCCAAAGGGAAATGCGGGCCGATGGGCCCGTGATGATTTATTTTTCTAAGCGAGTTCATGAGGCCATGGGGGAAATTTTTCCAAAAGTGAATTTTGGGATTACGGGGCACGAGTGTTTTTACAATTTTGGCAACTTTCATAAAGGCACAATTTCAATTGTGGGGCCACGGGTCAGGTGTGGGGTATTTTTTGCACTTTTGTAATTTCATGTAAAATGTGAAAAGTAAATTTTGGGCCCACTGGACCTATTCTCGCTAAACTTGTTTTTCATTATTTTTGTACGGATTTGAATCAAACATTCAAATGGGCATATCTTTTGATCCATTACTCAAAACCTAACAAATTTAGTATCATTGGGAAGGTCTCGCCCTCATCTATGCCATGGAAACCTAAAACTTTAATTTCTACGAGTATAGGTGGGTGAAAATAAGAAATTTCCTTCATGACATTAATATGCAATCCGATTGCTCCAACAACCGTCAGATTTGATCCGATCTGCCATTCTTCCTTCTTTGGCATGCCAAATAGACATAGAGAGGTAGACTTGATAGATTGTGGGCAGATTTGCAGGGGCATTGATGGGTTATAGCCGAGCTCCAAATCATGTTTCCCATCTCTTCTCTTTGTTGCATCTATAAAGGTAAGAGCTTGGCTCATTGTAAAGGGTTGGACATTTTTGTTTTACACCCTCCCTTCTTCCCTTGTCTACAAGTGAATTTGTGGAGTTTTCCAAACCTCCCATTCAAGTTGTAAAAAAATTTTTCCTCTTGATACTGTAATGTATTGTATCAACTCTAGAGCAATAATATATGTCTATGGATGATTCTCAACCCTCTCATGTGTTCATGTTGTCTTTTGATCTCTCATTGTAGTTTGGTTATCTGTGCATGGTGGTTGTATTGTATTTCTATGGTCTGTGTTAAATTGCAAAATGGGTGTTTAACATTCCTTTGGTGCATCACCTTATTAGCTTAGGTTTATTTTCTCTCATCTTCTTAACCTTGTCTCCTTGACAAGATAGAGTAGGTTTTAGAGTAGATCCTCTCTAAATTTATTTGTGTGCATCTGAATAGAGGAATAGAACCTACCTTCATCCGAGAGAGCTCTTTGATTTCAAAGTCCCACACTTTGAGAGATGCTCCATGTTATGCTATCACACTGAGAGTCTCAACCCATTTGGTTGCATACATTCAGGGGTGCTGTGATTTTACACTAATAGTTTTGGCACGCTCCGTGGGACACTGAGGTTAGAGTTTTCTCATCTTTCCAAGGTGTATCATTATCAAAAAAAAATATTAAGCCACCGTGCACACATAATGCTTTTTAGCACGCCTTGTGGGAAAGGTCTCAAGCACCTTACCACTTCATCTTAATAGGTTGGTGTGTTCCTGTTAAGGTTATGCCTTTTGAGGCACATGTAAGCACATCTGGCAACTCCATCTAGTCCACAACCCATCTCTGAAGTTGCATACCTTCTCCCATCCATTTCCACCCACTTTTTTTTTCCATTCTCATCATTTTTCTTCCATTCCATGAAGTTTTGCAATCACGAATTCATTCCCTTCATATAATTCACACCTACAGTAGTGAAAACCACCTCCAATGTATTTCACGACTCCTCGAGATCAACATTATGATCAGATCCAAGACCATTATGCTTACCCATATGAGCAAGGTCAAAACCAATTTGGCCATGAAGCTTATCAAGAACAAGGGGACATATATAATGGTGACAACTACATGGAAAATGCTGATTTATAGGAGAAGATTCAAGAGATGGAGGCACACATGGTGCATTCAAGGGCTACAACACAGATGAAAGCATTCAGGATTGGCTATAGGGCACCTTGTCCATGGGCTGGCCCTATGCCAAGAATATTACAACCCTATGGAGAAGATTGATTTCATGATTGAAATGCTTGCCTCATCTTACACATAGTGGATTGAGGATATTGAGGCATATGAGAAAATGGCAAGACATCCTCGTCAATGGGTAAGTCATTCGCCAACTCCTTGTCCTTCATTTTCTCTTTCTCAAGCTTTATCATTTCAGCAGTGTCAAGAGTCAAGCCCCTCGCCATGCTGCCCCAAGTGTTGATTTCCTTCTCCCATCTTCTAATCTTCCATCTCATCTTAATTATTATGCCCTTTTCCCTTCCAAATAGTCATTCCCTCCAAACAAGGAAGTTCCACTTCCTCTCCACCACAAACAATAAGCAAAACTAGGTTGAATCCCAACCTACCACTCCTCCTTTTTCTCAAGTCCATGTGGGAAAGAGACTCAAGAATCTAGTCAAGGAGAACAAAAAAGAGAGGAGGAACCCAAAGAAGAAATGATAGAAAATTTGAAGAGTTGGGTTTCTAGATTCTGGATTACAAAGATCCCTTGATGGTTAAGCCAATAGAGGAGGTCAAGGTTGAAGAGCCAGTGGTGGCTAAGGATGAGTTTGCAGCAGAAGAAGAACAAGAACAAAAGGAGAAGATCAACAATCTATTTTCTCTAAATGCAAGTGTCCATAATGGCACTTTTTCTGAAGAGGATGTTGATCTAATCCAAGCTACACAATCAATCAAGAAGGAAGAAGAACAATCAGCTCCAAGTCCAGTTAAAGAGGAGCATATGGAGGTGACCAAGACAGATTTAGAGGCACTGAATCATGAGCCGGTTGCACAAGAAATTACAGACCCCTCTCCCATTCAACCTCTCCAAAATTTTAATTTTTGGAAGAGCCTGAACTCACTAGCTTCATGTTTGAAGATGAAGCTTCATATGGTGAAAATAATGAAGATTTTAAGATCACCATGCAAGAGGGAGAGACCTTGCTATAACAGGACAATAAAGAGTTTGATTTCCTATCAGACTCAAAAGAATGTTTTGATAAGAAGGAGCCAGTTGAAATTGTAATCTTTTCTCCCCATCATTCATTCTTCAACCACAAGAACCTGCTGCCATGGAAGAGAATGTGCAAGCACAACCTTGTAGTTTGCAACATGCCTCTTGAATCAAAGTTGGAAGATTTTGATCTTCCAAAATCACACCTATTATAGAGGAAGGGAAAGAGTATGAGGCTATCATCCCTCTCACATCATCCATCCAGAAGATCTGCAAGAAGACTCCATTTTGGAGTTAAATATCATAGCAGTGGGAAAATTCAAAGGACCGACCTTGCCCAATCAGATACTTGGCTTCATTAGAGCCAAGGGAGAAGCCACAACCAGTCATGCTTACTCCTGAGCATGAGGATGAGCTTCAAAGTACCAAGGATCAACTGCAATGCCTCTTCAATCCAAATACAAAGCAACTAAAAGAGGTATTTGTCTTGTTTCCAGTTGATACCTTGATGATTTGGGTGGAGGATTGGCCTATTGTTAGTTTTTCACTCATACCAACAACCAAATTTAGTGCCAAATCATCTTCATGGCTGCAAATTGTAAGAAGGGGCAGCTACTTTGCATTGCCAGTATCAGGTTTTGTTTGAAATTGCTTGTCTCTTTCATTAGTGTAGGGTAGCAGTAGGTTTTATTCCTCTAAGTGTGTATGCACATTGTCTTGTTATAGTTTAGGTTTGTTTTCAGCAGAAGAAGTGCTTTTGCACACTCTACATGTCTTATTTGAGGCATGTATGATTTAGTATTTGTATATAAGTTTTGATTCATATTTCTCTGGAGGTACCATACGCCAGCCCTTCAGTGTTAGTAGCAGAGAGAGACCCATAGTTTCTATGTAATAGTTGTTAATCTCAAATGAAATAAATGTAGAGAAACTAAAATCATTTTTGGGAGTCCATTTCCATAGGGACAAGGTAAAGCCCCAGTCAAAACAATGTTCTACTCTCATGATCTCATCTCCATGATTTTCTTGAAAAAAATGAGAGTGCGAATAGTGAGGTTCGAGTTCAAAGTGTCAAAAGGGTTTCAGGCAAGATCGAAGAATCACTTGGATATCCATGCCCAATGGACTCCAAGGCTACTAGTCTCTTCATCTACAGAAGATGTCCATGTGAGTCACCAAATTGTTATCCCAATTTTACCCAAAAATTGATCAAACATGACCCTACACAGAAAAAATATAAAGGTCGGCTCTGTCAGTGAGCCTACATTTAAATCCAAATCAATCAGAGGGACAAGAAGGCTCTAAATGGAGGAGCAAGGGTCAAAATGAGGCCAAACAACAACGTCAAAGGAGATCGAGATCGTAGAAGAAGATCAAATCAAGGGGCTTGAGGTTTCATATTTTGCATACAATTCAAACTCAAGGTCGGAACTGCCCAAAGTATAAACGGACTCACGGAAGGTGCCATGTGTCAACTCAACACACAATCTAAGGGAGAGTCCAAAACGAGACCCCAAATGAGCGCAGGCTCATTCACGTGACAGCCGAGTCAAAAAGGGGAAGAAGAACCAAAAATTAAACCTCCAAATTGACTAAGTATAAAAGAACCGGTGGAAGCCTCCATGTCTCTCAATGGTGTACCTTCAAGGGGCGAAGGAAAAGTGGAAAGACTCAAACAAGTGCACCAAGCCTCCATGCATCCGAAAGTCAAAAAAGGGAAAGTCCATTGATAGTTGAAAATTCAAAATGGGGCGGAGAGCTGCGGAAAAGGTACCACATGTCAACTTGGTACATCTTCAAAGATTAACTCCAAAGGCTCAACCCCCAAACTAGCTCCATGCATCAGACCCTCCATGTGTCAGAGCCATAAAAAGTGCACTGCTAGTGAAAGTCCCCACATGTCTCTTCCATGTAACTTCAAAGAAAAATAAAAAGTGGGTCTCCAAACGAGCGCAGAGCTTCCACGTGTCCCAGAACCCGATGAAATAGTGTTCACTCGAGACTTCGAATGGACTAAGTATAAGAGCGTCGGCGGAGGCCTCCACATGTCTCATCGGCATAACACCAAAGTTGGGTCCAAAGAGTGGAGACTCAAACATGCATCAACCCATGTAGTCAGGGACCGAGAAAAGGCAAGCAGCCCAAATCGGCTAAGTATAAAAGAAACAGAGCTAAGCTGTACGGAGGCCTCCACGTGTCCAATTCATGTAATTTCAAAGGCATGGCCCCAAGTAGAGACTCAGATGAATGTGAGGCTTCCACGTGTCCCAAGTCTGAAATGGGGAAAAGTATATCCTTTAAATTGACTAAGTATAGAAGGGTCAGAAAGGCGCCATGTGTACGTCCCGCAAACTCCAAAGGTTAAAACTCAAGGGGCACACTCAAGTGTGCGCTCTACATCCAAGTGTCTAGGATCGGAACATATGCACCCTCTACAAAAAAGGGACATGGCCATGTTTTAAGAAGAAGTGGGAAGGTGGGTTACTTGAGGTAGTTTGAATTTTCAGATTTTGTCCCGAAAAGGCATAAAGTAAAATAAAGTGAGCCACACTCCACCGACACCCAGAGAAGCCACGTGTAAGCCTAAATTACATGGGGCACCTGGGAGGACTTTTTTCCAAAGGGGAAAATGTGGGCCGATGGGCCCAGGATGATTTCTTTTGCTAAGTGGGTCTGCGGGGGGAAATTTTTCCAAAAGTGAATTTTCACTTGCAAATGTGAAAATGTCATAAAGGCAATTTCAATTGTGGGGGCATGAGGAGATTTTGCAAAATGAATTGTGGGCTTGTGGGGCATTTTTTTCACTTTTGTAATTTCATGTAAAAGGTGAAAAGTAAATTTCGGGCCTATGGACCCATTCTGCTAAATTAGTTTTCACCATTTTTGTATGGATCCGACTCAAACATTCAAATGGGCATATCTTTCGATCCAGTGATCAAAACCAAACAAATTTGGTACCATTGGAAAGGTATCGACCTCATCTACACCATGGAAACATGAAAATTTAATTTTGACAAGGTTAGGTGGGTGAAAATAGGAAAACACCTTCATGCCATTAATATGAAATCTGATTTCTCCAATAACTAGATCATAGATTTTGATTTGATCCACAACTCTTCCTTCTTCTTGACACACCCCACAAACATAGAGTGGTGCACTTCACAGATTGTGGGAAGATTTGTAGGGGCATTGATGGCTGGTAGTTGAGCTCCAAATCAAGTTTCCCACCTCTTCTCTCATCTTCTCTTCACTGCATCTATAAAGGTAAGATATTGGCTCATTATAAAGGGTTGGACATTTTTTTTTTGCACCCTCCCTTCTTCCCTTGTCTACAAGTGAATTTTGGAGTTTATGAAACCTCCCATTCAAGTTGTAATACAAACATTTGACTCTTAGCTACTGTAATGTACTATGTATCAACTTTGGAGAAATAATATATGTCTATGGATGATTCTCAACCCTCTCATGTGTTCATTGTTATCTTCTGATCTCTCATTGCAGTTTGGTTATCTATGCATGGTGGTTGTATTGCATTTCTATGGTTTGTGTTAAATTGCAAAATGGGTGTTTAACATTCCTTTGGTGCATCACCTTGTTAGCTTAGGTTTATTTTCTCGCATCTTCTTAACCCTGTCTCCTTGGAAAGATAGAGTAGGTTTTAGAGTAGATCCTCTATAATTTATTTGTGTGCACTTGAATAGAGGAATAGGAACCGGCCTTCATCCAGAGAGCTCTCTCAATTTTCAAAGTCCCACACTTTGAGAGATGACCCATGTTATACAATCACACCGAGAGTTTCAACCTGTCAATTTATAGACATTCAAGGGTGCTGTGATTTTGCACTAATAGGAGCCATGTTTCTCTTGGCACTTTTCAAGAGGAAATCCAAAAGTGGTCCCCAAATATGAGCCATCTCTCCACATTTCTTGGGTTAGGCACAATGCCTTCACCAACAAGAGGAGCTTAGGTAGAAAACAAAGGAAATAGAGAGACTGCGTGGTTGATGCCACGTGTCTCTTCGACATAATTTCAATAGTGAAGGAAGGGGCTTAGGGTTCATTTTAAGAAGACACCTCTAAAAATTACTTTCGAATCATCGGTGAATCTCATAAAATGAATTTTGAATCGTTGGTGAATTTACAAAAAGTTTCGTGACGAAGTCTATTTCACAGAGCATTGGTCTCTCATTTTTTCACATTTTTGGCTGAGTAGGTTGGATGGGGTTGACAAGTGGGTTGGATGGGTGGGTTGGATAGGTGGGTTGGATGAGAGGGTTGGGTTGGGCGGGAAATGGTTGGATGGGTGGCTTAGATGGGTGGGTTGGACGTGTGGGGGTTAGACGAGAGGGGTGGGCGAGTGGGGTTTGGATGGGAAGGGGTTGGACAGGTGTGTTAGACAAGTGGGGGTCGAACATGTGAGTTAGACATGTGAGGGTTGGATGGGAAGGGGTTGGGTGGGTAGTGGGCATACGGGTAAATTAGACAAATATGAGTTGGATAGGGTGGGGTTGGACGGGAAGGGATAGATGGGAAATGGTTGGTCGGGTGGGTTGGACAAGTGAGGGTTGGTCGGCTAAGGTTTGGATGGGTGGGTTGGATGGGTGGGATGGGAAAATGAGGGTTTGGATGGAGTGGGTTGGGCATTGTTACTAATGTATTTAATTCTCATTAATGATACCCCTGGACTCTATAAATACCATTTCAAGTTCATTTTACACTTTTATCTCGTAATTTTCCGTGCTTTAGGCTCTCTAATTTTACACCCAAATTTCACTCTTCCCTAATTTCAACAATGACCAATACCACATCTATTCCTACACCCAAATGTCAATACAAAAACCTCATGTGCCCACAGATTTTAGCTCTACTAAAACTAAAAGACACTCCAAAGGATTGGCTGGAAAAATTAGAATTTTCTCGGGCTTGTGAACATGCCCCAATTTGACACTGATACATCCGTCCTTGATTACCTACTCACCTCTTACAATGACAAAGATGGAAAATTTTCCGTTCTTGTCGTGCATCCAAAACGTCATCAAATTTATTTTTCTATTGAACCTGAGGACATGCATCGCTAACAGTTTACCTTTCGAAAATAAGCCACCTGTTACTACAAAGGCAATCCTTACAGATGAAGACAAATTGTTTTTGGAGTCTCATTACAATGTATAGGTTGATGGTAAGTTTATTATTTTCAAATTTTTTTTAACATTACTCAACCACACAAAGGATCTAACGTTTCCTTTCTATAATTGCAGCTCCTCTTAATCGATCATCAAGAGGCCTTCTTCTACAAGGTATTACAAACAAATTCTTTATTGCAGTTGCTTCACTTTTTCAAGCCATGATTGTATTGCAAACATTCCCTATTTTTCAGGCCATGATTGTAATTACGATTGGTGCGATTTGTCCAGATAAAATCAATATCTCCCATTCCTACAAAGGCAATCAAACTGATAAATCAAGGATTGTATTTTCTTGTTGCGCATTTATACTTGCTTATATGAAGTGTACTACAATTGACGCAAAGATATGATTCCTATAATCAATGATAAGATGATTGGTCTTAGTCTCTATTAAAAGTTTTGTCAATTTGAATGTTTAAAATAAAGTAATAAGTGTATACTTTTATTTTGAGATTATGGCCCATTCATAAGGAAATTACTAGAGGTAAATCCCTCCGTAAGGTCTCTGATAAACATGGATTCAACAAAATCAACACCAGTAAGACCTTGTCAAAAGTGACCTAGGGGGTTGATATGCACAACAAGTTTACCATCACATTGAACTACATATGAATTGAGGATTGTATTTTCTTGTTGCGGTTTTATACTTGCTTTCTATAATGAAGCGTATATGATTCCTCATATGATTCCTACTCGCATCAATGATAAGATGATTGGTCTTAGTCTCTAAGAACAACAGGTAAAAGTTACTTTTCTTTGTTTATTTTTTATAAAGATTTCAATTTGAATATTTAAAATAAAATACTAAATGTATGATTATATTTTGCAGAGAAAAATTATAGCTGCAACATCTCATAAGGAGGCAATTGCTAGAGGTAAATCCCCTCCAGAGGTCTCTGTTGATTCTGACATGGATTCAACAGAATCAACACCAATAAGACCTCGTCAAAAGTGACCTAGGGGGTCGATATGCACAACACGTTTACCATCACATTTAACTACAGGTATGAATAATGAAGTTATCTTTATATATAAATTACAAATTCAAACAATTACTATAGATTATGTATTCTAATATTTCTACTGATCTTTTCTACATGTATTGTATTCAGAAACTACTGAGATGGATGATGAAGATCAAACTCATTCTAGGTCTGGAGATCAAAATATCACGATTGTGTCTCCGTCTATGTGAGGTATATTGTACGGTAGTTTGATTTGCATGTTTTGTTTCCTTACAATTTTTTAGCATTTACAAAGACCAACCATTATATTCTAACAATTTTTTGTTTGCTTCATGTAGGTAATATGGCTTCAGGTCATTTTCCACTTGCAAGGAGGCCACCAATTCCTCCAACACGTCAAGTACAAACACAAAGGAGGACTTTAGGAAAGAATATTAGGTTTCCTGCAGAGTCAGCAGGAATAGTTCATCCTGCTACAACCAAATTTCTTGGGTTGTCACTAGGTGGGGTTTTAAGTGTAACAGCCACACAACTTTTCAACAACATCACCCTTGATGAGGAGTATTTAGGCTTTGATAGTGGGGATGCAGCCAAGAGTAACTATTTTGACACCCACGACATGATTCAATCTACTCCGCCTCAACAACAAAATGTGCATGGAATATAGGCGTGACTCTCCTCCTCCCCCAAGGGCTACTCCACAAATAGATGATGAAAAAACACACTTTATATTAGAAAATATGATATCAGATAGCATGGGGGAAACAATTCAAGAGGTTGTAATGTCTGATGTGGATTTGGTGTGGTCTTGGGAAAGGAGAGCAAAATTTTTGATAAAAGAAATAAATACTAGATACCATAATCATGCTCAAAGGCATTCATTGTTCACTGCCATAGAGAGCCAACCAACATGGCAGGATGTTTTGCTAAACAAAGCTCAATCAGGGACAATTTCATATAGTAATGATTACAATGATGAAATTGTAGACATAATGCTAAACAGGTTGGAAAATCTCAATGCTGAAGCACAGGCTTACTACAACAAATGGTCTAAAGACAAGACTAATGTTTTAATAGCAAATGCAGAAAAAGAGAAAGTTGTTGTGAGTGGGCATTTACTTTTACATGAAAAACTAAAAATTATCTGATATTATAACCACTGCAATATATTTTTTCATATTATTTGATAGACTAAAAATTTAATATTTCTATTTTACAGGAAAAATATGAAAATTTAAAGAAAGAAGCAGCTGTTTTTGAAGCACATTTGAAGAATGCCTGCAAAAATCCTGAATTCTTTTATACAAAATAATACATTGAGAAGGATAATAAAGGAGCATAATATGGATCCATAAGTCTTACTGAAGGAAAAGACAGATGCAAATGCAACACTTTTGTCTGTAGGAGATGTAGCGAGGGAGGAGCTGAATATACTAGAAAATATCAACACTACAACAGGAGATCTTCAGGCATTAGGAGTTATTCCTCCATCTCTTACGCAGGAAAAGAAAAATCTTCACCTACATCATAAAATTTGATAAGTTAGTTAAGTTCACCATGTGACAGGTGTGTTGTCACAATTCCAACACTGGCATAGGAATTAAAAGATAGTGGCCAGCCATTTTTATTTTTTATTCCATGTGGCAGACGTAAGGACAACTATGATTTTGAATCATAGGCAGAAAAGAGGATGACCTCGTAATGTGTCCTTATATGACAGAACTTGTCCGAAAGCTTTGAGATGTTATAACAACCCCTTTTTTGAATTGTATTGGCTGAAAATGCTTTATGAATTTGTACTTTTTCATAAAGTAATCCGCCACATGAGAAATCAATTTCATATGAACTTTGGAAGTTATAATTGTATAATGTTACTATATATTAATACAAACTATGTTTCTTTTCTATTGTTTACGTAAATGTTGCTTAAATTTACACTATTTTGTTTCATTATGTTTCTGAATTCTTACAGATGTAAAATAAATAAATTAACAGATATAAAAGATGAATGTGTTCTTATTTATCCAATTTGAAAACCAAACATAAAAAAACAAATGGCATAATTGAAACAAATAATGACATTGTTGCAATGACGAAGGATCAAATAATGAAAAATATAATATTGCATTTATTGAAAGTTGTAATCACTGAATGAAGTACATAAGTAGTCTCAATAATGTATAGAAGAAATGAAATCTATGTGAATTTGAATAGTCCTAGAGCAACACTTTCATTTGTGTCTTGGAAATCAACTGCAACATGATTTGTGGATGTGTCTCGATCCCCTGGTTCAGGAAGAATATTACTTACTCCTCTTCTATCTACTAGTGAATTCCACAATGTCAGTGCTCTATCATAAGGAAAAGACTCCACTGAGTAACTCGATACATACAATCTGAGACAACTTTCTAGATTCCTATCCAATCTATTTCAAACTTTTGACTTTAAAAAGGATAGTGCACTGAAAACCCTCTCATCTTCCACATAACCCAGAATCATTGTTTGACAGCTCATGTAGCTTAATATACCCACTCAAATATTCACTTAGAATACTACTAGAACAGATATCCTTCCAAATCCTTTTCATGGCACTGTAATCCTATGGGTTTTGTAGAAGTTGAACTTGTCATATCATTGTATTAGCAAAATCCATTGACTGTGAACTAAGTAGTTTTATTTATGAAAAACCTTCTATTGAAACTCCATTTATCTCTACAGTCTTACAAAAATGATCAGTAAGATCACCCATGTTTTTGACAAATAAAGGACTGATAGATGTATAAGGTTTTCCGCTAGAAAAATTCCAGAACTACAGATTTACAACTCCCATTGCTTCAAGTATTTTATCATTTTTGAATCTTTCCCGGATCTCTTTAGCTAATGATTCAGAGATCTTTCTCAACTTATTCCTAGTTTCGATTAATACTGCATCATATAAATTTCATGTCACTTTTACTTCTTCTATTTATGAGTTAGCCATATCAATTCTTTTTTGGTACGTATGAAGTGGAATCTCTTTTCCATGTCTTTATACACAGATGATAATTTATATTGTACTTTAAGAAGCACCTAGAATTTTTCAAATCTGTCAATGCATTCCAGTTTTCAAAAGCAACACCCTAAAAAATCCCATCAGAAATATATAAACTTTCTAGACTCCAGCAAACATGTCTTCTGAGTCTTATAAAGTTTGTAATGTAGAAAGACCGATCTTGAGCATGCTTCGTTAAAATATTAAGCTCCCTCAACATGGGAAAAATACCGCAAAGTGTGAGTAAATTTCTATGTCAGTTAGATGACACAATAGATCTTTAGCTTTATCTACATCCCTATGGTATTTAAACATAAATCATGTCAGTGAAGGATATTCATCATATATTCTACAGGAAGGTTCGTACATAGATATCCATCTGGTATCTACATATTTGAGAAGTTTTTTCCCTTTGTTAGTCCAATAGCAAATTTTTGAAATTCTAAAAATCTCTTAGGATTGCAAGAATAATAGGCATGGAGATCACATATCAATTCCTCCACTTTAGCTACATTTTCAAATGTGCTCATAATTTTGTATGCGAGATTCATTTTGTGAGCCATGCAGTGGACAATAACCATATACGGAGCAATAGTTGTTTGAAGTCTAACACACAGACCATTTTTAGCTCCCTACATTATAGCTGCACCATTGGTTCCGACACAAACTAATTTTGTTGCAATGGAAAAGTCATCCATTTCGGTGATATCCTTCATATTTGATACCACCAATTTATAAATATTCTCAGAATTGCAATTCTCTGTCATTTTATGAATTTCCAAGAGGTGTGGAGTCCTCATTTCATTAGTAAATGTGTAAACATGAATACATATCCATGAAGTATTATTGACTGCGGTAACCTCATCTAAAGAAAGGGAAATATACTTTTCCTTTTGAACACACAGTTTTAGATCCTCCTTCTCTACCAGAGATAGACATTTTGCAATCTCCCAGCCACTGGTATCTGACCAATGAGATTGTGGAACATTCTTTAAACCAATAACTTGATACAACATTCTATTTTCTCCAAAATCGACACATTGGTCTTCCCCTTTTCATTATATGAAATATAGTTGCAAATTGAATACCCTTTGCTTGCATTTCTACCTCCATAGCTTTGCTCAATTTTTCTACTATGGTCCCACCTTTTTCATTTACATATTTGATATGTTTTTGTTCCTTTTCGTACTCTTCTACATATTTGACATGTAGACAATCTTTTACATCTTTCCATTTATGTGTTCTGACTATGCTGCCATCCTTAAGCTTTTGGGAAATGTATATTTTCCCACAGTGTTTTTCAATTGTGTCTAGTTTGAGCTACATCATGTGATCCTTCCCCTATTTCCAACCACATATTTTGCATCGACATTGTGTTGGAACATCATTACAATTTTTAGTGTGCACAAGTTCAATAAAAGGATATTTTGCAACCCATTCTGCATTCCAATTGTCCATTTTTCCATCTTTCTTCTAACAATTTTTTTCTTAGGATTCAACTTCTGCATCTGGGTTGTCAGCAGAAATATTTTGAATCTCATGTCTCCTCTTTTTGGAAATAGACCTTGGAGTAGAAGCTTCCTCTGTTGGTGTATCCTGGGAGTTTGATGAATTTTCCTGTACTTCTATTTCATCAAGGGTCGAATGTTTGCCTCAACATATATTGGATCATCAATATCTATAAATTGATTATTCTGTGAAGGAATTTCTGAAAATTCTGCAAATAATTTTATAAAATTGTTACTTATATAGTATTAATCTTATCTATAGTTAAATTTTTACAGAGTACAAATGTCAAAGAGTTCCAAGAACAATATCATAAACATAATTATTAAATTATGTTAGATAAAATAACTAGTAAATAACACTTGCCACATACCGATATTTTTAGTGAAATAGAAACCGACTTCATCTTTTGTGATTTTCCAAAATAGCCAAGAAAAGTATTGGCACCCTTTTTTGAACTTCTGAATTTGTAATCTTTTTGCCCTGATTTCTAGTATCCATGACTGCTTACTACTTAGGGCCTTACGAGCAGCTTTTATGTTCCAAGGCTCTAAGAATGGATGGTAAAGGGTTGGATGGCTAAGGGTTGGATGACTATAGGTTGGACGGCTAGGGGTTGGATGGCTAGGGGGTTGGACGGATAGGGGTTGGACAGCTTAGGGTTGGATGGCTAGGGGTTGATGGATAGGGGTTGGATGGATAGGGGTTGGACGGATAGGGGTTGGATGGCTGGGGTTGGACAACTAGGGGGTGGATGGCTCAGGTTGGATGGAATAGAGTTGGACATTTCAGATTGCAAAGTATGTTAGATCAAGGCTAGACGGCTCAGAGTTGGATGCCTTATGGTTAGATGGCTTGGATTTTAGACTTCAGTGTTGGTGGTTGATATGCTTACTTCGGTGAATATGTGCACAATATGATTCAAAATGGTGGCAAATTACATTCATAACCTCTTATATATGTGTAAAATCTAGGCGAAAGGAATAGTATAATGAACATGTCCAAATGAATTTTTAGCGAATAAGTCGGCTCTGAATGACAAAATATTCACCATTTCAAATTTCCATAATCCTCGATTATCATGAGTTTATGAAAATTTGCCACAAAATTTTTTTCCCTAAAGGGTCTGAAACCTTAAGATTCACGGGGCCGCCACGTGGATCTGCGCAAATAGATTCCAAGCCCAAAGCACCTTCAGATGGCCATATCTTTCAACTGGGAGCTTAGAATTGAGTGGGAGGATGTTTTGGAAAGCTCTCGGTGCTACTACTCACCTGCTACCATTAATGATCCAGCCCACCATTTTTGAGTTTGTCAAGTCTCTCACCTATCGCCATAATGAAGAATGGACTCCTTTCTTGCCCAACAAGGAATAACACATGGAGGCATGGGTCTTGTAGTGAAGCCCATCATTGTTATAGGTGGATTTCAATGCTTTCTGGAGTGGTTGGAGTAGGTGGATTCAATGCTCTTACAGGGGTGGTTGAAGCAGGATTCAAATTTTCCCTCTCTCCTTCTCTTATTCTTCTATATATTGTAAAGAAGGGCATATTTCAAAAGGTTGGTCATTGTTTCTCTCCTGCACCCTCTCTCTTTCTTCCTTAGGGTGGAATGTAGAGCTTAAGCCACCTTTCTTGCTCTGTAGTTGAATTTTATTACCTCTTTCCCACCGATGATGTACTATGTGAAATCATGGAGCAGGGTATCTGTGTATATATCTCGATGTCTATTACAAGTTTTGGGATCCGTGTTTATGGGTTTGAAGTGGTGTTCTTTGTGAACTCTATCTTTTCCGTGATGCATCTATCCATCCTCTCCATTGTTCACCTCTCTCCATTTCGAAACAATGAGATTGTGACAAGCCACCCCCTTTTTCTTAGTGTTATCACTTTTGTAGTGTAGGATTTCTTTATTTTCATGCTCTCTCTCTCCATGTCTCCTTGGCATTGTTAGATTAGGAGTAGATAATTGCATTTCCTTCCTTAGAAGTATTTTAGCATTAGGATTAGGAATAAGAAGCTGGATTTCTCTGGAGGGCCATCTCAAGTCCATAAGTCCTATAGCTTGAGACATGGTCCCATGTTATGCAGTCACACCGGATGCCCCACTCAGATCTAAGGCCATTCAAGGGGTGTTGTGATTTTGCATCAACACTAAATTTCTATATCAGATTGCTCATTAAATTTTGATATTCTTACTTTCATGATCTATTATGGATTTTGATGAGAACTCAATATAGATGTTGAAACTCTCTCATAATTTGTTCTTCTTTTATTGAAAATGGTCACTTACTGACTTGATGTAGCTTTTTGAGATGGATTATTATTTGAGAGTATATTGCAAAAATGTATCATGCATTTCTATGGTGATTTAAAATATTGTCCCTCACTTTATTCGTTTCTTGCATGATCACTTCAAAAGCTAGTAATTCTCTATTGCATCTTAGACTAGACTTTGTGATCCTCCCAATTACACCGCAACCTGCATTTATGAATTCTAAAGTTGAAGTGTCATTTCTTATGTATTTTCTGGAACTATACTCATATTTGCATTTTTTGAGAATAAAACAACTAAAGATATTTGTACTTATGTTGTAATTACCATTCTACAAGTAGAATTATTACTACCATGTCTCTGAAAGTATGCAATATAATCATATAATTGAGAGCATTGAATGTTTTATTATATTTAATTCTATTTGGATGAAAATGTTACATTCTTTGATGATTGAAAAAAATTGAGCCATCTATAAGTGATTTCATGAATCATCCTAATGGGTATATGATAGGATATTCTATGCATTTAGTGATGATTTTGTTTCATCCTTTTCACTTGAATGGATAAATGCAAAGTGGATTTCTTACATCATTTCTATTGTTGCAACATGATTCTCTCCTTTTAGTACTTGATGCATTTATTTTCATGATTGGATTCATTGCTATGCACTATGTGATTAATCTATACTTTGATCATCTATTTGATTGTTTACACCATGCTTTACGAAAATGGAATTATGTCATGCATTTTTACTGTACTTGTTTTTGATTCAACTGTACTAAGAGATGTTCTTTCTGATTTTGTACCTAATGCATCTTGTATGTACCTTCCTTAAAATATTCAATTTCTTGAAACTATAAAAACATGGATATAAACCAAACCTGGAGCTCTAACATATATCTTTGTATGTCCACAGTACTTTTGTTGGGAACTTGACATGAGGATGTAGTAGCTAAAGATGAAGTAATACAAGAAGCAAGAGAGAACCAACCCAATTAGGAAATGATGGGTTTCTTCTCTCTCTCCCTCTCTCCATTTTCTTATTGTTTTAAGTATATGCTTCCTCTATTTTCCAAGTACATATATGTTACATCCCACGGCTTGTGTGGGTTCATTGTACTTTTATTCCTTATGAATAAATGAACTATTTTTATCTAATGAAATGTATGTCTTTTCTTTTCTGTACTTTCTTCATTTGTATGCATGATAAATGAATTTATACAACTCAAAACACTTAAATAATTCAATTAATCATGGAAATAAATTAAAGTCAAATGTACCTTTTTGATGATCATTGGATGACTAAAATTTATTCTAAACCCCGTCCTTGAAACATGTAACCTGTTTACAACCTCAGGACATCATGTCTCGATACATGTTGTCATTCTGCCTTCCTCGGGAACTTGCAAAGGTGTTTCTATGATGTTTCATAGTTCTCGACGAGCATTTCAAATGGAATGGATACATCTACGAGACATAGCATTCTGTAACTAGTCCCCATTGTAGTTTTGATGCACATATGACTTTCAAGACTTTCCAAAGCCAAATAATAAAAATTGTGTCCCCTTTCGAGATGGTTGTTTCCAACATAGCGTAACCACCGACCCATCAAATCGAGAAACATAAAAAAATTTATTTGACCTTTTACAATCGGGTGCAAAAATGTCAACATTTTTGGCAATCTTGTGGGGAAATTTTCCTACTAGCTTATAGAAAAATGCCTTGGTCTTGTCCATTTGGCATGGAGTCAAAACATATAACCAAAACTATCTTTTTGTAAAAACCAAACTAAAGATGGGAAAGGATTTGGAACCCAGATCATGTGCACGAATGCACTTTATTGAATTGAAAAACATTGCAATGTGCATGAAAGCACTTATTGAAAGGGAAATCCTAATCTACCCTATTCTAACCAGAGATGTAAATCGAGGTAAATAAAACAAAGCAGAAGTGAAAAATATCTTCCTTTTCTCCGAGATGAGGTAATGAATCCAACTTGCAAAACAAGTAACATGATAAAACTTAAAAATGAAATATGAACCTTGAGTTTTTTCCAAAATTCATCCCAAAATATGAAGAATATTTCTAACTCGATCTATCTGCAAACTATTTTGAACACTTTGGAATTGATTCTTGTGAATTTGATGTTCATTTTTAGGATCTGATACAAGGATAAAATCTAGTATTCTTGTAGATTTTTTTTATCTAGCAAGATATCGAATCGGACATGGCCTTCAAATAGCTGAAAAGCTAGTTTTCTTGTTTTGTAATGAAACATGAACATCCCTTTCAATCACGGGCTCTTCCTGAAGCTGTTTTGAAGACTGTTCTTAAAGCTAATATGCCCCTATAAACTATTGTATATTATCTTTGACAATCTGAAACTGATCTAGAAAGTATTCAACCTCCTCAAGTTGTTATACTTCATCAATCATAACATCGTGAAGAAGATAAAATGGTTGTTCTAATTCTTTAAACTGTTCGACATTTTTTTCAATATCTTCAAATTATCGTTTATATTTTTGAAGCTTCTAATCCATTACTACCAGATTGATATTGCAGTAGTACTTTCAAATTCTTTCATTCTATCCATATTTTCCATATTTCTTGAACATTCATTTTTCTCAATGAAAGATTGCTTCTCACGAAAACTTGTAGTATCATCTCATAGTCCTTGTGAATTACTGGAAGTCCCTAATAACATAGCTATCTCCATGCATACAACATAATAAGGGTCTTCACAATTTAATTTCTTGATCATGATCGTTTGAAACTGATCTGTCTCTTTTTGGTCATCAACCATGGAAAATGATAAGCTGCAAACATGATGCTTGTCCCTTAGATTAGTTGATTTATCTTTTTAACTGATCTACGGATTCTCTTCAAGTTCGATCAAATAGGGTTAATCAGTAGTTTATAGGAGTATTTTTCCCTCGTGCACACTATGCTCAGAATACAAAGACTACTAATCATCTTTAATCTACTTTAGATCTACTAAAAATCATAATGTACTTTTGAATACGGTGCTTCTCTAACTTTTGAATATGATCGAACTGGAATTTAGAAACCCATTGCTCTATGCTCTGTAAAAATTCCAATCTACTATTTTCTTTAGTTAACTACCCCTCTTGAATGATATTTTGATCCTCTCTTTCCTGGACTAGAATTACGGGTAAAGGAGGAGGAGTGGGGTTAATTTCAGCCTTAATCGGAAGATTTTGAACAAGAGGTGAAGGTCTGGACTGTTTTTAGGATAACATTTGAACACCAACTTAGACACTTTAATTTGGGTTTAATACATGATTGCGGGGTAGGAAAAGTAGGAATTGTAGTAGCTTGATAATTTAAAAACTGATGAATGGGTTGCTCTGGGGCGACAGAGGGGAATATATAAACACTTAATTATGACAAACCTTATGCCTATCATTTTTCACTGCTAATGACTTCTCATATATTTTTGACACTAAAATTGATTACTTAAGTTCATTAAGCTCAATTTCAAAATCTCTTCACCTTTCACAATCAACATAACCCTAAGAGTAACTTTTACCTTGAACAACATAATGATCATCATATTGATAATCATACTTGAGTTACAAGGTTTGGGTCATAGGGATATTCATTCGATAGGGGTTATAGAAATGATCTTGAAGGGAAAATAGATAAAGAGGTTAATGGTTTGGTTGATAGTACTACTGAAAATGAGGGTTCATGGTCACCGAGACCTCATAAAATATTGAAAATATGAAAAACAAGTATGTTTGCTCATGAAAACAACGATAGCATAAAATAAAAAATATAATTTTCTTGAAATATATTGAAAAATATCGCTGAAAATTTAATGCTCATGTTGAAAATTGTTGTATTGATTTGAAACCTCATTTATGGAATCACCAGATGAGTTCTTCTTTGGATCTTGAATCTTCATAATGCATCAACATTAGTTCTCGTCTTGGTCCCATTGGGTGTGCCAAAAACTGTTATCTCTCGAAAGTGCACCCTGTTCAGAGATGACTGCAGGTGTTCTAAGCTTTCTCTAGATCTCTCTCTTTCGTAAATACAATGGAAACACCTCAGGTCTATGGGTAAACCTATTGTTAAGGTGAGTCTCTAGTATCAAGTCCGGTTCCTTTTTGATGTATCCTAAACTAATTTTTAGGGATTTTGAGGGTAAAAGATGACTGTAACTAAATTAAAAATGGGGTGATACACCAAAATTGTTGATGGTTTTGATTAAGTACATGTACAATCAATTTGAGAATGAATTTTGGATGCACAATGCAATAATTTTTAGAAGAATATTAAGAGAAAACACTTTGTGTATTGAGGGAATGATTCACTATAATATAACAAGATAAACATGCACACTAATATTATGTAGAAATTACTAAATTTGTAGCAAGGTAATATGATTAATTAGGGAATTTGACATTCACAAGAATTAATGAGATATACACACCATTGTAAATAAATGGATAGGTAGAAATTAGTTCTTTTTAAAGGGGAAAACTAGAAAATTCACTTCAAAGCACTCCTATGTCCAAAAGTCCTCCTTGTGCCTTGTAATTACACACAATATATCACAACATTATTCACCCATCCCATCCTAAAAATAGGCTAAAATTTGTACTCGCCCATGCATGCTAATTTTACCCTTTATCATGAATAAATAAATGAATAAAAATAGGCATGCTAATACAATGAGGTAATTAATGGTCCCGGTTACAAAAATACATTTCAATAATATCATGCGGTTGAATGATCTATTTTTAATAAAGTAGGATGAATAATCTAGCTAATAATAGCCCTTGCTTTGTTTTATAAGTCTTCTCTAATGTGCATGTGATCTATGTCTTCTAGTGCTTTATGTGACACTTAGAATTTGATCCACTTGCAATGATATTTTAGGCATTCTTTAATTCTACCCCTTGGATGCACATGCGAAAAATAACCTCTCTCTGTGAGCAAAAATAATCCTTTTATTTACAATATTTTACAAAATATTCACCCATGCATTCCATCTACTGTGGGGAACACCTGCAAGTTCTCGATGTTGACATCTTTGCATATGCTCAACTTTTGTCTTATCTTAGGTACAAAAGGTCGGTTTTGCAAAAATGAGGTAAGTTTTACATTTCTTTGGTATATTCTTCATAATTATGTGGTTGTCTTCACAATGTTTAAGGAATCATTAGTCACTTCATTATTAAAACCAAAAGCATTGTCTTTTTGACTTGTGTATGTGTAAAATAATACTCTTTCTTGCTAGGGTGGCAATAATAAATTAGGGGTCAAATAATGTTGGCCATGCACATTTTCTATATTTGGATGATTGGTATAGTTTTATCCTAACATAGAATCCTTCTTGACTCGATACATATTATGATTAAATAATCATTGAGATTTTTTTACATGAAAAAATCATACGATGCCTCCCTTTGAATTTGATTCAATCATTTCATATACTATGGTTTTGGACATAATCATAAGTGGGAAAAATAGACCCCCTCCCATGTTATTTTGACCCTTACGATGTTGGTGGCACATTCAAACCATGGTTTAGCTAGGGTTTTTGGATCTGCATATGAGATAGTGCCACGTATTGTAAATTAACTCATAACGAGTTAATTAAATCAATAAATGAGTTAATGGAGGTAAAAGGGGTTGAAACCCTATCCTTTCGCATTTCACTATGGAGCTCCACTCGAGCTAAGGAAACTTTGTTGAAATTTTTCCCTGGACGGTGACCATTGGAAATGATCTTGAGCTCTGACTAATTCCATTTTGAAGTGCTTGGAGAGTTCTGTGGAATATTTTGTGCATTTTGAGTCATTATTTATCGTGCTACCATTATTTTCTTCTCTGAAGCTCATTTCCTAAGATTTTTACCTATGTAAGGTAATATCCTTCTGTATTTTCATCTTTCTGAACTTGGGATTCTGTATTTTTGAGCCTTCGAGCTCGGTTCATTCATGTTCGAGCTGAGATGGGTATCACTTGTTTTCTCCCTTTAGATTTGATCTGAGGTTCATCCTGGACTTTAAAAATTTCGGACATTGAGGGCTCGGTTTCATGGGCCATTATGAGGTGCTCGAACCTGTTGGTTTCTTGGTATTTCCTTCGATGCTTCATGAGCTTTGAACAAAGGGAAAGAGGTTTTAAACTCACCACCTTGGAGTTTTGGCTAGTGATTCTTATAAGCCGCTATGGAGAAGGTAACACTCTCTTTTATGTTAGTTAAAAAATCTTAAACTTTGCTCACTTTGCTTTTATTTTCCCAATTGAAAGCTCGGGGTATGTGTTTACCTTTAAACGATCTTGTGTTTATTGTCTTGATGAAAATGATCCATGGTTGTATTATATCTTGACAACCATTTTTAATCACGTGAAACTCCATTTAATCTTAGAAAACCCTTTTCCACCGGTGAGTTAGTCCTAACATAGACATTCTCTACCTCATAACTCTAGATCTGGACATTTTGTATCATGGGTATCCATGATTCTAGTTCCATAAACTACCATTTTCACTGCTGCCATTCTAGGTACTTCACTTTTTCTTCAAGCTAGGGTTTTATTTGAGACTCGACTGTTAGTTCTCGAACGAAAACCATTTTATGATTTTGATCTCTAGCCTTGGCATTTGTAGGTAATAATTTATATTTCATACTTGTTGCTTTTTCTTATGCCCGATCTATGTGAATCTCCATCTGGGTGCAATATGGGTGCCATTTAGAAGGTTACTAAGCTCCACATTTCTTGTTTCGATAAAATTTTTGTTAATCGTAGCTTATTTAGAAGGTAAAGCTATCTTTTGTGTTGCATTGGTCTTTACCCTTTAGAGGTTTGAATCTAACTTGAGTTTTTTTTTCACGAGCTATTTGGTGGACTATAAGATTAGCCATTGATGATCTTTTGAGCTTCATTTCATTCCACTTTACTTGGTGGAATGTGTATTCACCCACTATTTTTGGGTTTGAGAGCTATGTTGAAGATTTTATGCATTATGAGTCATTCTATGTACTTGAGCCTCACGAATTATTTAGTAAGGTCACCATTACAAAGGTTTTGAAGGTAATATTATGTCTTTCTTTTTAGCAATAAATTCTCGAGCAATCTTTACTCAACTATACACTCTAAAATATGAGGTATTTTTAGCTGCTAGGCCATTTCTATTGTGTCACTTTGAATGGTATGTATGTTTATTTTAGGTCAACTCGACTTAAGATGAGGGTTTGTTGCTTCCTTCTTTTCTATGGATTATACCATGTTGTAAGTGTATGAAGTGTTGGTGCTCAATTTGATCTCACCTTGTTTCTTCTAAAAATTCTTCAATGTGGGCTATGTCGTATTTTCTATTTCCCTGAATGGATGTGTGAAATGTTTTATTCATTTGTATGTTGTTGAAGATCCTTCTCCATGGTCATGGATCACATTTAGGCCTTATATAATTTCCAAATTCTTTTCCTTAAAGAAATATTCATTTCGGGCACTAATGATGATTTCCCGCATTTTACGGTTTGACAGGTGTGTTTTCCTCGTTAATTTATATCTCAACATCTTCACTACGTGGTTCTTTCTGATTGGATGTGGCTCGGTGGGGCATTTTTAAACCTGTAAGGCCCGCTTCAACTCAATTCTTGTCCATGTGGAGGGCTGCGCTCATCTAAAATTCACCGCTTGCTTTGACCTTTGGAAGTGAGCCAAGGAGACACTTGGAGGTTTCCCCTAACCCCTGCCCGGACTTAAGACATTTTTTTTCATGCAGCAAGTGCAGCTTTGTTAGACCATGGACACGTGGAGGGCCAACACTCATTTGAGGATCCGCCTCTGGGTCCTACCTTAGCATTTGTGCCAAGGAAACATGTGGTGAGCCCACACTTGTTTAGGGTCTCCACTTTTGGGCACCATCTCAAAGTTGTGCCAAGGAGACATGTGGAGGCTTCCATTGGATCCTCTCTATACTTAAGCTTTTCAAGCAACTTTCTAAGGCACAGGACACGGGAGGGCCCGCGCTTGTTTGGGAAACTTCCCTAAATTTTATTTTGAAAGAGCGCCATGGAGACACGTGGAAGTTTCGCTAGCTTTTCCCTTTCTTAGAATTTTCAACGGTTGATGAAACTTTCTCAGATCCTAGACACATGGTGCCTTATGCTGATCCTTAAACATTTTTAACAACTCTACTGGACTAAGACACGTGGTGAGCCCGCGCTTGTTTGGGGTCTCTACTTTTATATTGGCATCGTTGTCAGGACTATTTGAACAAAGGTGTACACATACCGACCACAGTAATGTTTCTTTCATATGTTAAGTAAAAATACATTGTTTGAACATCATCCTTTATTGAGATCTGTATGATTTGTGAAAGTTACAAGTTCTACGTGCAAGTTACCTCTTCTAGATCCATTTGCACACTTCCACCCACACTAGCAACCCATTTTCTTGATAATAGCATTCCCCATTTGACAGGGGCAATCAATAATAAAAACATTCAATTTCAAGTTCTTTCCTGGTAGGGTGCAAGAGTTGCACTATCAAACCCTTGACACATCCAACCACTGGCACCTCTCTAGAATCCATGGTAGTGCACTTCCCATAAGTTGTTGTTACTTTGAGATCCAACTCATTCATGACCTCAAGAGGCATAACATTACATGATGCTCTAGAATCAAACATACAATTGTGTAACAACTTATCCTTAATAATCATAGTAGTGAAAAATGGATCCACCTTCAGCTGAGACTCAATCAAGGATATTCCCAAATATACTTTAGGTGGCTCACCTAGTTCTTCCAATACTTGGGGTTTTTCCAACTCGTAATGGTAGGAGGAACCTCTACACTTTTACATTTTTACCTTGGGTGACTGTATGACGGAAAAGTGACATGCGAAGCGTGGGAATCTACAAGTAACTCTTCCTCGCACCCGACCTCCCGAGGTCGTGCCAAGACAAATGGGGATGAAATATGTATGGGATATAGACAAACTAGTTAGGCAATCTAATGTCTTCGACGCATACTAATGGAAATTGCTAATCTAAGGCAAAGAAGGCCCTCCTAACTTGAATTGGTGTGATAGATCGGTCGATGAGGATGATGCTCAAGGCTCCAATCAATATCGAGCTCGCGTGATTTGATCTATAGGTTGTGGAATACGGAAAATGTCCTCGGATAGTTTCGTGTATTTCTCCTGACACAGGTCATATGGTGGATAGTGAAAATATCGACTCTATGACGATTCTCCTCGCCTAGTCCAAAACTCTCTAGCTTTGTTAGCTCATCGTATCTAGTAAGGATAACTGTTCAATGATGGTAGGTGGAAGTGGGGTAGATCCGAATACTAATGTGCGTGTAGGCCAAAGGTCTATATCTGATTGACTTATGGATTCATTGGGTTGTGGGATTTGTGGATCACAACCGTAGACTCTTGGTTGTTGTGGTCCTACTATGGTCATGCGTAGAATTAGTTTCTAATCCCTAACACCCAGTAATCGTATGCTTTTTCAGCCTCTATATTCAAAACTAATAGTTGTGTGATCTTCTCAGAGTGCCTTACAGGCGTTCTTGCAACCTGAATTCTTAGGCTGGTATCTATGTCTATGAGAATATCTCCTGCGTCTGGCTATGGGACCAAAGGATCACAACCAAAGGTTTGTTCTCTTTCAAGCCCTTCTACAATCATGTGAATGTTGCCTAGGGTAACCTGTAGTTTGGTTGATTTGACCAAAATGTGTGTGCTTGGTCGTCTTCTATGTTTAACCCGCTCAACTGGGAATTGATTTGTTGCAAGCTTACCATTGTTCTAAGACTTGGATCCTAAGATTTTGGTCTATATCGCTTATCGCCGTGATGAGATTGGGCCGAGGCACGATTGGCTCGAATATGTATTCCCGGGCTCTCTAGGTCCCGTGATTGTCATACAAAAGCAATAATATAAACAACTATAGTAAAATGAAATTTAATTATGTGAAATATATCTATAAAGATATATGATTCCCTTATTTTTGTATTTTTCGACAAACTTTTATGAATTTAAGAAAGCAATATTTAAAATATCTAAAATTGACAGCTAATATAATAACTTAAAACAAACAAAATAACCGAGTGTAGTTATTTGTCTGTGCAATTTGTAGATCTATTCTAAACAATGAAATAACTTATCTAATCTATTTGCAAGACTCTCGATCCTACCTTAGAAGTGGAGAGTGAATCATAGTTTCTCAGAAACTATCAATCCCCACAGCTTCCCTGGCAATATCGAGAGTAGAATTAACTAAAATAAAGCAATTAACTACTCTATTTGATATGATTCTAACTAAAACTTTGAAAGCTAGAACCTGGATTCTGCAGAACAGTGGCAAATCCGATGGTGTGTGTGATCTTGTCCCCTCAGTGTGATCTCCTCATTCCTTCGTGTTCACGTGGATCCAGAAAAGTGTGTAATGCTAGCATCAACAGAAGTAGATATTGGGATAAAGGCAGCTCAAGATACAGACTGAATACAATGCGAGTAGGAGAGGGATAGCGCAAGAGTACAGAGCTTGGCTTATGCAATTCCTAGCGGGATCTATTGTGAGTCATGCAACATAAAGCGTCCAGAACCTGAAACTATCCTGTTTGAAGAACAAAACCTGCAACTTTAATGGCTTCCTATTGATAAACAAACTATCCTATTCCAATGGATTGGATGAAATAACAACAGTACTTGCACAAGATGGATATGTGGCTTACTAACAGTAAAACAATGCTAACTAAGCATGCAATGAAAGAAACTAAGCATTCTAAGCAAAATGAAAACTAAATCTATTGCAAAGAGAAATCAGAGGCAAATTTGAGGGGCCATTTGCTTGAGCACAAGCCATCTATTTATAGCATTTGGATTTACCCAAGGTAAAAACCAATTTGAACTCTTAAACTATAAACAATGGCAAAACACTATTCCAGTGGAACCGTAATCATAAATGCAAGCCTATGGCGGTGAAAGAAAGTCAAAAACATTGAAATTACGTGAGTCGTGTTAAAAGAGCTTTCTGAAAACACATAAAGGACCGCCACCCCGAGCAGGCGGGCGCATTACAGGACCACCCCCTGCTCAGTGGTTATAGGCCCCGCGGGCGGTCACGAGACCGCCACCAGTGGCGGTGGTTTCATTATCAAGAGAAAAAGGCCAAAAAAGAGAGGAAAAGGGAAAAAAAAGCACGCGGGGCTAAGTGGGGCATGCGGATGTTAACGCACACTGAGAGATTTTCCGATCCCGAACACCTCATGCGAGGAGACCTATATCATCATTGGGGCACGTGTCACGTTGTTCCCAAGTAGCATAATACCTTACAATTTTGGGTACGTACATATTTCCCTCTGAGAGAGCGCTTTTAGCCATGAAGAGGCGTAAACGGGTCCGAAGTATGGTGGTCCCGAAATGGGAAGTTAGAAGTTATACCCGATACATCCGTGTGTCAAATGATGCCGCCCAAAATTCCCACTACCCGCAAAACGAAAAGAGAACTCAAGTGCAGATAGAGACACAATAGTTTGAAAATAAATGCTAAAATAATAGGAATGAGAACGTACCATTTGTGCGGGGATAGGAACTTACCTCTCGGTGCTCCAAACCTGTGAAAAATCATTTAAAACGAATCAGGGTGCTATATATATGAAAGTGGGCCCATTTTCCTATTCATTTGTGCGAGTCGATTTGATTGATTTTGAGCTCTGGGACCCACGGTGACGGTTTCTTGCGTGAGTAGAGTCGAAACGTCCGTGACGAGATAGCGATCATGCCTCCACGCGGAACATCGACCCGTGAGATCACATGTTAGTTTTCTTCAGTTTATCCTTTTTACCCCCTTAAATTTGAAATGCTAAATATTTTGTCATGGGGGGGTAATTTTTGAAAATGTTAGTGTTAAAAGGTCCACCTAGGGGGCGCCTACTGGGTAGGCTTTGTTTTTAGGTAAAATGGTCATTTTTTGCACTTTTAGGCTTTTTTAAGTTTAAAAACCCGCGTGGGTTTTCGGACCATGACCGCCGCCCCGCCTGTGGCGGCATGATACACGACCGCCGCCCTCTGCTCAGGCGGCGGTTACATGACCGCCACCCTTAAGGCGGTGGTTACAAACCTCCCTCTCGCTCAGGGTGGCGGTTTTTGCACATAATGCAAAAGGATCATCTTTTTGAAATTGTTTTTGCTTTTCTAGCATTTCTACGTGTTTTCGTGACTTTTCCAGTGTTACTCGGATGCTAACTTGCTCTGCTTTGTGTGTTTTTGGGTGTATGTAGGAGAGAGAGAGGAGTATATCCTGGTGGAGTAGAGAGAGGGAGTGTGATCGGTTCCTAGGGGTACTAGATGCCCTCTCACAGGATGAGGAGGACACTCTTCAGCTGGGCTGGGATACTACGCATTTCACACGTGCCCCATGTTACACCATCTAGTCACATCCTTTGTGACTTGTTCTCATACTGGGATGCAGATCGAACACCTTCCGATTTCTGTGGGTCCGCGGTGAGTGGACTATTACATCGAGAGATGTCTATCGCATTCTGGGGTCCCGATCATCGGAGATGACTCACCCTAGAGACAACAGGTTCACGGGCCCAGATTGCATAGTGGGCTACATATATGGGAGATGCAGTCATCTCCACGGGGTCGAAGAAGGGGGTTAGAGTTCGATCCATTCCTACTTTGCCCATCCCCTTACTTCGCCAAGCCATCATGGGGATCCTTGCCTCGAGACTGATCGGGGACAAGGGAGGAGACACTTTGTTATACTACTGGTCCCCTATTATTGCACAAATAGAGGGACACGGTCGGATATATGCCCTGGGAGTAGACATTCTTGGGACCACCTACCACAACTTATACAGGGTAGTCCATTTACAGGGGCAGTCCCGAGCCACCCGACCTAGTCATGAGTCAGGTCTACGAGCACTTCATCCCTACTACAGAGGTGTAGAGGTGACAGACCCCTGAGCTATGAGGGCAGCCGATGGATGGACATGTCGATGCTTAGAGCACCTCATCGCCCGCCTGCCTCCCGACTACCGCCGACATGGAGGCCACGCCATACCGTACTATGGCAGTATATGGGGCGAGGAGGCTCTTACCTTGATCTCCCGCCTACCACAGGCAGCTTATCGATAGAGTGGGGCGAGTGGAGATGCACCCTTTGGGCCGAGTTCCTCGCAAGTTTGGCTTACCATACATGGGTATGCTTCCCCAAGTGGCGCCATAGATACGTATCAGTCCGAGAGCTGCAGGGGGCCTAGAGGCCGGGGTTGGACAAAGGGTTACTCCCGCATTTCCTATGCAAATGCCAGGAGGATAAGACGTGCTGCAGGGAGAGCCGGTGCGCCTCGTGCACCTTTGCTTCAGATCACCGCGGGGTCCGCCCATAGTAGTGATGACCCCATTGAGGTAGACTCTGAGTCTGAGGAGTTTACAGGGGGAGAGATAGAGGAGGAGACCGAGGACAGTGATCCTGAGTGGCACGACACCCAAGATATCATGCAGGCGGAGAGGGCCGAGCAGAGTACAGAGAGGGTGACTTTAGTTTCAGAGGAGCCACTCTCCTGTGGCCATGGGGAGGATGAGTCTGCATTGGGGTGTTACGTTGCTCCAGCCACAGGAGCAGCCCCTCAGTCGGCAGCGGCATCCGTGGCGGGTGCTGATCCCATAGATCCATCTTGGAGGCCTGGTGATCCGAGTAAGTTACCCTCTCTCGCTTTTAATGTTCGTTTCTTTGTTAGGTTCTCCTTAGTTGCTATCTTGTATTTTTAATTTCTTGTTTGGTTCCTAATTTGTTTTCTCCTTTTTCGCAGCAGAGACCGCCGATGAGTGGCGAGATTTGATTCGCAGGTATGCACCGATACCCCGATGATCCCCATGGAGAGGACCCACGCAGAGTCAGTCCGTGGACGCCGGGAGCCTTCAAAGATGGGGTAGACATACCGATGTCTTCGCCTTCGCCCCTAGCATGTGGCCAGGATGGTATCGACTCTCCACACATAGTTAAGGCGGGGTATAGGATGACCGAGCGCCCGATGAGGAGCCATTCTCGTGGTGAGACCGCGCGCCCCTCGGATCCCGAGCCCTCTCGTGCACTTAGAGCACCGGCATAGCCGTGAGTCCTAGGCGTGGGCGTGCACCTTCAGCAGGGGTCTCATAGGGACTGAGAAGCCACTTGCTCTCGTAGATTTTTGTATGATACATTCTTTTGTATATCCCGGCTCTTTGAGCCTTTTGACCATGCCTAGATGGCATGATGGCATTGATACATAACATTGATCATTTATATATATGTATTTTTGTTGTTGTTAGATCAAACTCTTGGCATTCATGGCTCACTTTCTATTTCCAGCTTCTTATGTATACCATGATGTATGTTTATATGTTTTTTAGAATGTATGTAATGGTGAACAAATGATGCAAGTGTTTTACTTTCCTTTTTTGTATTTCATGATGTTTGATATATGATGATGTAGATATAATGTGATTTTGAATCTTAGTTTCGTAAGCAATTTTGGATACTTCATTTTTGTTTGGCAAAGTGATGAAAATAAACCTGGTACGATGAACAGATAAACCTCCCCTACCCCCAACTCCACGCAACTAGTAAGATGCGAGGGCTTATCACCGAGAGTCAAGGGCACAAGTTATGAGATGTGTTTTGAAATGATACCGATGAAAGATGAAAAGCTTTGGTAACCAAATTAGGATATCACAAGCCCACTCCACTCGAGTGACTTCATAGTTTAGAATGCAACTTACTTTGCGGTTTATCCAGACTTAGATCCTTAGATGGCCACATAGTAGACAAAAATGGGTTTTTAGGATTTTTGAGCTCCTTTGGAATTTTGACATCTGATTCACTTGTTTTTGACCCAAATACTTTGAGATTTGAATTGTTTCTTCTTATGACCTTTTGCATTTGTTTGTTAAGAGGACCCCCACACTTTGCCCCATGCTACTAGTAAGAAGCGTGGGTTTATCACCGTGGGCAAAGCATAGGTGAGTAAGGGCATTTCCATCCTTTCCCAACCCTACGTCACTAGTAAGAGATGCAAGCTCATCACCAAAGGTCAGGGGGCAAGGAAATGTGTAAAATTAAAATTTTCTATTTGATCAATATTTGACTCGTTTTCTTGAGTAAAATGTCGTATGTGCTTTATTTGAGTAAAATGTATATGTGCTATATATATATATATATATATATATATATATATATATGGGATAGATGTGACACCATGAAGCTTCTAGAAATGTACCATAGGCAAGACACCTATCCTAAGAAGAAACCAAAAGTGAGAATAAACTTGCAGATCTTGGTATGGTTACCGTTAAGACTTTGTCATGTCTAGCTTTATTTGATGACATGATTCCGAGATAATTTGATGATATCATGACAATGGAGAGGTATGATTAGAAATTTTATGCCAACAACATCATGAGTTTGTAATGAATTGCTTTGAGAATAGATTCCTTGATCACAATTTGTGTACGAAACAAGCGGACAAAATGATCTTAATCTATATGAAGATGCAATGTAGATATATATAAGTAGTGCTAGCTGCTCACGCGTAGAACCGCTGGGGGTGCAGGGAATTGATTGTTTCACCAAATTCCCCACCTTCTAGCATACATAAGAGGTATGCACCATTTCCATAGTCCTTCATGACTCGGTATGGGCCCAACCATTTAGGCCGGAATTTCCTTCCTTCGCCGGTCTTCTTGTCGATCCGACTGTCTAACCTTAGAACTAGATCACCTTCATATATGTCACGTTCATAGACTTTCTTGTTATATTTCCGGCACATCCGGTCAACGATAGACTCTATGTCGTTGTTCAGCATCTAACCTAGCTTCATCTAGGCTTTCTAGTTGGGAAAGACGTGCTTCTCTCGTAAGCGCCTTCATCCGTAATCCTCAGTAATGAAATGCAGAGATCGGGTATTTCAACTCAAGCGGGAGAACCGCCTCGCCCGAATACTAGTGAGAAAGGAGTTGCTCCCGCTGGTGTTCTTATTGAGGTTCTGTGGGCCCATAAGGCCGGATATAACTTCAAGTGCCAATCTCATTTGTTTTCTTTTACCGCTTTTAAGGAGAATGGCTTTTAGTGTTTTATTCTGCTCACCTTCATGGCCATTGGCTTCGAGGGTAATACAAGGAAGCCGTATGATGGCTTATCTTAAATTTATCGCACATAGTTCGTGAACCTCTTCATTCTTAAAGAAGTTCCATTATCGAGAGATAATGATTTATGGATACCGTACTCTACAAATGATTTGGTTCAAAATGAACTTGGCGATTACAGAACTGTGTATAAAGAGTAAGAGGCATAGCCTCTACCCATTTGGTAAAATATTCAAGGGCCATGATTATAAAATTATGGCCGTCTCAGTGACGAGGGAGAGAATTTCCTATTAAATCTAGGCCCCATGTAGAAAAGGGCCATGGAGTAGCGATTGGTCAGCAGAGCTTGGCCGCATGTGGATCTCATGGGAGAATTCTCGGCACTTATGACACTCCGCGTACGAACTCTATTACGTCAGTGCTTTCTAGAGTAGGCCAAAAATAGCCCATTCGATGTATTTTACGAGTGGTGGCATGGCCACCGAAGTGGCCTCCACACATTCCACCGTGAGATTCATGGAGAATCTTCTTGGATTCTTCTCGTGTCGACACATCTTAGAAGCATTCCATCGAACGCTTTTTCGTAGAGAGCACTTGCTCTATAATGACGTATTTAGCTACGATATAATACGTAACCACCTTCTTTGTCATGTGGTGTAGCTCCTTCTGGATACATGTGGTCCATGATATAATTAATGATATCAGTGTACCAAGGACACTCAGAGATAGAAGGTCGGGTTTCGATGTAGTATACGCACTCATCTGGAAAATCTAGATCTACTAGATCACCTCCATCTAATGGGTTATCAGCTAACCAATCTGTGATGATTTGTCCCTTAACTGATTTCTGATTTACAAATGTTAATTCGAATTCTCCCATTAGGGTTATAAAACGTCCAACTTTCTTAGATAAGGACCCTTGCGTGAGAAAAGTTCGTAAATGGTCCGTTTTTACCATGACCCTTGTTTCTTGATTTAGCATATAATGTCTTAGGCATTTGGTTGCAAAGACTATGGTGAGGCATTCTCGTTCTGCTTGTGTATAACGCGTTTCATAGTCGAGCAAAGTTCGACTAATGAAATAAATCACACATTCTCTCTTGTCATCGTCTTCTTGAGCCAAAGATGCAGGCTAGCAGAGACATCAGCTCGTGAATATAAAATTAACGGGCGATCTAGCTTAGGTGGCATTAGCATAGGTGGTGATAACAAGAAACACTTAACTATGTTGAAAGCTTCATCTGCAATCTTCACCCAATCAATGCTATAGTCTTTCTTGAGTAAATTGTTGATTGGGTGAATGGCGAAACTTAAGTCCGGGATGAATCTCCGATTGCACCAAGTTTTCCAAGAAATGACCTGATTCCAGATTCATCCGAAGGTGGGACCATTTCGAGGACAACCCAATTTTGGTCAATTCAACATCTATTCCTCGTGATGATATGATGTAACCTAGGAGCTTCCCTCCTGTTACACCAAAGACACATTTTTCTGGATTTAACGTGACTCCGTACTCAATCAGACGTGAAAGAATAACGCGGAGTACTTCCGATGGTCACAACGCTTCTTGGCCTTAGCCAACAAGTCATCTACATAGGATTCCATGATTTTATGAATTAGATCATGGAATATATATGTCATAGCTCGCTGGTATGTAGCACCAGCGTTCTTGAGACCAAATGGCATAACAACATAGCAATAGGTTCCCCAAGGAGTTATAAACGTGGTTTTAGCTTGATCTTGTTCAGATATTTTGATTTGATTGTATCCCGAGAATCCATCCATGAGAGACAAAAGTTCAAACCCAGCTGCTAGCATCAACAATGACATCAATGGATGGCAACGGGAAGTCGTCTTTAGGACATGCTTTGTTGATGTCTCAGAAATCTATGCAGATGCGTATCTTCCCATTCTTCTTGAGAACGGGAATGATATTAGATACCCATTGGGAGTAATCGACTGGTTTGATGAATCCTACTTGGAGGAGTTTCATTACCTCCTCTTTCACCATGAGAGCTACCTTGGGTTTCATGGGTCTTGATTTTTGTTTAATTGGTTTTGCATCTGATTTAGTGATGAGGTTGTGCACCACAATGTGGGGCACAACCCTATCATTTCTTTATAATTAAATGCAAACGCCTTCTGATGTTCTTTGAGGATCCGAGTGTGTATTTCTATTTCTTCGGGGTTAACGAGGATCCTAACTTTAATATCCTTGGTTCGTCTTCCGTTCCGATGTTAATGTCAATCATTTCTTCGATTAAAGAGGCATTACCTTCTTCAAACTCAGGTGGGGCTAGAGGTAAATCCAAATCATCCCCATTTTCTACTGTGTATATGCTAGGTTCCATTTCCGAGGGAAGATCCATCATGGGATTTCCAAAGTAGGAAGATGAATGTGGGATTAAGGACAAATCTATCATATGATAGGAGAGATGTAGTGCCGCATAGGTGTTTAAGTAATCCAGAGTGGCCATATCACTATCAACATGGTCTAGGATAGTAGATTCATTTCCGTTTAAAAGAGAATTTGTCGTTGTTTTTATCAATGGTTCATCACGAAGGGATACCATAAAATGGGTATCTTTTAACTCACTATTTGGAGTAAAGCGTGATGCCGAGGTTGCTATAGAATCGGCAAGAAGATTGTGTTCTCACGGGATTGCTTCAATTGATATGAAGTCAAACTCCTTGCTTAAATCTAATACAGCTATTTTTAAAGTCAGTAAGTGCTCGCTTTGGTTTCATATACCTTAGAGACTTGGTTTGCTACCAATCAGAGTCTCCTAACACCCCGATGTTATTAACACCAATTATTTTGGCTAAAATGAGGCCAAGGAGGAGGGCTTCGTACTCAACGCCATTGTTTGTACATTCAAAATTTAGTTCAAGGTGAAAGGTAAGACTTTTCCTTCAGGGGAAGTAAAGATTACACCTGCCCCCGCTCCGTAACGGCATCTAGCTCCATCAAAATGGAGTGTCCAATATTTAGCTGGGAGTATAGATGTTGGGGCATTTTCCGTGTTTGCGCATTCTACTTCCACCATGCAAAGATCCTTTGTTGGAAGAGAACCAACACCTAGGGAATATCCTATGCCTACTGAATCGAATGGTAAGAATATTGGTAGATCCTTTTCTATCAATTCAATGATTTTTGCAGTAGTTCCTAATGATACCATTTCTACGGTGCTAGCCTCATCTTTGGGGGTTGGGATTGCCTTGGCTGCGCTCATAGTTTCAAGATCTGTTGTAGGTATCAACTTTTCTTTTGGTTTTGGGTCGGTAGGTTTATTAAGTTGGTTTGTTGGGAGTTCAAACTCCGAGTGCACGCCTGGTCTTTTCTTTAAATCAGCTAGGTGTACATCAAATGGTTTTGGATCACCTTTGGCCACAAATATCTTTCCTAAGTGTAAAAACCTTACTTCTTGAAATAGCGTAGAAGGGATTGCCTTCATGCGGTGTATCCATGGTCGGCCGAGAATCATATTATAGTTAGTTTCCCGATCTATAATATAAAACTCACCAAGATGGTTTTGGGTCCTAAGGTGACCGGTAATATTATAGTTCCAACCGAGGTGGCTTTAAGGCTATCATAGCCCTCGGTGTTTCGAGTCAGGAACAATTGGTTTCTCCATACCCTAGCTTTTGAAGGAAAGAGAAGGGAACTATGTTAACTACCACCCCGTCACAACCATCATTTCATGCTTTACATAGTTGTTATAAACCCATACTTGTAAATGTAAGGTCGATCACCTCGCGCATGAGATCTCAAATCTCTCGTCGGCATTTTGTTTATCTCGAATATGAATTCATGTCCCTATCTCGCTTTCCCGAGGATGAACATCAAATTCCACATGATTTACCTATGTTTCAGAGGTGGAGTGATGTTAATTAAATGACCTAAACCTAATGCTTCTAAAAGAGCAGCCCTATGGGGGTGAGAATTCTTTAGTAAGTCTAAAAATGAAATGTGTGAGAAGGTTTTTGTTAGGTCGTTAATTAAATCATAGGCACCTACACAAAGTTTTGCTACGATTTGTTGGATGTTATCTCGTTGCTTCCTAGCAGTGGCTTGGACTCGGCCGAGAGAAATACTCGTGTCCTCATTATAACTTCGATGGGTAGTTCAAAGATCTAACTCCACTAAACCGACTACCTTAGGTCATGGCCGACTTCCTAGTTATGGCGCAACTAATGGATTTAGCGAGATGAAGCTTCATGATCATTGTTTCCTCGTCATTACACCCTTGTTCGTCCTCATTAGATTTATCCTGTTGTTATCGTGATTTGGGAGTGGATCATTAAAGATCTTCAAGGGGGGCGTTCTAGGGGAAATTGCCCCTCGAAAAGGTATTTGATGTCCGATGACGTAGAATCTGCCAAGAACATATCCATGAAAAGTTGTCTTTGTTCATCCGGCAAGCGTCGCATGAATTTATTGTAATCACGACACGCTTCTAGTGTCATGGCCCCAATTTTGTGGAAACCACAATACAAATTAGGATCAGAATTCCTAGTTTGTTGATTTGGTGCGATTGTGGCCCAAAATTTTGATCAAACCGTTGTCTATTAGTATTAAAATTTTGTGTTTGTTGTTTTTTGCTTTGAATTCTAGTTTTGGTATCTAGTTGAATTTTTGCTCAGACCTGTGTGGGATTTCACCGCTTGTTGTTGTTGTTGTTGTGGATGGTTAAAGTCCACCGTATTGATTGTTGGGGTAAAAGTTGTTTCGTTGCTGGTTGTTTATTGGTGGTGAAGTATTCACAACATTTACCTTTTTAGGCTGATCGCACTCCATCTCGTTGTTACACCCTCGATTTTTGTTAAGGATTTTAGGTCCTTGATTGACGTCGTGGTAGTAGGATAAGTCAGAGTGTTCTCGTCAGGGTGATTAACCTCCCATTTGCTCCATATGTTTTGCATGACCACTATCAATTCTACTTGATCTATTCAAGAGAGCACTTTCCAAGACTTCATCGTAAGTTCTTAATGGGAACTTCTCGACTTCTTCCTTCACTTCTCTCGCTAAGAGAATGAAGGAATAAATCACATAGTTCCATTTGATCCATGTTTGAGCACTTGCCAAGAATAAAGAACTCGTACGCCACCTTTGGATGAAATGGGCGACATATTCGTTGTGTTCTTGTTTGATGTGTAAGAACTCTCGATTCTCGTTTCTTAATAATTTGTTCATGTCGAAGGCCTTGATGAACTCGACACGAGTCAGCTGTTGAACAAATGTATGGAAGCCTCGTATTCTATAATACCAATCGAGAGCGATGCCTTCCAAGGTTTTTGGAAATATTTTAGCAACAACCCCATCCCATGGGAGTAGTTCTCGAATGGCCATAGCGTAAGCTTTGATATGTGCATTTGGATCTCCCTCACCTTTGTATTTGGGAAAATCGGGAAGAGGTCTTAGAAGCATGACACTTCATATGGTGAAATCTAAGGGCTCTTTCAAGTATTCTAATATGTCCCTATCGCATAGGTTTCACCATCGATGGTGCCTCCCGAGGGAGCGGTGGTGGAATGGGTTGTTGATGTGGCTTGCAGATACATCGGGCAAGGGCATAAGGAAGCCCTCTGTTTGACCAAACATGCCGGGAGAAGAAAGAACATATCCTTGTGGTGTTTTGGAGTACATGTTTAGGTATGATGGGGTACCGTCCATGAATGGATTGTTTCATACTAGACCGGGAGGAACAATGTTAGAGATGATGGGTCTAGTTGGCGTTTTTTGTGAATACTGAGGAGTCATGCCTAACGTGCCTACTCCTGTGAGGAGATCTACTTGGCTAGGATGGTGTGGAGGATTGGAACTTCCTGCTTGCATGAATTGTGAATTTTGACTTGCTTGGGCAAGTTCTAACCCTCTAACCTTTCTATTAGAGTTGAAATGACTTCATTTGGTGAAGTCACTGGTTTTTTCCATAGTGGCGTTTGTTGTATATTATGGTGTTGTCAGTAGGCATGTGATATCCTGTTATGAACTCGATCGCTATCTTGCCAAGTTTCTCCGAGGGTATTTCCTATATGCAATGGGCATAGAGGTATTTTCTTGAAAAGAGACCTCGGGTTGTGTTTGTAAACCTCTACTGTGGATACATACTTCGAGAACGTTGGTCGCTTCCTGCATAACGTATCAATATTCATCATCTAAACCTCGGTATGAGTCCGATTGTCTACTAATTTGTGGTCTAAGTAAAGATCTCGAGGAGATGAACCAGATTCTCCGGTGAACGTCATGTTATTCGAGCCTGAAGGCTCTGTTTGTTGCGTTTGAGCGAGCTGATCTAACTCCTCAGTTTGAAATGATGAGTTATATCTGATTCTCGGAGTTTGTGTTGACAACTGGTTAGTTGAGTAGTTGTCACCCCATACTGAGAGTGAGGGTGATGATTGTCTATTTTGCTGGGTGTAGTATGCCTCAAGACCCAAGAGGGGTCTGCCATATGCATCAAATCCCGACATATTCGGGGGGTATATGAATACCCGTAGAATAATGGGAGAGAGCGGAAATGATTGTGAAAGCCAATGAGGCGGAAAAGATGAAAATTATACTAATTTGGAAGAACTCGTAATAATATGACTCCGAACTAGAAAGTAGGAAGTTCATGTCGGGTTCACCAATTTTGTACGATGGAAAAGTGACATGCGAGCGTGGGAATCTACAAGTAACTCTTCCTCGCACCCGACCTCCCGAGGTCGTGCTGAGACATGCGTGGGGATGAAATATGTATGGGATATAGACAAACTAGTTAGGAAATCTAATGTCTTCGACGCGCACTAATGGAAATTACGAATCTAAGGCAAAGAAGGCCCTCCTAACTTGAACTAGTGTGATAGATCGGTTAAAGGATGACCGCTCAAGGCTCCAATCAATATCGAAGCTCGCATGATTCGATCTATAGGTTTGGAATATGTGAAAATGACCCGGATAGTTTCGTGTATTTCTCCGACAGGTCATATGGTGGATAGTGAAAATATCTCGACTCTATGGACGATTCTCCGCCTAGTCCAAAACTCTCTAGCTTTTTTAGTACATTGTATCTAGTAAGGATAACTGCTTCAATGATGGTAGGTGGAAGTGGGGTAGATCTCAATACTAATGTGCGTAGGCCGTTGTCTATATCTGATTGACTTACGGATTCGTTGGGTCATGGGATTTGTGGATCACAACCGTAGACTCTTGGTCATTATGTCCTACTATGGTCATGCGTAGAATTAGTTTCCTAATCCCTAACACCCAATAATCGTATGCTTTTCAAATTTCTATATTCAAAACTAATAGTTGTGTGATCTTCTCAGAGTGCCTTACATGCTTCTTGCAACCCGAATTCTTAGGCTAGTATCTATGTCTCGTGAGAATATCTCCTACGTCCGGTCAGGACCAAAGGATCACAACCAAAGGTTTGTTCTCTTTCAAGCCCTTCTACATCATGTGAATATTGCCTAGGGTAACCTGTAGTTTGCTGATTTGACCAAAACGTGTGTGCTTGGTCATCTTCTATGTTTAACCCACTCAACTGGGAATTGATTTGTTGTAAGCTTACCGTTGTTCGGAAGACTTGGATCCTAAGATTTTGGTCTATATCGCTTATCGCCGTGATGAGATTGGGCCGAGGCACGATTGGATCGAATATGTATTCCCTGGGCTCTCTAGGTCCCGTGATTGTCATATAAAAGCAATAATGTAAACAAACTGCAATAAAGTGAAATTTAACTATATGAAATATATCTATAGATATATGATTCCCTTATTTTTTGTATTTTCTGAAAAGCTTTATGAATTTAAGAAAGGAGCTATTTAAAATATCTAGAATCGATGTACTAATATAATAACTTAAAACAAAAAAATAACCGAGTGTAGCTATTTGTCCAGTGCAATTTTGTAGATCTATTCTAAACAATGAAATAACTTATCTAATCTATTTGCAAGACTCTCGATCCTACCTCGTAAGTGGAGAGTGAATCATAGTTTCTCGTAAACTATCAATCCCCACTTCCTCGGCAATATATCGAAAGTAGAATTAACTAAAATAAAGAAATTAACTACTCTATTTGATATGATTCTAACTAAAACTTTGAAAGCTAGAACCTGGATTCTGCAAACAATAGTGGCGAATCCGATGGTGTGTGTGATCTTGTCCCCTCAGTGTGATCTCCTCATTCCTTCGTGTTCACGTGGATCCGTAAAGTGTGTAATGCTAAGATCAACAAAGTAGATATTGGGACAAAGGTAGCTCAAAATACGATCAAATACAATGCGAGTAGGAGAGGGATAGCGCAAGAGTACAGAGCTTGGCTTATGCAATTCCTAGTGGGATCTATTGCGAGTCATGCAACATAAAACGTCCAGAACCTGAAACTATCCTATTTGAAGAACAAAACCTGCAACTTTAATGGCTTCCTATTGATAAACAGACTATCCTATTCCAATGGATTGGATGAAATAACAACAACACTTGCACAAGATGGATATGTGGCTTACTAATAGTAAAACAATGCTAACTAAGCATGCAATGAAAGAAACTAAGCATTCTAAGCAAAATGAAAACTAAATCTATTGCAAAGAGAAATCAGAGGCAAATTTGAGGGGCCATTTGCTTGAGCACAAGCCATCTATTTATAGCATTTGGATTTACCCAAGGTAAAAACCAATTTGAACTCTTAAACTATAAACAATGGCAAAACACTATTCCAGGGAACCAGAATCATAAATGCAAGCCTATGGCGGTGAAAGAAAGCTAGTAAAACGTTGAAATTACGTGAGTCGTGTTAAAAGAGATTTCTGGAAAACACGTAAAGGACCGCCGCCGCCTTTGACAGGCGGTGGTTATAGGACTACCGCCCGCTTAGGGCAGCGGTCACGAGACTGTCATCACCAATCCGACACTATGATAATTCTTCACCAGGAACTCCTCGTGCTATGATTATTTACTAATGCACAGCCTTTAGTTTGGTGGATGTAATCTGGAAACAAAACAACAACATAACACAAGAATACCATTGACTATGATAAGACGGAATGATGACAAATCTGAAATATCAAAGTAAATTATAATATTAACATGAAATTGTTACAATCTCACCCATGAGGTACTTCAAGTGTTATTGACTTCACTTGCCTTTCACCAAAACTATGGGAGAAACTTTACAATTACACCTCTTAATGGCTTCTTCAACACACCTTTAAACTGATGGCTTCCTTCGCACACTTCCTACAATATTTCTCACTACTTCCTTCTATGCTAAATGAGGGGGGTGGCCTCTCTATTTATAGAACTTCCAGGCTTATCCATCTTATCTCTAAGATAGGATAAGAAATCCACTCTGACGAATCATATTCCATACCTTAACTCTTATCTGTACATGTAAGCTTATCTTTTAAGATAAGATAAACCTTATCATTTTACATGGGTTCCACATTTTTAGACTTTTTACAAATAAAATATACAAAATATTTATGACCTCACTCCTTGTCCTTATTACCAATATAATATTTCTAATTCCTAATCACGTAGACCCTACTTCTCTAATTACCCAAACTTTGACATTTTAACATTACCAGACCACTTACGACAAATATTTACTTTTTACAACATTCCTATTGTACTTTGACTATTACCGTACTCCACATTATTGGCGGCACCGTACTGACGGTGCCGTTATCTTCTATCAGACGCTACTACTAATTATACTTAACAACATCCTATTCCTAATACATACATTAATGAAATAGAAATTATGGAGGAAAATTTTAGTGTCGACATCTTCCCCCTTCCTAGCTTCTACTCCGTCCTCGAGTAGACTATTCTGGTGCTTGGAAAATCTTCAACTTGTCGTGGTTGACCCATTTCGTAATGGGAGTGCCATTCAATTCCTCCAATTGCAGACGTACCATTTTCATGCACAAATCTGCTATTTTGTAGGGCCCCATCCATTTTGGATGAAATTTTCTCATGTCTTCTTTTTTTGTATCCGAATCATATACTAAAACCAAGTCATTCACATGAAATGGAGACCAATGGATCTTTTGATAAAGTATTCCTTTCCTTCGCTTCATTTTCTTCTTATGGCTTGTATCCTTTGCTATTTCCCTCATTTCCTCTAGCAAATGAAGATGTACCAACCTTTCTTTTACTGAATCACTTTCATCCATCCTTTCATTTTTCATAACTCTCACAGTGGGAATATCAAACTCAATAGGAAGAACTGGATCAATGCCATAGGCCAACTGAAATGGGGAGTATCCTGTTGCTGACTTTGATGTTGCCCTATATGCCCACAATGCTGCATGAATCCTTTTATCCCACTTATGTACCTGCAAGGCTACATCTTTTGCTAGAATTTGACACAACACAAAATTTGTTCGTTCCACCTGTCCATTTGTACTTGGCTTGTATGTTGTTGCCTTCCTGTGCTTAATAGAAAATTTATTGACTAGGGCTTCTACTACCTCATTAATGAAGTGGCTTCCTTGATCTGTTACAATTTCTAATGGACAACCAAATCTGGTGACAATGCGTTCATATATGAACCTTGCCACCTCATCCATGGAAGTTGTTTTCAATGGCCTAGCTTCAACCCACTTGGTTAAATAATCTGTGGCAACTACAATATACTTATTTTGGCATGAGGTAGTTGGAAGTGGACCTACAATGTCTATTCCCCACTTTTCAAAGGGACCAAGTGGAAGAATAGGGCATAATGGAGCTGATGAAGTCTTACGGTTACCATGTGTTTGACAAATATCACATGTCTTACAATAATTATAAAAATCTTTAAAAAGAGTGGGCCAGTGATAACCTGCATCCAAGATCCTTCTTGCTGTAAGTTGTCCAGAGAAGTGCCCTCCACATGTACCATTGTGGAATTCTTCTAGCAGTTCCTTCCCTTGATCACGTCCAACTCGCTTCTTGTCTTGTCCATCGTGTCCTATTCGAAATAATACTCCATGCAGAATAGAATATGGACGACTGGCTTGAGTAATCTTTCTCTTAGTCTTTGCATTGGCACCATCAGGAAACTTGAATTCATTCAGATAATTCCAAATATCTATGTATTCACTAGGGATTGTGTCAAGGGATAACAATGCTGCATCGGGAAATCATCATCATCACAAGATGATCCTAAACCATCATAGGCTCGAGAGAGTGCATCTGCATTGACATGCTTCTTTCTGGCCTATCTATAATATCAAATTCAAATTCTTGTAGAAAAATTATCCATCTTGCTATCCTCCCTGATGGGTTAGGCTTATTTACAATATATTTTAGAGCCTGATGATCTGTTACAACTAGAAATTTTTGCCCTAGCAAGTAATTTCTAAACTTCTTTATAGCAAAAATGATAGCCAGAGCCTCTTTTTCAGTTACAGTATAATTTACCTCAGCACTGCTCATTTGTCTGCTCCCAAAGTAAATTGGATGTTCATTCCCATTTTCATCCTTTTGGCTCAAAGTACTTCCTAGTGCTACATCTGAGGCATCAGTGTACACAATGAATGGCTTGCTCCAATCTAGATTCTTCAAAACAGGTGAAGACACCAGGGCTTCCTTCAGTTGTCCAAAAGCTTCATGCGCCTTATTTCCTGGTTCATAAGTAACATCCTTCTTCAAGAATTGGGTTAGTGGCTGTGTAATCTTTGAGAAATTCTTGATGAACCTTCTATAGTAACCCACATGGCCTAAAAATGATCTCAACTTACTTCTATTCATAGGAAATGGTAAATCTTTGATTTTTGAAACTTTATCAGGATCAGTACCAATACCATCTCTGGATACAACATGCCCTAACAAAATGCCTTTAGAACATCCAAAGACACACTTTATAGGGTTTAGTGAGGCTTGTGCTTCATCTAACCTTTGAAATGTTGTCTCCATCTCAAAAGTGCAGTGGTCCAACTTGCTCCCATAGATGTAAAAATCATCCAGAAATACTCTGATGAAGGTCCCAATGTAGGGTTCGAACACCCTATTCATCAAACGCTGGAATGTTGTTGGAGCATTACACAACCCAAAAGGCATAACTCTATAAGCAAACGTTCCCCAAGGAGTGGTGAATGTGGTCTTCAACTGATCTTTCTCCGCTATACGAACTTGGTTGTAGCCACTATATCCATCAGCAAAACTATAGCACTCCTGGCCAGCTACTTTGTCCAAGATCTGATCTAAAAATGGAAGAGGGTAATGATCCTTCTTTGTTTCCTTATTGAGCTTCCCCGTAATCAACAAAAATGCATAGCTTCCCATTCTTTTTTATTGAGATCACAATAAGAGAAACCCATTCTCGAATTCTCCACAAAGAAATATGAATCCTTACATCAAGCAACTTATCTATTTCTTCTTTTACAGCCTTGGAAAAATTAGGATTCATTCTATATGACATTTGCTTTATGGGCTTAGCACCATCTACCAGCTCAATACAATGTTCTACCCAACTTACTTGACGGAGTTCCTTGTAATCAAAAGTGAATAGGTGTATGTACCTTCGAAAGAGCTGGAGGTAGGATTCCTTCTCACTCTCCATCACAACATCACCAATCTTTATTTGTTGGAGACGATCATCAACTTCTTCTTCAAATAATTTTATGGGGTCATGAGTTGGTGTGACTGGAAGGATATCCATGACTGAAACATCCACCTCGCTTTCTTCATCTTCAGTGTCCACTTCACTGGTACTAGAGTAATCGTGAGGATGTCCAATCATCGCCATCACTTGAATCCACAAGTTCTCGCTTTATGATGTCGAGGATCACGTTTATCTTCACCCTCTCTACCACGTCCAAGTGTCATGAAACCTTCATTCCAAAGTAGTTTCTTGCATGAACTCTCCTTAGCCATGGTCTTCCCAAAGCAAGATTGGGTATGCAACAAGTACCATTTTTCATCACTTGAAAGTCTACCACAAATACATCACCCATAACAGATATTGCCACATTTGAAACTACACCTTTTGGTTTAGTTTTTCCCTTATTTAATGACCTTAACATAAGTGTTGAAGGGTGATCAATTTTTAAACCCAACATATTCATTACAGACTCGATCATTACATTAACTACAGCACCTCCATCAACTAAGACATCATGAATTGAAATACCATTACATAATACCTCAGCTTGTGGAGCATAGGGATCCGCCTCTGCCTCCAAAACAGGGACCTCAACCTCCTTCCTTCATCGAGCATTGAGTCCACTTCGCAACTCCCGCCTCTTCTCAGAAGACATAGCCAAGAGTTGACCATATGTAATATTTGTAGGCCTTTTGGATAGATCTTCCAAGATGGAGTATCGTCCTTGCCCCCGTGAAATCAAAAATCCTCGCACACCCAACTTTCTTCTCCTATGTTTCTTATTAGTTTCTCCTTTCATCTTCTTAGGATCATTTCCATCTTGATTATCTTTTTCTTTCTTTCTTTTTGTTACAAACACATCTACTTCATTATTTCTGCTCTTATCTACTACATCAAAAGAATTCACAAGTGCTTTTCCTTTATCATTATCTCCTTTACCGATGTAGAAGCTCTATCTGACAATTATACTTATAATGACCCTTTTATAACAACCATAACATACAACTTTAGAAATATTTCTTTTTGGACCTTTATCTCCTCTCCGAGAACTAAATTCCTTTCCTTGAAGAAGATTAATAGTTAATCGACCCATCTTTTTTAGCAAATCTTCATACTCGGTAGATGTACTAGGAGAAATATTTGTGCTCACCGGAGTGGTTGTGGATTCGACCAAAGGTGCTGGTGTAGGCTCTACTTTAGCAACAATTTCTTTGGGCTCCTCTTCCATGCTTTCTTCTTGCCTTCTTGCAATCTCCTTTGCTTGTTCAATGGTAGTCAAGGTCATACTTCACTCGTTGTCGATCTCTAGCTTCATCCCAAGAATGAAGTGCTTACAGAGGAGATTATCCACGCCATTCATCAACCCATCCGCTAATCCTTCCTTCCGATCTCGGGCATCGAGCTTCCTCCTTAGCTCTAGAACACGAGCATGATAATCCCTTATCTTCTCCTTCTCTCCTTGGGATAACTTTGTGATATCGATCATGAGATCTGCATATTTCGTTGTTCACCAAATTCTTCAAGAAAACTTTCGCTTAATAAATCCCATGAATTTTTCACATTATCACCTAGTGTTTCAAACCACCTAAGTTTTGAACCATCCAAAAAGGTAGGAAAAATTTAGTCCATTGTTCCCTTCTTATAAGGCCATTACAAATACAAGATCGTTTAAACTATTGAATGAAAGAAGAAGCATCTTCATTAGATTGAGCTGAAAAAAAATAGGAATCTTTCCCATTTTCAAAAGTAACCACATTGTGAAATACCAAACCACAAGTACAATCAACAAGACTTATGTGCACAAATAATTGGAATCACTATAGAAAGAACGATAGAAATGACCACGGTAAACTATGGTAAAACTTGACTTACTCACGGTAAAAATCTTTTTACTGTGGTAAACACTATTCACGGTAAAAAGTGAAGTTATCTTGTGGTAAATACTATTCACGGTAAAAAGTGACTTTACTGTGGTAAATACTATTCCCAGCAAAAATGACTTTACCATGGTAACTACTATTCATGGCAAAAATGACTTTACCATGGTAACTACTATGCATAGTAAAAACAAGGTTACCCTCCAATTGATTTTTGACTAAGTGGGAATATCTCTCCAGAAAATCCACCAATGAGGAATGGTCCCGGCAATGGAACCAAAATGTCATCACCAATCCGGCACTATGATAATTCTTCACCGGGAACTCCTCGTGCTATGATTATTTACTAATGCACAACCTTTAGTTTGGTGGATGTAATTTGGAAACAAAACAACAACATAACACAAGAATACCATCGACTATGATAAGACAGAATGATGACAAATCTGAAATATCAAAGTAAATTATAATATTAACATGAAATTGTTACAATCTCACCCATGAGGTACTTCAAGTGTTATTGACTTCACTTGCCTTTCACCAAGACTATGGGAGAAACTTTACAATTACACCTCTTAATGGATTCTTCAACACACCTTTAAACTGATGGCTTCCTTCGCACACTTCCTACAATATTTCTCACTACTTCCTTCTATGCTAAATGAGGGGGGTGGCCTCTCTATTTATAGAACTTCCAGGCTTATCCATCTTATCTCTAAATAGGATAAAAATCCACTCGACGAATCATATTCCATACCTTAAGTCTTATCTCGTACATGTAAGTTTATCTTTTAAGATAAGATAAACCTTATCATTTTACATGGGTTCCACATTTTTAGACTTTTTACAAATAAAATATACAAAATATTTATGACCTCACTCCTTGTCCTTATTACCAATATAATATTCCTAATTCCTAATCATGTAGACCCTACTTCTCTAATTACCCAAACTTTGAAATTTTAACATTACTGGACCACTTACGACAAATATTTACTTTTTACAACATTCCTATTGTACTTTGATGTTACCATACTCTACATTATTGGCGGCACCGTCATCGATGGTGCCATTATCTTCTATCGATGCTACTACTAATTATACTTAACAACATCCTATTCCTAATACATACATTAATGAAATAGAAATTATGGAGGAAAATTTTAGTGTCGATAGATCCACCTTAATCGCCTACACCCCTCAAATCCTTGTTCTCAAGAGAAAAGGGCCAAAAAGGAGAGGAAAAGGGAAAAACAAAGCACGCTGGGGCTAAGCGGGGCATTCGGATGTTAACTCACACTTGAGAGCTTTTCTCGATCCCGAACACCTCATGCGAGGAGACCTCGTATCATCATCAGCACGTGTCACATTGTTACCAGGCTCCAAATATTCTCACAGTGGGTCCTCTTACAATTTTGCCTCATGATGCGGTGACATTTTCTTCTTTAAATCCCAAATAATTGATAGGATTTGTTGATTTATTACTTTTTCATATCCATTTGTCACACTCGTAAGACACCAGATAGGTGCTCATCACAAAGTTGCAATGACATGCCATTATTTGAGCTCCAGGACTTATTTGTGCGGCAACAACACCAGATTACGCTCATTGTTAGGGATAGAAGGTGTGTGTAAAGTTTGAACACCATCAACAATGCATATAGACCTTGGTAAATACTTCTTACAAATTTTAAAGTGCAAATACGTTGTTGAAACATCATCTTGTGTCCAGATTTGTAAGAATTGAGCAAAGTTACAAGTTTTACATGTAATATTTCCAGTTTATGTTGGTTTTTGCACTAAGTTTACATCATCAATGTTAAATTTGGGTATTTAGGAAGGTCGATCAGTGAATATTTGCATGAATTTAGTGTTGATAGACATTTGACGATCAATTTTAGTGCATTTGCACAACCAAGGTGAAAATCCTTAGTGGCGACTCCGTGTTGAATTACTTTTGATAAACGCGATTGCCTTAACCTCAATCACCGACCCAATTTATCACTAATCTCTACAAAGCTTGGAAGGAATAAGATCTCTCTTCGTTAAAGACCCTGCTAGAAGGTTGTTTCCATAATTGGGAAAGACACATTTTGAAGGAAGAAGAATCGGAAAGTTGTTGGAGATCGAAATCAAGAAAGGAGTTATCAATCAATCGAACTCACCTGATCGACTTTGTCATCAAAAATTACCATACTTCCTCAAGTGTTTCTAGATCGAGTAGTTTTTGTAGATCTAAATTCTCCATCTGCGAGAGGGCCTTCTTTTTGTATTTGATAAATGTCTCATTCTTCCCTATGTTCTCCAAAGCTAATATGGTCTTCCAAGAAAACAAGTTTTTAGAGAACATTCATTCTAAGAATTACATTCCCGTGCCCCATTAACCCCTCACTCCCCATCATTTTTTCTCCTCGTAAGATCACCTCCTGAAACAATATGGCCCACCCCCCATCCGTACCTCTGTTTGTTTGAACACTTTTGGTCCTATAGATTTCAAAGGTATGGCTGAATATCCAAATGTTGTGCCCGGGAAGTTAGAAATAGATTGCCTAGATTTCAATCAAATAATGCTATTATTGGTGATCGAACTTAAATCTTTTTCACGTCAATATGATGGAATAATTTGAGATTGAATTTGAGGATGCATACATAAAATTGTTTATTCATACTCTAGAGGAGGATGCACGGAAATGGTATAAATATTTTCCGACACAACTCCATTGATTCATAATCTCACCACCTAAATGAAGAATGCTTTTAGATTGTAGTATGGAGATAAAACAGATCCTAGGTTTCTTTTATCAAAATTTGAAAATATTAAGAATAACCTAATTAAGAATCCTAATGATTACATCTCATGACTTCACTGACAAGGTTCAATAAGACCCCACAATAGGCTACCCTAATAATCTTGAGGTCAAATGATGTTTCATGTTTGATAAAATACTCGATTTTTTCGATAAGGAGGGAAAGTTGGCTATTATTTGAGAGATAAGAACCCACTTTGACAACATTGAGGTAGACCTTCACCATGGCTTTGCATATTGAAAATAATATCAAAGTATTTGTAAGCCTCCTAAGAGGGAAGGTATCAAAAGAAACGAATCAATCCATTTGAAGCCTTAGTCCGAAGTAAGTCATGGATCTAGAGAGGTTGTGAAAACTTTGGCCGGAGTTTGCATTAAGGAAATATCCTATACACCCAAGACTAAAAGAAGAGGATTATTAAAAGTTCCCGTTGTTGCAGACTCACAAAGCACCCACGGATGCGGATCGTGCTTCTAGGTTGATCACTCTAGCATCCAGTGTGATTGCACAACATGGAAACCTCTCTCCAAGTGTGGGGACTTGTAAAATCGAGAGAGGAATCTCCATTAGAGGCTGGTTCCTCAAACTCCTCTCGATTTATATCTATATTTTGCAAAAACACGAGGTTCGATCCTAATCCTACTCTAAACTCGCCGGAGACAGGGGATAGAAATGAAAAAATTGAAACTAACTAAAGATGGTGATGCACCAAAAGGAGTGGTGAAACATATTTGTCATGCAAATAGACACAGATCAAAGTTCACAGCATAAAACATACACAGACTGATAAGGTATAATTTAGGATCTGAAATGAAACAAATAATACAAACAGAGGACTGAAACCCATTCACAGAGCTTGCATTATCATTTCAGTGTCAAAACATGCATTACACCCTCGAGAGGTAAAATAAAAAATTACAATCTTTGGAGAGGTCTCGATCCTTGCCTCAATCACTTCTTTGGAGGTGAAAGAAGAAGTCTGCTATGTCAAAAATTGTTTCCCCTTAGAAATGAGCCAAATCGGCTTTTACATTGCATGGGTCGAGCCAGGGATGAAACGTACAAAACATGGGAACCCATCCCTCCTTGACTACGCAGATGCATTAAAATGGCATGGGGACCTTACAAACCCATACCCTTTTTTGACTAGATTACAGGAGAATGCGACCCATTCTCGCATTAAACTGGTCACTAAAATGTCACTTCGCCAGAACATGCGTCGAGAGCCATTTCTCAATTTTCTCTCTCTAAACTACACCAAAATTCAAGATTAACCCCAAATCATGTAGAGAATTTCATGAGCTTTCCGCTGATATAAAGAACGTGCAAATATGAGCTCAATCGAAAGATATGTCGATCTCAAGATCTAGGGCACAAAACAGTGAAAATTTTTTGAAATTTCTTCCCGCGCTCTCGCCACCTGGATGACACGTGGCATGTATTGATTGGTCATGTGATTCTCTCTCCTTCCCTACTTCATTGGACACGTGTCCTCTTTTATTGGCTTGGGTCGGCTTGAAACCTCACCCTCTCCGTGGTTTTTCGCGCCCTTCGCATATTTTTGTCCTGATGTCCCTTTTGACCTTTTGGACTTTTCTCCTTGTGACATGTGTCATGATTTGGTCAGTCCGCTGGTCCACTTCGCGCCCCAGCGTCTTTTGTCGTCCCATCCTGATGTCCCAAACTGTTTGGGACAAAAACTCCCGAACTACCTAAAATGGGCTTCCTTGTCCCTCTCTCTTTCCCAAGTGACACGTGTCATGATCTGATTTGTTCCCTCGGGTTTCACAAATTATTCGCCGCCCGATTCGGCGGTTCGCGTCCTTTGTCCCACATGTCCCACGCGCTAGTCGTTCCTTCTCTTTTGGCATTTGTCCCAATGGCCCGACTCGTCGGTGCTTCTCTATTTTGCCGATCCGGGTTTCGGTTCACGCCCTGCCGAATGTCCCAAACTGCCGAGGCTTTTCGGACAATCCGCGCCCTTCTATCCTAGATGTCCCTTTGCTTTCGTGGGCCGCCCGGAGGCTTTTCGCTGATCCGCGCCTTAATGTCCCAACCCCCAAAGGCTAGGACTTAGCCAGTAGACTTAGCCAATTTCACCTGATTTTTTCCTCCCGGACAGAAGTTAATCGACCTATTTTTCTTGCTCAAACTGAAAATTCTCGATGCATGTTATCGAAATTTACCCCGGGGTGAACTTTGGATAACAATTTGGTGACTTTTCGGGTCACCTACCTCGCTAGGTAGAAGATACCAGTTTCTGAAGCACCCATTGGGCATGGAGTCATCAAATATTCTTTTAGGACCCTAACCGACTTTAATGTGCAAGGAGGAAGATGGAATGTTACTCGATGAAAGCAAGGACTGCTAAACATCTCCATGGACAAAGCAAGTCAAAAGCCAAAGCACTTAGGGAAAACAAAACTAACCTACAAGAAAACAATGTGCACAAGCACTGGAGGAAAGAAAATCTAATCTAATATTTACAGAGGTAGTGAACTTTCCTCTAGAAGTAACGCTTGAGATAGATTCCATTGACTGAATCTGCAGCTTCTTCACCATCCAATGAGGCCAATTGAAAGCATTGTTGTTCTTGCACTTTGTGACCATGTATGGGCCACTCCAAATGGCATCAAATTTTGAATGCCTTCCCGGTTTTGCTCTATCCACATCCCATTTCAACACTAGATCTCCAACTTGAAAAGATCTATCTTTGGCCTTCCTATCAAAGGTCTTCTTGATCAAAGCTTGATCCTTTTCCATTGCTTGGGATGCCTGATTTCTGATCTCCTGCAGCTCCATCAACTCTGCATACCTCACCTCCATGGGCTCAAATTCAAGTAACTCCAGCTGCTTCATGAGTTCCAATGTTGGCAACTCAAGTGACATGGGCAAGATTGCCTCTCTTCCATAGACAAGCCTAAATGGAGAGTTACCTGTGGATCTTTTGGGAGTGATCCTATCAGCCCATAAGGCTGATTTCAGCTTGGTATGCCAAGACCTCTGATTCTCATCAAGAGTCCTCCTAATGATCCTCAACAAGTTCTTGTTTGTAGACTCGGCCTGGCCATTGCCCTGAGGGTAATAGTTCGATGAAGTGCTTAGGTAAATACCATTCTTGACAGCCCACTCAGTCACCCTAGATCCAATGAATGCCAATGCATTATCAGAGATTATTGTAGTAGTACACCAAATCTGTTGTTATCCCCTCATAAAAGTCTAAGATGCTAGACTCATTCACCTCTTTGAGTGCTACCGCTTCTCATCCATTTGGTGAAGTAGTCAGGGTCACAAAATCCATTTGTGCCTTGGCTTGAATTGGGATTAATGACTCCAATGAAGTCCAAACCCCATTGCATGAATGGCTGGTCAACTGAGATTGATGCAATGGGAGGGCCGCAAGTCTCTTTTTCCTCTGTGAAGAATGCACAATTCTTACACCTCTTGATCCATGCATAGCAATCACTAAAGATTTTAGGCCAATAATAACCAGCCTTCATGATTTTTAGAGCTGTCACTCTTGGTGCAAAATGGCCACCAGCTGGTCCACTATGAAACTCTTCCAACACCCTTTGAATCTGATTTGTGCTAATGCATCTCAGCAGCACTCCATTCACATCTTTCTTGAACAAAACTCCATCAACAATGGCATACGGGACAGCCTGCAATCTGAAGTGTCTCCTTTGGGTCTTGTTCATCTCTGGAGGGCATAGGCCTGTGCCTAGGAAGTGCATAATACCTTGGGTCCAACAAGGAGTCGGGCAGCATTGTCTTCTTCTTGCCTTTGCCACTTGGCTCATGGCTGTCTTGGACTGTCAAAACAGTTTCTTCTTTGTTGCATACTTCTTTTTGCTTCCCCAAAACCAGCTGCTCACACAATCCTTTCCCTCTTACCAGCTTGGTGATCTTGATCTCAATGTCATACTCCATGACACGGGTGATCCAACCTGCCCTTTTCTCATTCAAATCCTTGTTGAGGAGGAAGTCCTTAACCCCAGCATGTGAGACCAGTAGTTGAATCTTATTGTTTGAGACCAAATGTCTGAACTTCTTCAAGCTCCCGATGACAAAGAAGGACATGCTTTTCGATGAAAGAATACTTTATTTCGTAATCTTCCAAGGTTTGGCTGAAGAATGCTATGGGCTGTTCTGAACCTTCTCTATTCAGCTGTGTTAAGATAGCTGAGATTGTGTCTGATCCTCCAAACGCATACAACATGAAGTCCTTTGAAAAGTCTGGGTTGATAAGAGTTGGAGCTTGTGATATTGCATGCTTGATGCTTTCAAAACTCTCTTTGCCTTCTGTTGTCCATTTGAATGCCAGACTCTTCTTCAACATCATTGTTAGAGGCTTCACAAGAGTGGAAAAATTAGGCACAAATCTGCGGACAAAGTTTATCCTTCCTAAGAAGCTTTGAAGAGATTTCTTGTGGTGTGGCAATGGGAGCGTTTGATGGCTTCAACCCTTTCAGATCAATTGTTAGCCCTTCCTAGAGACAATGTGGCCCAACAATTTGCCCTCATGTGCCAAGAATATACACTTCTTTGGATTCAACGACACTTCGAACCTTCTACACCTCTGAAACACTTGTCTGAGGTGAAAGAGATGGTCTGCTGCATTCTTCGAGAAGACAGTGATATCATCTAGGTATACCAAAGACTATATTGTTGATTAAGCCTTTGAATGCCATATCCATAGCTCACTGAAATGTTGCTCCGGCATTTGATAGGCCAAATGGCATCTTCTTGTAGGCATAGGTGCCCCATTTGGTGGTGAAAGCCATCTTGAATTGATCTTCTTCCTTCACCATTATCTGATTATAGCCTGAGTATCCATCAAGTAGTGAGAACCTTTCTGAACCAGCTACAACTTGCAATATTTGCTCCATGGAAGGGAGTGGGTAATGGTCCTTGAGGGAGGCTCTGTTCAAGTCTCTGAAGTCAACACACAGTCTGATTTCTCCATTTCTTTTTCTCACTGGCACCAAGTTTGCAACCCAACTTGAGTGTTTGATGGGGAAGATGATACTGGCCTCAATAAGCTTGCTTAACTCTTTTCTCATGAGAGGTTCAATATGGGGATTCACTAGCCTTTGCTTTTGCCTAACAGGCTTGGATTTCGATCCAGCTCAATAGTATGTTGTGCCAGCTTTGGGTTGAAACCTCTTAGATCTTTGTAAGTCCAAGCAAAGATATCTGGGAACTCTTGACAAAGTTGAACAAAGTCAGATTTCTCTTGTGAGGTACTTACTTTGCCAACTGCAATGTTTTGCCTTCTTCCACTAAAATAGGCTCAAATCTTCACCCTTCACTTGAATGTTTGCTTTCTCCTTCCTAACTCGATCATTCGGGTCAAGATCGACTCCAAGGTTATGAGGCCTTTTGGTAATTTGTTAGTCCTCAGCTGCACCACTTGGTCACCATATTGCTGATGCAGCTTGTCTTGATTTCTGGCGGAGAACTCAGCTTCTTCTTGTAGGAAATTAACAATTTGCTGATCATTCTCGAAGACTTGCCAACTTGTGTTGTTATCTGGAACAGCTGGTCTCACAACCACTTTGATATGAGGCTGAGGTTTTTTACTTTTGATATTTTCTACAACGTCAAATGCAGCCCCAATTGCTGCAAGTCTGTCAGCGGCTTCATTCCTTTTTCTTGGGATGGAATTGATGCTAAAAGCTTCAAGATCTTCAATAAGATCCCATACCCGATTTTTGTAGCACTTGAGCAGATCATTTTTTGTAGCATTTTTTCCTTTGACTTGGTTTACGACCAGCTCACTATCACCAAATACTTGTAAATTCCTGATGCCTTTCTTCATTGCCCAGTGCAGTCCATGAATTAAGGCTTCATACTCAGCTGTATTGTTTGAACAGGAAAACTGAAATGGAAGGCTGAGTAATACCTTATACCTTGTGGTGAAATGAGCATAGCTCCTCCTCCTGCACCTTGTCTACTCCTTGACCCATCAAAGAACAATTTCCATACTTCATTCTTGTCCTTATGATCTGGCTTGGTGATGCTAGGGAGAGGTTGATCCTCTTCATGTAAACAATAAACCCCTAGCTCAGATTCTTCTATTTCTTGATAGGGATCAAAAGCATGCACCTTGCTTGCCCATTCATCAAGAGTCAAATCTGGGATGCTTCCAACTTTGGTGTCGGCTTCATCTGTGTTTGGATAATCTTCTTGATCAAATGCTGAGCAATTGGCATTGATTTGGCTTGGAGTATGAGGCTCAATATGAAAGTTTGCAATTGGTTCGATCTGATTGTGACCTTAGTACCATATCTTGTTCTAAACAACATGTGTGACCAATCAACAGATAAGTAGCCTCCAATTTTGGCAAGTGAAATCCTCGATAAACATAGGGAAAAGAGTGGTGGCAAATCTATCACTGACACATCTTGTAAAACGGTAACGTTGGGGCATGTATGCAAGGTAAGATTCAAACCTTTAATTACTCCCACGGTTTCTACTGCTGTCCCATCCAATTGCACTACCCCTTTAGATATTACTTCATATTGGAGACCCAGCTGATCAGCTATTTGCTTGGGCATCACTGAGCTACTTGCCCCAATCAATCATGCAATTGTGTACTAGTTTATCCCCAATGATTAATGAAACATAGAAAGGAGGGGGCTTCAACATTTTACCTTGTTGTCCTCCATGACTTCCTTCAGGCTGGGCAGCATTTGTAAGCACTTTGTCTTGCATTTGAACCTGCTGATTCGAAGTTGGCCAATTCTTCATGGCAGCTTGCAGCAGATCTCTTTGGCCTGGGATAGATAGGGATTCCCACATTGATATGTTGACGTTAGTCTTCTTCATCTGTTCAATGATACTGAATGGTGATGAAGGATCTCTCTGTTGTCCCTTGATTTGCACATTTACTCCTCGCACGTGGGCAGCAACAATGGGCATTTGAGTTGCCTAGGGGCTTTCTTGGCTGCCCTTGTGCATTTAAAACTGGACTTTGCTTGCCACAATCATTTGTGGAGCCGTGGAAGGTTGTGGATTGGCTGGGCTAATGGCTGTTCTTCACCCAAGTTTCTCCTCTTTGACCTTGTGTTGGCTGCAACACCTTGAGAAACTTGATTCATGCCACGTAAATCTCTCTCGCCACTTTTACCAATGTGGTGTCATTTGGGGCTGATGTTCCTTGTTGGAATGTTTCTTGTTGTTGGCTGATTCCTTCATGGTCGACTCCTCACCCTCCACACCAATGGTGCACCATCAATGCTTTTGATTGAGAGCACCATTAAACACATGGATTGGTTATGAGGCTCGACTGCATGGAAAGCACCAATCATATTCTTGGGCATGTTATTTTGGACTGGCACTAATGCTTTAGAAGCAGATACGACATTGGGGTTATAGGGCTGAAATGGTCTATTAGCGGGAGGCCTTACTTGGCTTTGATTTTGATTTGCAGCCTGATTTGGTGACCTATTTTGTTGGTATGGGGGCCTAGCCTGGTATTGTGCTTGAGGCTGATATGGTCTAGCACTTTGAGCTTGCTGTCTTTTGATAGTAACCAGCTCATTTCCCAAATTTTGCAACTGTTTCATGACCTCTTGGAGTTCATTTGAAGCACTAGAGGATGAAGTAGAAGTTTCACTTGAACTTTGATTTCTAGGGGTGGGAACAGGAGCCAAAGTGGGTGCTTGACTAGTGCTTGGATTTTCTAAGTTTGGATACAAGGGCATGGGAGGCCTAGGAGCCAGTTTACTAGCTTGAATAAGATAGTTTTCGGCTCTAATGGCAATGCTATAAGCAGCAGGTAAGGTTGTGCCTCCCATAGATTGAATTAACATAGAAATATCAGAATTCAAAGCTTTAAGGTAATATAGAAAAGCACCTTCTGCTGTTGGCCTGACTGCCACTGGAATCCTATCCCAAGACCTTTGAAATCTGAAGTCAAGTCACCACCGCTCATTGGGGGCTCTCGATAGTTGTCACTGCTCCAAAAGAGACAAGTTGTCTCCTTCTCTCCAAATTGCTCGTGAAGTGCAATACACAAATGATTCCAGCTTGTGATAGAACCACTCAAGGCTCCTAAACCATTGTAATGCTTTACCCTTGAATGAAGATGCCAGTAACTTGATAGCCACTTGCATTTCATTGATTTCATGGATTGCACAAAGGTTAGCAATATCTTTAACATGATCACCTGGAGTAGTCTGATTTTCTCCAATGAAGTAGGGAATGTTCTTCAAGGCTGCAATAGGAACTGGTGTTGTGCATTGAGAGAGCAAGTGGGCTGCTACCTCGTGAAGTTGACGTAGGGGTTGTTCTCGAGCCATTCTAATCGGTCTTAAAACCCTCAGATACCGAATGAAAGGCCTACTGTGTGGAGGAGTTGAGAGAGTTCTGCTTGGTGGAGATGGAGACCTTTGAATCCTTCTTCCTCTTTGCCTTCTTCTTGGAGATAATTGTAGGTATTCAAACAACACTTCTTCTTCTCCAACTCTTGACCTTGTGGTGATTCTTCTCATGAGTTTTCAGCCCGCACCGCCGAAACCAATTGATTCTTCCCTCGAGTCACCAGATATGCAAATAATAGCTCTTATAAGCAAGAAAACTGCAGCAGATGCATATCAACTTTGCTGCAATAAAAATGAGACCTCTAGTGTCCCACCGGCATGCCAAAACTGTTGTTGCAGACTCACAAAGACCCCCGGATGCATCAAGCTTCTAGGTTGATCACTCTAGCATCCAAAGGTGATTGCACAACATGGAAACCTCTCTCCAAGTGTGGGGACTTGTGAAACTAAGAGAGGAATCTCCGTAGATTAGAGGTCGGTTCCTCAAACTCCTCTCGATTTAGATCTATATTTTGCAAAACTACAGAGGTTCGAAACCTAATCCTACTCTAAAATCCAAGGAGACAGGATAGAAATGTAAAAATGAAACTAACTAAAGATGGTGATACACCAAAAGGAGTGGTGAAACTTTTGTCATGCAAATAGACACAGATCATAGTTCATGCAACATAAAACATCATGCACAAGCTGATAAGATGTAATTTAGGATCTCAAATGAAACAAATAATACAAACAGAGGATCAAACCCATCACAGAGCTCATTATCATTTCCAGTATCAAAACCCGCATTACAACATCAAAAGGTAAAAGAAAATTGTTACAATTTTAGAAGAGGTCTGATACTTGCAAAAATCACTTGTTACAGGTGAAAGAAGAAGCTTGCTATCCAAAGAAATGTTCCCCTTAGAAATGAGCCAAATCTGGCTTTTTACATTGCATGGGTCGAGCCCAGGGACAAAATGTATAGAAACATGGGAACCCATCCCTCCTTGACTACAGATGCATTAAAACGGCATGGGGACCTTACAAACCCATACCCTATCATTTTGACCGGATTACAGGAGAATGCGACCCATTCTGCATTAAATCTGGTCACTGAAATGTCACTTCTGGCCATGAACACGCGTCAGAGCCGTTTCTTGATTTTCTCTCTCCATACTACACCAAAATTCAAGATTAACCCCAAAATCATGTAGATAATTTCATGAGCTTTTCGTTGATATAAAGAACGTGCAAATCTGAGCTCTGAATCGAAAGATATGTCGATCTGAAGATCTAGGGCACAAAACAGGTGAAAACGGATTTTTAAATTTCTTCCGGTGCTCGCCACCTGGATGACACGTGGCATGCATTGATTGGTCGCGTGATTCTCTCCTTCCCTACTTCATTGACATGTGTCCTCTTTTTATTGGCTTGGCCAGTACTTGAAACCTCACCCTCGACCTTTTGGACTTTTCTCCTTGTGACACGTGTCATGATTTGGTTACTTCGCAGGTATGCCGGCTCTTCGCGCCCTTCGCGTCTTTCTCGTCCCGGATGTCCCAAATTGCTTTGGGACAAAACTCCCAAACCGCTTGAAATGGGCTTCCTTGTCCTCATCTACCGGTGACACGTGTCATGATCTCGATTGGCCCTCGGTTTTCTCGCCTATCCGCGCCCCACGCGTCCATTTGTCCCAACCGTCCCAAGTCTTCACGGGCCGCCGCCCGAGGCTTTTCGCCAATCTGCGCCTTGATGTACCAACTATCCCAAAGGAGGCCTGAGTAGTAGACTTATCCAATTTCACGATTTTTTCCCGAATCGACCTACTTGCTTGGAATTGAAAACTCGATGCATGTTATCGAAATTTACTCCTGGGGGTGAACTTTGATAACAGCTCCCAAGGTCAAAATAAAGCACAAGGTCAAGAAATACTAAATAATCCTAGGGGTGATCATAGATCTTATGACAGAGGTAAAGGGCCCGTGGGATCAAGAAATAGACAGCCCCAACCTAGGGAAAACAAATTGGTGCCTGATCCTTTAGCTGCCAGAGTTGATGTTGATGAGGCTCATGAAATTGAGTGGTGTGATAACTATTTCTTGCCACATTCTCCATGTGTTGTTGAAAGGGGAGTTGAGGAAGAAACTAATGATGATGAGACAGATGATGATGCATGTGTGATGAATTCCTCTACAAGTTCACAAGTGAGGAAGCAACCTCAACCGAGCCGATGACTACCAAAACTATTGAAAAATTATGGGATTGCATTCACCAGGTATTACCTCTTCCTCCCACTCATACTTCTGAAATTGATATGGTGCAAGCTTTTGAATTTCCTAATAATGATTTTGAATACTTAAGGGCATTAATGATTGAGAAGTATGATGGAGGAATCCCTTCTAATGAGGAGAGGCAATTGTTAATGAATGCAATAATTGGCCATGAAAAAGAGTATAATACCAGGAGAAAAGTTGTCAAAGGGGCAGGGCCTCAGGCCAAACCAAAAATTCCAATGCTTACTAGTATCCCTAAGGAAACCCCTAAAAGGATGCATTTGGAAAAGGATTTGTCACCCCAAATAAAACTTGTGTTCCTCCCCATGCTCAGACTGTGAGAAATCCTGTGCCATCAAATGAATTTGTAAACCTTCCTCCTAACACTACATTACCCAAATATGTTCCTTATGACATAGCCCAAATCTTGAGTCAGATCAATATTTCTATTCCTATTGTTGAATTTCTTAGAATCCCTGAGCATAGGAACAGAGCATTAATATTTGGAATTTAAAGAAGAAAAGGTCACCCAAGGTAAAAATGTAAACAATGTAGAGGTTCCTCCTACCATTACAGAGTTGGAAAATCCCCAAGCACTCTTGGAAGAACTAGGTGAGGCACCTGAAGTATATCTGGGAACATCCTTGGTTAAGTATCAGCTGAAGGTGGATCCATTTTTCACTACTCTGATTATTCAGGATAAGTTGTTACACAACTGTATGTTTGATTTTGGAGCATCATGCAATGTTATGCCTCTTGAGGTCATGAATGAGTTGGATCTCAAAGTAAAAAAAACTTATGGGAAGTGCACTGCCATGGATTCTAGAGAGGTGCCAGTGTTTGGATGTGTCAAGGTTTAGATAGTGCAACTTGCAGCCTACCTAGGAAAGAAATTGAAACTGGATGTTGTTATTGTTGATTGCCTGCCAAAATGGGGAATATTGTTATCAAGAAAATGGGCTGCTAGTATGGGTGGGAGTGTGTAAATGGACATGTCTTATGCCACCATAACAATTGAGGGATGCATTTGAAGTTACCTCGTGAAAATAAAATGTTATCTCTCATTGAGGACCCGCATAATGCTTCTTTTGAAGTATTGCATGTAGATATTGATATTGATAACTCGTGACCTATGTTGTTTTCAAGGATTATGAAATTGATCAATGTAGATACCCTGAGCATATTGTTTTTCCTAGGACTTTGATGTTTGATGCATCCTTGAGAGATGTTGAAAAACTTGACACAGCACAAAGGATAATCCTAAAAAATGTGGGCATATAACAACTTGGATCGAGAAGAGAGACAATCATATGACTAGTTATTAAAGACGTATCAAAACTGCTTAGCATGGTCATATCAAGAATGGCCTGCACTTGAAAATTTTCCATGATTATTTCTCTAAATCAAGGTGCTCACCATTATATAGTATATAGTCTTCTGGTTTCATTTTTCTTTCGTGTTTTTCTCTTTTGGTTCGTTCTAGCCCTTGGTGGTCGTTTTTGTTGGCTTCTCGGTTGTTCTGAAGCTTGTTCTTGACTCCATGGCCCAATGGATTTTGGCACATTTTCTGGTATATTTTTCTTGTAGTACTCACAGGAGTGCCCATCAAAAATTTGAAGCCAATGTTGGTGATCAATTCAATCTCGCCCATGTGTTCTAAAAATTCTTCAATCTGCGGGCTTTGTCGTATTTTCTATTTCCCTGAATGGATGCATGAAAGGTTTTATTCATTTGTTTATTGTTGAAGATCCTTCTCCATGGTCTTGGATCACATTTGGGCCTTATATCATTTCTAAATTCTTTCTCCTTAAAGATAGATTCATTTCCAAGCGCTAATGGTGATTTTTCTACATTTTACGGTTTGACGGGTGTGTTTTCCCCATCAATTTATAGCTCAACATCTTCAGCTACGTGGTCCTTTCTGATTGGATGTGGCTCGACGAAGAATTTTAAAACTCTAAGGCCTGATTAAACTCAATTATTGTCCACGTGGAGGGCTTGCACTCATCTGAAAATTTACCTCTTGGTTTGACCTTTGAAGTGCACAAAGGAGACACATGGAGGTTTCCCTTGCCTGCCTAGACTTAGACATTTTTTATGTAGCTAGTGCAGCTTTGTTGGACCATGGACATGTGGAGGGCCGACGCTCATTTGAGGATCCGCCTATGGGTCCTACCTTAGCAGTTGTGCCAAGGAGACACGTGGTGAGCCCGTGCTTGTTTAGGGTCTCCACTTTTAGGCACCATCTCAAAGTTGCGTCAAGGAGACATGTGGAGGCTTCCACTAGCTCCTCTCTATACTTAAACTTTTCAAGCAACTTTCTAAGGCCTAGGACACGTGGAGGGCCCACGCCTATTTGGGGACCTACCCCTGAATTTTATTTTTGAAAGAGCGCCATGGAGACACGTGGAATTTTCCACTCACTCGCCCTTGCTTAGAATTTTCAATGGCCGATGAAAATTTCTTAGATCCTAGACACATGGTGCCTTCCACTGATCCTTAAACATTTTCAACAACTCTTCCAAACTGAGACACATGGTGAGCCCACGTTTGTTTGGGGTCTTCACTTTTAGATGGGCATTGTTGCTGGGGCTATTTGAACAAAGGTGTACACATACCGACCTTGGTAATGTTTCTTGCATGAGTTAAGTATAAATACATTGTTTGAACATCATCTTTTGTTGAGATCTGTAAGATTTGTGCAAGTTACAAGTTTTGTGTGCACAATTTCTCCAAAAGTCATAAAATGCACAAGTCAACCCTAGGCCCACTTCGAATCATATTTTTCCACATGGACGACTCTAATCTAAAGTTGAGAAAGGGTAGAACCAATGGTTCTTGTGCATTGCATATGATTTTACTGCCATTTTTTCTCCAAGACTCCTGGAGATGCGAATACGCATTGTTTTTCATCGTTTTTGATGAAAGTCCTTGTCATTTTTATCTCAGAAAGTGCAATTGAATGGATTTAGGGATTAATTTTTGAGTCCAAGGATTGTAAAGGTTAATATTTTGAAGTTGGAATTTCTCAAGAACTTGCAAAAACGTGAATTACTAGAGAATTTGGATGCAAATTAGAGTTGCTGAGGAAATAATGGGAAAAGGATCAAATGATGTAGGTTACAGGCATAAAGGATGAAAAAGGTGTTGCCTCGAGGGTGAAAAGGATTGCCTATCGATCCATCTATACATAGCCTCTCGGAAAATGTTTAAAACGGGATTTCTCACATGAAAGAATAAAAGAATGATTAGAAGGACTGCCAAAAAATTGTGGCATGTCATCCTAGTCATTAGTTGAGGGTCTGAGAAACGTGATCGGTCGTGATTTGTCCACCGGCAATTGCGTGTATGGGTGTAAATTTGTTAAAAGTCACTTTCTGAGACAAATTGGTAACAAGCAAAGGATTCCCTAAATATTCATATTTTTGGGGGGAAATTTGGGATGAGTGAGTGAGTAAATTGTATAAATGCAATGAGGATACTCTTGCAAAACAATCGGGGGTTGAATTTTTAAGAGAAAATTTGAGAAATCCCATCTTCCCGAGAGACCATCCGAGAAACTCGTTAGTTTCTTATGTTTAAGATTTTATCGTGTCAAGTTTGTCAGCAAGTGTACAGCCATTTACAAGCTCTAAGACTTTTCAAAGAAACTTTCCCCTGCTAATGAATCTAATCAACTTTGAATTAATTTGTGTTAATATTGGGACAATTTGTGTCTACTTTATTTCGTAATGTCTGTAAGTATATTTTTTTGTTCCTATTGCAATCTTGTGTTAAAATCCTCCAAATCACAAGGATCTCATCCCCTGATAGTTTAGTGGAATTTGCAATTTCATTATGAGAAGAGCCTTCATCCTATAATGAGATAAATACTTTTAAATCACTTTACTGTCATTTTGTGGATAAAGATTTTCTGTAATCCTTTTCGAGTGTATCTTAGGTGTGAGGAACCAGGGGTTTTTAATATTTAATTGAGTCTTTACTTCGAGCCTTCATGCTAAATTCTTGAGATTGTGTGAAACTGCGCAAATCTTTATCAAGGAATATTTTAGTTGTTTTAAGCATTCTCATCATTTAGTTTTCCAATTGTTGTGAAGTTTCTCAAAGATCCGGAAAAAAAGTTTATCTTGTTTAATCTCCCACCAAAATTATTCAAAACAATGAATCCCACCTGAACTACCCCTATTTTCCTTGTATGTCCACAAATAAATAAATTCTACTCACTAAAATAAGAAGAAGCAATCAAGATTCCATAATGTCTTTAGTAACCTTAACCCTCGTTTAGAAAATATCACCATTCTTTAAAAGTGATAACTCATGAGAGTTAAATTATGGTGCATTGATCATATTTTCTAAGGGTCCCCTTTCAAATTAAGTGTAAAGAAGGATATCTTCATTCTCCTTCACCGATAGAGTTACAAAACGGGTCCTCTCAACTCCGGTCAAAAGGCATGGCCTAAAGTAGTGAGGATAGATCAAATCCTTAATGAAGGTGTTATCCATTTCAAAGATACCCGAGTGACAAAGAGTCGATGAATCCTCCCCAGCCTACAAAACGGCTCATAATATTATATCTTTGTCTCTCGTTGTCTTGCTAAATATGTGATGTTGTTCGCCTCCAAGGGAGAATTAGTTTGGATACCAACATGAAGAACGTTTCAATTGATATTGTGTCCTCATAATTTACCTTAGCACTCTGAAGTTGTGATAGAAAATCAGTACATATTGATTTCCATTTGATAATGTATGTTGATGTTGGAAGTTATATCTCTATTTAATGATTTTATAAGCTAAATTTCCCTATTGCATAACCTATAATCAATTCGATGGTTACAATATGAAACCTACACGACTTTTCTTCTTATCTCGAGATCTTCTCGATTTTTACTACATAATAATGTGGAAATGTTGGACTTTTAGCTTATTGTTATGGGGGAATCATATCTTCATGGGACAAAACGGTACCTTGTGAATGGTATGCATTGTCTATATCTACTTCAAAGCTCTATTGATTTATTTTAAGGTCTTGGACATTTTTTTGCAACTTTCCTTTCATATATAGTTGCAGATCTACATGGATTTCAGCTTATTTCATTGAGTTCACTTTGTGGGCTCATTTGAATTTGATAGAATTTATATTCATATGTCAATATCAAAGCTAACTTCGTCTATTTGAATGCTCCATGCCATGAAAACCGTTGCAATGTTGTTCAAGATGTCTACAAGAACGAATATCTCTTACTTTCTATATTAGATTGCTCATTAATATTTGATATTATCACTTTCATGATCTATTCTAGATTTTGATGAGAAGTCAATATAGACGCTTGAAACTCTTAGAGAATCTTTCTTCTTTGATTGAAAATGGTCACTGCAGCCTTGATGAAGCTTTCTAATATGGCTTATCAATTGAGGGTATATTGCAATATCATGCATTCCTATGGTGATTTAAAATATTTTCCCTCACTTTATTCATTTCTTGCATGATCACTTAAAAGCTCGAAATTCTATGTTACATCTTAGAATAGACTTTGTGATCTCGACCAATTCAACCTCGCAACCCGCATTTCTTAATTCTTAAGCTCAAGTGGCATTTCTTATGTCTTTCTAGAACTATACTCATATTTTTATTTCTTAAAAATTAAAAAAACTTAAGATATCACTACTTCTGTTGTAATTACCATTCTACATGTAGAATTCTTACTACCATGTTGCTAGAAAGTGTGCAATATCATCATATAATTGAGAGAATTGAATGTGTCATTATATTTAATTCTCTTTGGCTGAAAATGTTGCATTCTTTAATGATTGAGAAAAAACAAAACTTGAAACATCCATAAGTGATTTCATGAATCATCCTAATGGGTATATGATAGGATCCGATATGCTTTCAGGTGATGATTCTATTTCACCTTCGATTTGAATGGATAAATGCAAAGGGCTTTCTTACATAATTTCTATTGCTTTAACATGATGATCTCGCTTTAGTACTTGATGCATTTATTTTCATAATTGGATTCATTGGTATGATATATGTGATTAATCTATACTTTGATCATCTATTTGATCCTATATGCCATGCTTTCTAAAATGGAATTATCCTATGCATTTTACCGTACTTGTTTATGATTCAACTATAATAAGAGATGTTATTTCTGATTATGCCCTTATGTATCTTGTATGTACCTTCCTTAAAAGATTCAGTTACTTGAAACTATAAACACATGGATATAAACCCAACCTGGAGCTCTAATAGTATATACTTCAATGTCGACATGTACATGTTGTTGGGAATTGGAAATGAGGATGTAGAAGCTGAAGATGAAGTAATACAAGAAGCAAAAGAGAACCAACCCAATCAAGAAATTATGGGTTTCTTCTATCTCCATTTGATTATAGTTTTAAGTATATGCTTCTTTTATTTTTGAGTACACATAAGTTACATCCCATGGCTTGTGTGGGTTCACTATACGTTTATTCCTTATGAATAAATGAACTATTTTTATGTAATGAGACGTATGTCTTTTCTTTTCTACACTTTCTTCATTTGTATGGATAATAAATGAATTTATACAAATTTAAATAATTAAATAATTCCATCTTCCCGAGAGACCATCCGAGAAACCTATTAATTTCTTATGTTTTAGATTTTATCATGTCAAGTTGGTCAATGCAAGAGTACAACCATTGACAAGCTCTCAGACTGCTCAAAGAAACTTTCCCCCCGATGAAGATAATCAACTTCGAATTAATTTGTGTTAATCTTCAAATAATTTGTGTATTCTTTATTTGAGAATGTCTCCAAGTATTTTTTCTTGTTCCTATTGGAATCTTGTGTTAAAATCCCTCCGAATCATATAGGATCTCATCCCTATGATAATTTATTTGCATTTAGAATTTCATTATGAGAAGAGCCTTCATCCCGTAATAAGATACATAATTTAAAATCACTTTACTGTCATTTTGTTGATAAAGATTTTCTCAGTAATCCTTTGAGTGTATCTTAAGTGTGAGGAACCAGGGTCTTCAATATTTAATTGAGTCTTTAGCTCGAGCCTTCGTGTTAAATTCTTGGAGATTGTGTGAAACCGTGAAAATATTTATCAAGGAATATTTTAATTGTTCAAAGCATTCTGTCATTTAGTTTTCCAATTGTTGTGAAGTTTCTCAAAGATTTTGTGAAATCAAGTTTATCCTACTTAATCTCCCACCAAAATTATTCAAAAATAATGAATCCCACCTAAACTACCCCTATTTCCCATGTATCTCCAAAATGAATAAATTCTACTACTAAAATATGCGTAAGCAATCAGATTCCATTATGTCTTTAGTAACCTTAACCCCGTTTAGAAAATAACACCGTGCTTTAGAAGTGACAACTTGTGAGAGTTAAATTGTGGTGCATTGATCATATTTTCTCAAGGTCCCCTTTCAAATTCATGCAAAGAAAGATATCTTCATTCTCCTCACCGACGGAGGTTACAAAATAGGTCCTCTCACCTAGTCGAAAGGCATGGCCTAAAGTAGTGAGGATAGATCAAATCCTTAATGAAGGTGTTATCCATTTCTTCGATGCCCGAGTGACAAAGAGTTAGAAAAATCCTCCCGACTACAAAACGACTCATAATATGATTTTTTTGTCTCTCAGTGTCTTGCTAAATCTGTGATGTTGCTCGGTTTCAAAGGGAGAATCAATTTGGATACCAACATGAAGAACGTTAGAATTTGATGTTGTGTCCTCGTAATTTACCTTAGTACTGAAGTTGCGATAGCAACTTTGTACATATTTATTTCCATTTGATAATGTATGTTGATGTTGGCGTTATATCTCTATTTAATGAGTTTATAAGCTAAATTTCCTTGTTGCATAACCTATAATCAATTGAAGGTTACAATACAAAACCTTGTGACTTTTCTTCTTATCCGAGCTCTTCTCGACTTTTACTTCACAATAATGTGGAAATGTTGGACTTTTAGCTTATTGTTATGGGGGAATCATATCTTCGTGGGACAAAACGGTACCTTGTGAATGGTGTGCATTGTCTATATCTACTTCAAAGCTCTATTGATTTATTTTAAGGTCTTGGACATTTTTGCAACTTTCCTTTCATATATAGTTGCAGATCTACGTGATTTCAGTTACTTCTATTGAGTTCACTTTGTGGGCTCATTTGAATTTGATAGAATTTATATTCATATGTAAATATCAAAGCTAACTTCATGTATTTGAATGTTCCATGCCATGAAAACCATTGCAAATAAAGTTCAAGATGTCTACAAGAATGAATATCTCATACTTTCTATATCAGATTTCTCATTAATATTTGATATTATCACTTTCATGATCTATTCTGGATTTTGATGAGAAGTCAATATAGACGTTGAAACTCTCAGAGAGTCTATTCTTCTTTGATTGAAAATGGTCACTTGCAGCTTGATGAAGCTTTCTAATATGGCTTATCAGTTGAGGGTATATTGCAATATCATGCATTCCTATGGTGATTTAAAATATTTTCCTCACTTTATTCATTTCTTGCATGATCACTTAAAAGCTCGAAATTCTATGTTACATCTTAGAATAGACTTTGTGATCCGACCAATTCAACTCCGCAACCCGCATTTCTTAATTCTTAAGCTCAAGTGGCATTTCTTATGTCTTTTCTAGAACTATACTCATATTTTTATTTCTTAAAAATTAAAAACTTAAGATATCACTACTTCTGTTGTAATTACCATTCTACATGTAGAATTCTTACTACCATGTCTCTAGAAAGTGTGCAATATCATCATATAATTGAGAGAATTGAATGTGTCATTATCTTTAATTCTGTTTGGCTGAAAATGTTGCATTCTTTGATGATTGAAAAAACAAAACTTGAACCATCCGTAAGTGATTTCATGAATCATCCTAATGGGTATATGATAGGATCCTATATGCATTCAATGATGATTTTGTTTCAGCCTTTTCATTTGAATGGATAAATGTAGTGGCTTTCTTACATCATTTCTATTGCTGCAACATGATTCTCTCCTTTTAGTACTTGATGCATTGATTCTCATGACTGAATTCATTGATATGCACTATGTGATTATTCTATACTTTGATCATCTATTTGATCCTATGTGCCATGCTTTCTGAAAATGGAATTCTTCTATGCATTTTATTGTACTTGTTTATGATTCAACTATACTAAGAGATGTTCTTTCTGATTCTGTCCTTTATGTATCTTGTATGTGCCTTCCTTAAAAGATTCAGTTACTTGAAACTATAAACACATGGATATAAACCCAACCCGGAGCTCTAACAATATATACTATATGTCCACAGTACTTGTTGTTGGAACTGAAATGAGGATGTAGAAGTGAAGATGAAGTAATACAAGAAGCAAAAGAGAACCAACCCAATCAAGAAATTATGGGTTTCTTCTCTCTCCATTTGATTATAGTTTTAAGTATATGCTTCTTTTATTTTCGAGTACACATAAGTTACATCCCACGGCTTGTGTGGGTTCACTATACGTTTATTCCTTATCAATAAATGAACTATTTTTATGTAATGGGACGTATGTCTATTCTTTTCTACACTTTCTTCATTTGTATGGATAATAAATGAATTTATAAAAATCGAAATAATTAAATAATTCCATCTTCCCGAGAGACCATCCGAGAAACCTATTAATTTCTTATGTTTTAGATTTTAACATGTCAAGTTGGTTGCGAAGAGTACAACCATTGACAAGCTCTGAGACCTGCTCAAAGAAACTTTCCCTGCCGATGAATCTAATCAACTTCGAATTAATTTGTGTTAATCTTCAACGAATTTGTGTCTGCTTTATTTCAGAATGTCTGCAAGTATTTTTTCTTGTTCCTATTGCAATCTTGTGTTAAAATCCCTCTGAATCATACATGATCTCGTCCCTATGATAGTTTAGTGGCATTTGTAATTTCATTATGAGAAGAGCCTTCACCATGTAATGAGATAAATAATTTAAAATCACTTTACTTGTCATTTTGTTGATAAAGATTTTATTCAAGCCTTTGACTGTATCTTATTTGTGAGGAACCAGGGGTCTTTAATATTTAATTGAGTCTTTAGCTCGAGCCTTTGTGTTAAATTCTTGGAGATTGTGTGAAATCAGAAAATCTTTATCAATGAATATTTTAGCTGCTCAAGCATTTTGTCATTTAGTTTTGCAATTGTTGTGAATTTTCTCAAAGATTTGGTGAAATCAAGTTTATCCTACTAAATCTCCCACCAAAATTATTCAAAATAATGAATCCCACCTAAACTACCGCTATTTCCCCACTATGTATCTCCAAAAATGAATAAATTCTACTACTAAAATATGCGTAAGCAATTAGGATTCCATTATGTCTTTAGTAACCTTAACCCCGTTTAGAAAATAACACCATGCTTTAGAAGTGACAACTTATGAGAGTTAAATTGTGGTGCATTGATCATATTTTCTCAGGGTCCCCTTTCAAATTCGTGCAAAGAAGGATATCTTCATTCTCCCTCACCGACAGAGGTTACAAAATAGGTCCTCTCACCCTAGTCGAAAGGCATGGCCTAAAGTAGTGAGGATAGATCAAATCCTTAATGAAAGTGTTATTCATTTCTTGGATGCCCGAGTGACAAAGAGTTAGACAAATCCCCTCCCCGACTACAAAACGACTCATAATATGATATTTTTGTCTCGTAGTGTCTTGCTAAATCTGTGATGTTGCTCGGTTTCAAGGGAGAATCAATTTGGATACCAACATGAAGAACGTTTGAATTTGATGTTGTGTCCTCGTAATTTACCTTAGTACCTGAAGTTGCGATAGCAACTTTGTACATATTTATTTCCATTTGATAATGTATGTTGATGTTGGCGCTTATATCTCTATTTAATGAGTTTATAAGCTAAATTTCCTTGTTGCATAACCTATAATCAATTGAAGGTTACAATACAAACCTTGTGACTTTTCTTCTTATCTCGAGCTCTTCTATTTTTACTTCATAATAATGTGGAAATGTTGGACTTTTAGCTTATTGTTATGGGGGAATCATATCTTCGTGGGACAAAACGTACCTTTATGAATGGTATACATTGTCTCTATCTACTTCAAAGATCTATTGATTTATTTTAAGGTCTTGGACTTTTTTTGTAACTTTCCTTTCATATATAGTTGCAGATCTACGTGGGTTTCACTTACTTCTATTGAGTTCACTTTGTGGGTTCATTTGAATTTGATAGAATTTATATTCATATGTCAATTTCAAAGCTAGCTTCATCTATTTGATTGCTCTATCGCATGAAAACCCTTGCAACAATGTTTAGTATGTCTACAAGAACGAATATCTCTAAATTTCTATATCAGATTGCTCATTAATATTTGATATTCTCGCTTTCATGATCTATTTTGGATTTTGATGAGAAGTCAATATAGACCTTGAAACTCTCTGAGAATATGTTCTTCTTTGATTGAAAATGGTCACTTGCAAATTGATGAAGCTTTTTGATATGGCTTATCAATTGTGGGTATATTGCAAAAATGTATCATGCATTCCTATGGTGATTTAAAAGACTATACCTCACTTTATACATTTCTTGCATGATCACTTAAAAAGCTGGAAATTCTATGTTGCATCTTAGACTAGACTTTGTGATTTGACCAATTCAACCTACAACCTACATTTTTGAATTGTTAAGCTAAAGTGGCATTTCTTATGTCTTTTCTTGAACTATACTCATATTTTCCTTTCTTGAGAATAAAACAACTTAAGATATCTCTACTTCTACTATAATTACCATTCTACATGTAGAATTTTTACTACCCTGTCTCTAGAAAGTGTGCAATATCATCATATAATTGAGAGCATTGAATGTGTCATTATCTTTAATTCTGTTTGGCTGAAAATGTTGCATTATTTGATGATTGACAAAAAAAAAAACTTGAACCATCCGTAAGTGATTTCATGAATCATCCTAATAGGTATATGATAGAATCCTATATGCATTCAAGTGATGATTCTATTTCATCCTTTTGATTTGAATGGGTAAATGTGGTGGCTTTCGACATCATTTCTATTGCTGCAACATGATTATCTCCTGTTAGTACTTGATGCGATTATTCTCATGATTGGATTCATTGGTATGCACTATGCGATTAATCTGTAATTTGATCATCTATTTGATCCTCTATGCCATGCTTTCGAAGATGGAATTTTGTTATGCATTTTACCGTACTTGTTTACGATTCAACTCGTAATAAGAGATGTTATTTCTAATTATGTCCCTTATGTATCTTGTATGTACCTTCCTTAAATGATTCAGTTAATTGAAACTATAAACACATGGATATAAACCAAACCTGGAGCTCTAACAATATATATTGTATGTCCAGGGATACATGTTGCTGGGAACTAGAAATGAGGATGTAGAAGCTGAGGTGAAGTAATACAAGAAGCACAAGAGAACCAACCCAATCAAGTAATGATGGGTTTTTTCTCTCTCCATTTACTTATAGTTTTAAGTATATGCTTCTTTTATTTTTGAGTACAAATAAGTTACATTCCACAGCTTGTGTGGGTTCACTGTACTTTTATTCCTTATGAATAAATGAACTTTTTTTTATGTAATGAGATGTATGTCTTTTCTTTTCTCGTACTTTCTTCATTTGTATGGATAATAAATGAATTTATACAGCTTGAAACAATTAAATAATTCACTTAATCATGGAAATAAATTAAAGTCAAATGCCCCTTTTTGATGATCATTGGATGACTGAAATTTATTCTGCACCCTGTCCTTCAAACTTGAACTCTGCTTATAGCCTCGAACATCTTGTCTCGATACATGTTTCCCTTCCTACCTTCCTCATGGCCTTGCAATGGTGTTTTGCGATGTTGTCAGGTTGTTCGATGAGGGTTTCAAATGGAATGGTTGCATCTATGAGACATAGCATTTTGTAACTACTCCCGAGTTGTAGATTTGATGCACATGTGACTTCCAAGACTGTCCAAAGCCAAACAATAAAAATTGTGTCCCCTTTCGAGATAGTTGTTTCCAACATAGTCTAACCTCTAATCCATCAAATTTGAGAAACATAAAAGTTTTGAGTTGACATTTTTCGCACGGTGCAAAAATGTCAACAGTAGTTCAAGTTTCCTCCACGAGCAAATTTGTAAGATGGAATTGTACAATGTGGTGGAGATTAATTTTTAAAACACAATAGGTGACATCATCTCTTACGCCCAATATATAATATAATTTGCCACATGCCATACACTATACTCCGTACAAAATAGAAATTAGTTAAGAATGGAGACTTAACAACTTGCCGCTCGATTGACCACTACTTGTTTACTATTTGTGTTGTAATCCCCATGTGACCAATTTTTCGAGACCATTGGCACTCTACAAAAAGTCAAAAAATCAAAAGCAATCTCAACTTGTTCCCGAAAAGCATCGTAGAAAATTCATATTGCATTATGTCCTACATGAGATTTCAGGGAAATTTAAATAGATGCATATGTCACATCCCCATAGAATTGATACGTTACGAAACACAAATCCTTAGGAAAATTTATTGTTGATTCTCGATGGTAGATGATGTGAATAACCTATCCGACAACCCCTTTATGTAAGCCGATTGCACCCATAGTCTTGATGTTAGCGCAATTTTGTATCCTTTATATAGAAGAACATTTTTCTCAAGATTTGTCTTGTTGAGGGTGAGCAAGCCCAGATTCACACTTTGTAAAATTCTTACTACAATTAGAGAATACAAATCCATGAACATTTACTTGTTTAATGTATTGTTTCCATTTTTTTCAATGTTGCGTATACATTCTTCAACCCTATAAAGCTCTCATGTTTTGCTACCGATATGTTTGAGTCTATTCTTGACATGAGAAGATTCTAGCCCTCTCGGTGTCGGGCTTTTTTGTTCCTAATGTTAGATAACAAACATTTGAATTACGATTGGTTTACACTAGTAGCTCCCATTCCTACACTTGCACTCCCACTTGGGACTCTACCTCGATATTGGAGTCACCTATGTATGTTTTAATAGGAGTTTATGTTTTTACAAATATTCTATCTATATTCCATTAATTGCAGGTGTTTTCAATGTGATCCCAATGTTTCACAATGTGTAACACTAATGTTTATATGTATATATCACAATGGTTTGTAAAGCGTAAGTAATGACCAACTTAAGTATTCTTATGAAGGAGATTCAGCTAGTTGTATGCTTGAGTATTATGGGAACACATCAACGATTATAGGTACTTCACTTTGTTTTCATAGCTCCCCCTTTAGTTTATCATTGAAGGAAAAATATTTATCAAAATCGACAAGGGGCAATTTTTCTACCATATCATGACATTACACACAGGTGTTTATGAAGGACGGCATTCTATTTCCCTCAATTTCATTTACATTGACACACTTGAATACATTTTACCTATGAAGAGGGTTGAGAAGGTACTGCTGTATTATGGGAGATGATTGGCTTATAGCCTATGTTTACATAACAGATGGAAAGTATTTTGGAGTTCTGGATATTAGATCTTCCACCATTTCATGTCGGTGTGCATATTTCGCACCTCTAGATGTTCAATCTCGAGGAACCCTGTACCAGGCACATGGCCCTATTACGAAATTTAAAGTTGTGTCCTTTGTCAGAATGTTGTCCAACTACATTTAGTGTGGCATTATACACGGATGAGGAGCTCCTCACAATCTTAGAGAACAATGGTTACTTCAATCTTGTGAGTGTAAAGTAAACACGGGTCATCAATATGTGAACGCTGGAGAAAAGAGATATTGGTTTTTGGCCCTCGTGGATTCCATTTTGTTATGATCCATTCAAAGAAACATATGGAGACATACAGTTAACGAGGGTAATTCCAATCAAGTATTGAGTGTTAGAGCCGATGTTAATAATTTTCCCTTTGTATGTTGTAATTTTATCTTTCCTGATTGCAAGTATTAGTTTGGTTGATGTCATGGACGCACATAGGTCAGTCAGAACCTTTCCCCTCACCACAAAAAGACACCCTAGAGGGTTACATCAATGCTATATTAAAATTTATCTTTTAGGACTAGTGTTCTTCTCTGGTCGTGGCTCCATCTATTTTTCTGATAGTAAAGGTTGGAGTAATAATAAAAATATGTTTAGAATTGAGTTCATAGTTAATGTTATGATCTCCTCTATTGACCTAAATTGAAATTCATGCATTCATAGCAGTTGAGATTCACTTGCATCTAGTTTGACAAATATTGTCAAGATGAGGACTATTTTCCATGAATATTTAGAATGTATGTACTCCTTTGTATAATTCAAGGTGTCACAAGATATTTTGTAAATATTTCTATAATGTACCTGATTATAGAAGAGTTCGGTTTCCTAGTTGAAAGAAATTATAGCTATGTTATCGTCATCTTTGTCTACAAGATCAAGTCAAAAACTTGTCGCTTCATTTATCTCATTGAGTTTATAGAGAAATCATTTTTGTATGAATCGACCTTGATTTTCCCAATCATTTTTCAAGGTTTCAAATTATGTGTGAGTGATAGGAAAATAAAAATCAACTCAAACATTTGCTTTCCTTCAAGTAATCGTTGTTCTCTAACTACTAAATATTAACAACAATTTCTAGTTAAAATGTAGAATTTAACTAAAGCTATATTATCTCAAGTCCATGAAGATATTTGGATCCATCCTGCCACGAAAATACATAAAGATCCTCTTAGAAGTGAAGTTCAAAGTTCACTGGAAGTGATCAAGTGAAACAACTCATTTTATGATGCATTGGGGTTTTTAAGATGATCTTACTTGAAAATTCAAGTCAAAAAGCAGGATTAATTTGGTTTCACACAAAGAATGAAGAAGTAAGAGCTTTTTAAAACACCACAAAGCATAAGAAGTAATTTCCCCTTGGAAACCAGGAATGTACAAGGAGTGAAGTAATGCGGAACATTTTAGCAAAAGCATAATGGAAGCAACAAGTAGTCTAAATCCCAAAATCAAGGAAGTAATGAGGGGTCGGTTTAGCAAAATACACAAGCTCTTAAGCAAGAGGGGTTAACAAACCCACAAAGTGTCAAAGTAACAATAATTTAGAATCCCGCAACATGTATGAAGTAAAGAAATATTGGAGACCCGCAATACACATGAAGTAATGGGGAATCGATTCAATGCAAAACATACAAGGAAGTAGAAGAAATTGAAAAATATGAATAACATAACAAGTAACAACTACTCGAATCCACGTAACACATTAAGGAGTAATGAGGGATCATTTTTCCTCTAAGAAGGAAGTTATTGCCCTATGGAGACCCTCAAATGGACTAGGGTTAAACCAAGGTTTTTAAATGGAATAATTCTGAGATAGTTTTATCAAAGGGTGGGAAAAATTTTAGTAATTTTATCTACACCCTAATCCCCTCTAATAAAAATGACTTAATTTCAAAACAATTCCATAAAATACATGGTGCGAGTTCGGTTATTGTTGAGTTGTTGTGTGTTTTACCCTTCCTGGACTAACCCGCACACCAAGGTCAATAGAGACCTACGCGGGAGATAGGGAGGTGCATTCAAACAAAAGAAGTTAACCCCTTCTAAATAGAGGCCCATGTGTATAATCTGGCAACACACAAATCAATCACGATGAACCTACGAACTTAACTGGAAGATCACGTCGATAGTGGGAAGTGCATGCAAATGGTCAATAGCCCATGTAGACGTGAGTGGGGTGGTGAAACAATCGGGTGAGCTCAAGAGAGCTCTAGGGAGCTATGGGATGGCGAGTTGAGGGCTCAAGCTAAGTGGGATGACGTGAGGTTTGTGTGGCCGACTATATGTGGGGGACTATCTCGTGGCTTAGAGCAAGTGAGATATCGGGGGTTAAGGTTTTACACAGGATGGGTTTGGGTTGGGGGTCGGGCATGGCCGAGTGGCCGGGGTTGGGGGATTTTAGATGGGGAGGGGGTTGGTCACAAGGAGGGGTTGGGGACAAGGAGTGGTCGGGGAGTTGGGTGCTAGGTTTAGTGGTGAGGGAACAACTCGACCGAACTAGCTTAATGGTGGAGGGAGGGGATAGGAGGGTAGTTTAAGATAAAGTTTTTTTTCTTTTCTTTTTATTTAATGTTTATTGTTTTATTTTTTTAATAATAATAATGATTTGCATTTTTTTACAGGTTTATACACACAATATCGAAACTTTTGAATATAACAAATCGAATTATTATAAACCAAAAATGAAAAATAACACCACCCCAGAAAAGTAAAACCTGCAAACAAGTGAGAGTCTAAAAATGAAATGTTCCCAAAAAATATCTAAATAGATAAAAACTATAAATCAAGATAGTTGTTATACTTTTGAAACCTTCACAAGACAAGTAAAGTGAAAAAAATGACCAACACTAACCCAACACACCAAATATGTAAGCGAGTATTAATGCATATTGAAACGATGATATGAAAAGGTGATTAACATGGAACAAAAGAAATTTTAGGAGTCCATGATGAGGTAAACAACATATCCACCACTATCAAAACCTGCACAAACACCATAAGACAACACAGAGAAATAATATTTCCCAAAATGTAAACATCAACCAAAGAATTCCATACAGTACAGAGAATACAATTATAACAACAAACACTAGTAGGAAAATAATGGATAAAGTAATGAATAATGAAACCAATAATAATAAATCGTGGTCACGTTCCAAAGGGGCATACAAGAATGTTCAACAAGATTCTCGCTTCTGCTCCAAATTTCTGAAAACCAACTAGAAATCAGAAACCTAAAATTATGGGAGGGTTTAGGGAACCTCTTGATATAGATGGTGATAGAATGTTATGGGTGCACAAGAAATGATCATCCTCACTATGAAATTTCAACTTGGGAAACAATGAAATCTCAAAGATCTAAATAAATTAGTAAGATATACAATGAACTACTTGATTTAAGTCGGTTCGCCTGGGAAGCAAGAGCTTCCTAGTAAGGATGTCACCCACGTGATAATAACAAAAGGATAATCAATGATGGATAGAGATATACTAGTAATCAAGTCTAAAATAGTGATCTCGATAAACAAAAATGCTAACTAAAATGGTAAGTGAAATGATAACCAATAATACAAATGATAAAATAACACAAACAAACCAGAGTGGTTTGGGAATGACCTAGAAGAATACTTTATGGATGATAATGACTGACCAGAGAAGAACTAATCCAAGATGGACTAATGCTAAGAGGCCTCTGAAGATCCTCAACAAGGAGAAATAGAAAGTATGTAAGGAAATTCGATGCCTAGGGGAATCAAAAGGACATTAGGATGACATTAATGGAATCACAAGGACATTATAATGATACTAAGATGATATTAATGGAATAAGAATTCTCGAGTTTTGCTATGATTTCTTGCATGTTTAGAATAGGGGGAGGCTCTTATTTATAGCCTAAGGATGGGATTAATTTGCATAATCATGATTTGTAAAGCTACTACGATTAGGTGATCGGGCATTAGATTTGAATATTAAATTCATAGGTGGATTGAATATGGATTATTTTTGAATATTAAATTCATTAGTGGATTGAATATGGATTATTTTGGAATATTAAATTCATTAGTGGATTGAATATGGATTATTTTGGAATATTAAATTCATAAATGGATTTGTCATGGATTATATTTGATTATTAAATTCATAGGTGGAATGACATGGATTATTTTGAAATATAAAATTCATAGGTGGAATGACATGGATTATTTTGAAATATTAAATTCATAAGTTGATTTAAAGGGATTAATTAATCAATTAATATTGATTAATTGGATATGTATTTTTGGTGGGAAATGGAATTAATTAAATTTAGGAGGGAAAAGGAATTCAAATGGGAAATCCTAATGAAAGAGAGAAAATACAGGTGAAGGGGAGGAAAGATACCAAAAATTAGTGTCTACACAAAGATTTTCTATAAATGATATACTCAAATATAAATACTAAACTATTTATTTAATTTCAACTATGAAAGGAAATGATAGGGGTAAGGTACTTATCTTAATTTCACTTATCTTTCACTGTGTCTGGACTGGAAAATATGATGAAATAGAATTACATGTTGTTGCAACAAACCACATAAAATACAATGGATGTGGAAATGCTTCCACTCGGGTGCTTGAAAGGGATAGGAGCACCTGCTGGTGCCCTAGGCCTTTTCTTGGGTTCCTAGGTCTACAGAAATGTCGATCATGGTTCCAATAGGGCTTTGTACTTATTCACCTTTGGTCGCCCGCATGTCACACTCGAGCACCGACATGCTTGTAAACCTACACATAAATATCTTCCCGTAAACCCTTAAAAGGACATCAATTCCTAAAATAGAAAGATGCAAAATAAGGGGTCAGACTATCCTCGATATCAAAATGGTGAACTAATGACTGAGAATTGCACTACATCTCAGACCTAATGTGTTTGTGTGTGGAATAGTGCTCCTAAGTTTCATTTGTGCCAATGACACCAAGATATCAGGAGGTAGATAGATAAAATGTAAATGTGTGGATGGAATAAAATGAACTCCCCTTCCTATGAAGTGTGTATGTAGAGTAATGTGCCCAAATGCAGTGCCTTGATCTATGTAAATAGTTATCCCTTGATAACAATTGTTCTCCCTTATATTGGTATGTATGTTGTGTTTATATAAGGATTGGTTGCTTGAATTTCGACACTAATGATCCAACATGCCGACTAGTGCCTTGGGATTTGAGAGGAAATTTTAAAATACCAACCTCAAATGTCAAAAAAGATAAAACATAAAGATGACAAGGGCACATAAGATAAATAGGAGTACCGACGCTAGTGTCCAGGTCCTATGTGCTAGTGTCGAAAGACAAGTGACGAAAAATGAGTGAGGACTGACAGACAGAGATCCCAATGACTTGGCCATAAATGGGTGTATGAGTGATAAATGTGAGAGATAAAAGAAATAAGGACCAAAAACAAGTGGATGGACTATATAATCAAGCATCATGAATACTTGGCGATAATAAATAGTAGTAAGTGGATGATTTTGTGTCTACATTTTCTCGACTTTGTGTTGGTGAGTGATAGCTCAAGAATGTAAAGTAGATATAGATGCATACCCGAGAGAAGTCCAGATAAGACCATGTTGTAGAAGTATGTAAATATGTGGTAGAAGTACATGTCGAGTGAGAACACATAGCGTGGTAAACCATGGATCATCGTGTTGATCGATACAACATAACGAGAGAAGTGATATGTTATGAGGAGTGCTAAGTGAGATTGATGATTGAAGTGATTAGAGATTTTTATTTTTGTCGTTGATGGAGATGTGATGGGGTAGGGAGTGATCAGTTCTCAACCCGATTGTGTGTGTATGAAAAACTAAGGATTTGGGCGTCTTGCCGCTAGAGGAAGAGTGTAGGGAGAGAGGTTTAGTTTTACCCTCCAACTTTAACTACGTCCTCAAAATATCTAGCCACTGCAGATGGAAAAAGACAATATTCTTTCTATTTGGATCCATTTTGATTAAACGTGATAACCCATATAGGAGTAGTATAGGAAACAAAATGATGTCTTATTGTCCCCACTCCACGGGTGTCACCACAATATGTGTGTGGTGGCTTCCATGTTGGGTTATTTGGAAGCAATCGTAAAGTGTAAGATAACTTCCCATGTTAGGTCATCTAGGAAAGTGATGATAATACTCCTAAGTTAGGTCATCGATAAGATAAATACTCTGTGTCATGTCAATTTATTGAATAGTGGAAGATTTTTTTGATTGTTATTGTTTTCTTGATTCATTTAATTATGGATAGATTTTACGCTTATTGCCCATAGATTAGGTCATTAGGAGGATTTGCTAGGAAGTGATATGAAATGTCACATGGTGTACAAGTAAATGATGGGTTAGAAATGTATATTTATCACGTAATGGTGTAAGGGAAATTATAAGATCACCCTAATTGTATGCCCCCTTTCGGTGAAAGGGGGAGTGATGATGAGAATGGATGATGAGCCAAAAGTAAGAGCGTAACGATGTAATTGAGAAATTATAATATATATCCCAAAAGTGTGTGTATATGAAATGGAAATGATGTCAAGAATAAATATACCGAGACTATAGAGGATGGCTAGAGGATGTAGTAGAGCTACAATGCATTCGATGGAATATGTGGTTAGAGGATTGATTTCGAGGGGTGACTAAGTTATTTTAGGTGGAGAAATTATAATGATAGTATGACATGGCCCAGGATGCTCCCCGAGAGCCATATGTATCTATGAGATTCATTAGGTACTAAGGAGGGATAAATCTAGACTAGGACCCACATGAGCGCAACTAGTACCTCTTGGGCTGAGACGATGCTAACATGGAAATAGAGTTGATAGATGTGGATGACACCGGGTGAATAAAGGCATACTGCGTGCATGGTTGACATCACATCGGTGGAAATTTTTATTTCTATTTTTTTAGATATGGCAGGAGAACCATCAAGAGAAGGAGTAAAGGGGAAAACACATGCCCTCGATAGCGTAGCTATAACGATAGAAAAGCGTGATTATTTGTATAGTTACATTTAGAATTTTTATTCTGTTTTATAATTGTTGTTGTTGTCTAATTTTTTTATTTGGATGTAGGTGATGTGTATTGGTCATTGATTGTGGACATATCCATCTACACATTGAAGAGGAATGTTCCCATGGATGTACTCATTGTTGGAGGCATGCTAGAGTGTGTAGATGATATTGTGGGTGAGCATAATTTGTTCAAGAAAGTTCCAATAGCGTAGAAGATACATAAAGTGTTCTATTGGGAGAAAGGGATGTGGCACGTGAGGAGACATGACGAGCTAGAAAGGCGGATGGTGGCGTTCCTCTAGCAAAAGATGTATTTGTGTGGTTTGTTAAGTTATAGGGTCATTTTATAGAGTAATAAACTGAGGTGACATTATTACGTAGGAAGGTGGAGAGATATAGGGGCTGTGATCATCGGCGTAGAGTGAACATGAAGCTTCTAGTTCTATAGCTCTCGTAATGGCAGATAGTGATAGTGATGATGAGATATGATATGTACTGATGTATCGATGTAGGGGGATTTTCCCCCCAATGATGAGATGTTTTATAACTATGATTGTGATATATATATATATATATATATATATATATATGGAATTATTGTTGTATTATCCTTGTATTTGATGTTTATGGATGTGATGACATGATTATTGAGACTCATATCTTGATGTATGATGAATTTATTATTGTTGCTATGTACGTGATGTGTGATGTGTTGAATATTGTTTTGTATTTGTTGAATTGATTTGCAATGGGTAGTTGTTGAGATTGAGTAATGTGATTATAGATAGATAAATGATGATATAGTGTATATGATGATAGATTATGTATGTAATGTGATTGTGAAAAAGTGGATCGTATGTAGGGATAAAGTTTTGATTAATTTGATAAAGTAAAAATGAATAATGTGTAAAAGTATGAGATGGTTGTAATAGTGTAGTGAAGTGCATGTTAGTATGATGAAGATTGGCGGGGTGGATAATAGAGATGCCCCCCAGTGTATAGATGACAAGGTTCATTTTATATAAGACTCCTCAAGAAATAAGAATCAACCTTTAAGAAAGAGTGCATCATGGGGAAGTAATATGATAGTGTGCATGAGATAGATTGATCGATAAGGTGTGTAGCGCAAGAGTGAAGAGAGGTTCTTATTGTAACATATCCCTCAATAGTCATGTAATAATTGTAAGAAAAATACTGCATCATCAGGGAGTAAGGTGATAAAGATCACCTACCAAAGACCAAGCCGGCATGGAGCAGTAGAAGCATGTGGAATGAAAGTAGCATGAGTGTATGAGCCAAACTGAATGTCATGTGGAATGGTTCCAATGATGGGTGATGCAACAAAGAGAAGTGTAAATGGGTTGTAGTAGCATGGCATTATGGATGAGATAGTGCAACGATGGGTATATGAGATGGAGAGCACGCATGAGCAACAATCTATGGTGGTGGATGACTAATAACCTTAGAACTAGACAAAGGAGATAAATCAATCGAGTAATAACACACCTACGTGGGAGTGGAGACACAAACCACTCATGAGAGAGAGAGAAATGACAACCTTATCTTCTAATTATTATAAGTGATCAAGAAGGGCACAACAATCATTTTCACGATGGCCATTGATACAATGATAGTTATAATAAGGTCTATCATGCTGGCGTTGCAAGTGATGAGGTGGATGATGTTGATTAGAAGGTAAGAGAATCAAACACTTTTCAAGCAAGGTATGCATCACATCATGAGGTCTAGTGTGATTACAAGTGTGTTATGGCTCCCATGAAATAGGTGCAGAAATCTGACGTGTAGCCCAACATGGAGGAGGAGATGAAGGAATCTTCTCAGAATTGAAAAGACTAAACTTTCTTGATAATTGAAGGAGATGGAGATTGCTCAATAGATTGGATTAGAGAAGAACTAGATGATGTTATAGTAACAATGATACAAGGAGGATCTATAATATGTGGAACAATGAGATCATGTTCTAGATCAATGACCTTATAACATAAGAGCGTGAAGGATTCACAGTGTCATATTTCAATAATTCCTTTAAAGCGGGAATCAAACTACAACATAAGATGAGTTTCTTGTCTAAATCAATGTGCTTGTTGATGAGTAATCGCAGCAACCTTGAACGCTTGCAACTCGATGGGTTGAGACTCTCAGTGTGATTGCATAACATGGAGCTTCTCCCAAAGTGTGGGACATTTTTATTTGAGAGGACTCTCGGGATGAAGGCCAGTTCCTATTCCTTTGTTTAGGTGCACACATACAATTTGCAAGAGGATCTACTCTAAAATCTACTCTAACTTTCCAAGGAGACAGGGTTAAGAAGATGCAAGAAAATAAACCTAAATTAACAGAGGTGATGCACCAAAGGAATGTTGAACACCTACTTTGCAATTAAACACAAACCATTAAAAGTGTAATACAACCACCATGCACAGATAACTAGGATTGCAATGAGAGATCAAGAAGATATAATAAACATAAGAGAGGGTTGAAATCATCCACAAAATCATTTTTATTGCTCCAATAATTTGATACATACCCATTACAATGGCCAAGAGGCACAAACTTGCATTACAGTTTGAAATGGGAGGTTTGAACTCCACAAATTCACTTGTAGATCAGAGAAGAAGGGAGGGTGCAAGGAAAAATTGTCCAACCTTTTGAAAAATTTCCCTCCTTACAATATATAGGAAGAATGAGAAAAGGAGATGAGAATAAATCAAATTCTTGCTTGAACCACCCCAAAATTGCATTGAATTCACTTGTAACGATGATGGGTTCTACTACAAAACGCATGCCTCCATATGTTTTCCCTTGTTGGGAAAGAAAGGAAGCACATACCTCATAATGGTGGTAGTTGTGTAAAGAGACATCAAGATCTTTCCAAAAAGTCCTCTCTTGCTCAAATTCGAGCTCCCATTCGAAAGATATGGCCATCTGAAGGTCGAGGCACCATTCTACAAAAATGTGAACTGTGAGAGTTTCAAAATTCTGAAACCTAAAAGTCCAAATTTGGACTTTCAAACTTCGGAGTTTAGGAAGTTGAGGGGTATTTTCGGGTTTTGGGGTTTGAGGCCTCAAACTCAAGTCCAAATCTAAAATTTTGGACTTTTGGAGTTTCAGATTTCAAACTCTTCCTTTATTTTTCCATTTTGGTTGGTTAGATCTCTCAAACTCTAAAGTCCAAAATTTTAGACTTCGGAGTTTCGGGCTTTTTCACTTCATTTTCGTGCATGATTCCCGAGGTTCCAAAACCCTAAAATTTCAGACTTTCGACTTCGGGATTTCAAACTTTTTGAGGCCATTTTTACAACTTCACACCCGAGACATATGAAACCCCGAAACCTAAAAGTTTGAAATTTCAGACTTTCAGTTTTGGGATTTCGGGATTTTGAGGCCATTTTTTGCCCTATTTTTCCCGAAATGCCAAAATTTTGAGCTTGAAAAGTTCAAGATTTATCCATTGTTTTTCTCTTGAGCTTTGATATTCTTTGAAATTGCCATTAGCCATCCTTTTTGATTGTAACAACATTGCCATTGCCGAGCTCGACCGCAACCTAGTTTTTTGGAAATGAATGTGAGCTCGCATGATTGAACTACTCTCTCCATTTTCTCCTGCAAGGTCATGTTTGATCAATTTTTCCCGAGAGGTAAAATTGGATAACAATTTGGCAACCCATGGGATCACCTACCTGCTATGTTGAAAGATTAGTTGCCTTGAAGTATCCATTAGGAATGGAGTCATGAATGATAGCCTGATATTGATCTTGTTCTTGAAACTTGAACCCGACTGCTTGCACTCACTAATCCTAAACTTACCCCACTGCTTGTACTCTGAGTTTTCATAAGAAAATCTTGAAGATGAGATTTCGAGAGTAGAAAATCGTATTGACTGGAGATTTCACCTGTCCTTGAAATGGACTACTACAACATTCAGCTTTGGAGGCACACTGAATTCCATAGTGATGCAACCTTATAGCAACAAGGCATGTGCCGGAGAAATTAGGGAAATTGAAACCTACACTATGACAAGACAATGTGCACATGCGCTTGGAGGAATTAAAATCCTAAACTAATATTTATAAGGGTGAAATTTTACCTTTTTTTGTAGCAATGTTTAAGGTAGATCCCATTCACCGAATCAGATGCTCCTCTCCATCCGATGTAGACAATTGGAAGGCATTGCTACTTTTACATCTTGTGACCATGTAGGGGCCACTCCAAATGGCATCAAACTTGGAATGCCTGCCAGGTTTTTTTATCTATATCCCACTTCACAACTAAGTCCCCTTCCTAAAAGGTCTTTAATCTTGCTTTCTTATCAAACCATCTCTTAATTAAGGCTTGATCCTTTTCCATTGTTTGAAATGCACGTTCCCCGATCTCTTCCAATTCCATCACCAAGATACCAGGCTTCCATGGGCTCAAACACGATAACTCCAACTACTTCCCGAACTCCAATGCAGGGTAGCTCCAATGATTTAGGCAACATTTCCTCTTTCCCATAGACTAGATTGTAAGGGGAATTACCCGTTGAGCTCTTTGGTGTGATCTTGTCAGCCCATAATGTTGATTTCAGCTTGGTATGCCATGTCCTTTGATTTTCATCTAGAGTCCTTCTGATGATTCTTAGCAAATTCTTGTTTGTGGAATCTTCCTGTCCATTACCTTGGGTAATAGTTTGAAGAGGTGCTCAACTAGATCCCATTCTTGACATCCCATTCTCATCTTGGAACCTAGAATGCCAATGCATTGTATGCGATATGATAGTGGTCGCTTCTTTGAACCTAGTCACTATCCCTTCATAAAATTCTAGCATGCTAGACTCATTTGCTTCTTTGAGTGCTACTACCTTGGTCCACTTGGTGAAATAGTTTGTTGCTTTGTGAGTATCCACTTGTGACCTAGGCTTGATTTTGGATTAACCACTTGATGAAATATAATCCCCATTGCATTAATGGTTGGTCAACTTAAATTGGGTGCAATGGGAGTGTTGCTAGTCTTTCCTTGCCTGTGAAGAAGGCACATTTTTTGCACTTTTTAATCCATGTATAGAAGTCATTTAACACCGTGGGCCAATAATAACCCACCTTCATTATTTTGAGATCTGTTACCCGAGGAGAAAATTTACCTCCAAACTTCTCCATCATGAAATTCCTATAACACCCTCTCGATTTGACTTGTCTTAATGCATCTTAGTAAAACTCCATTGATGTCTTTTTTGAACAAAACACCATCAACAAGAACATATAGAATGGCTCGTAATCTAAAGTATCTTCTCTTTTCTTTGTTCATTTCTAGAGGGCATAGGCCCGTTTTAAGGAAGTGTATCATATTTTGAGTCCAATAAAGGATAGGCACATTATCATTTGCTTGTTTTAGACTATCTTGTAGTACCAAAACAACCCCATTTTCATTACTTACATCAACCTAGTTGACTCGAGGCTAGCTGCTCACGTAATCCCTTCCCACGGACAAGTTTAGTGAGCTTAATTTCAATGTCATATTCCATGACACGAGTGATCCATTCTGCACGTTTCTCATTCAAGATATTTGTTCAAAAGGAAGTCCTTGACTCCTACATGAGAGACCAACAACTGAATTTTGTTATTTGAGACCAGGTGTTTGAACTTCATTAAGCTCCTGATCACTACAAGGACATGTTTCTCGATGAAAGAGTAGCTCACTTCATAGTCCTACAAACCTTGACTGAAGAAGGAAAGTGGTTGTTCAGATCCCTCTTTGTTCTGTTGTACTAGGATTGCAGAAATTGTGTCCCCACCACCGAAGGCATAGAGAATGAAGTCCTTGGAGAAGTATGGATTGACAAGAGTTGGAGCTTGAGATATAGCTTCTTTTATTGCTTCAAAACTTTCTTTACCCTCATCTGTCCATCTAAATTCCATTATCTTCTTCAACATCAGTGTTATTGGTTTCACAAGAGCAAAATTTTTTGGCACAAACGTGTGGACAAAATTGATTCTTCCTAGAAAGCTTTGAAGAGCCTTCTTGTGACTTAAAAAGGGAAATGATCGAATTGCTTTAACTCTTTCTGGGTCGATCGTCAATCCTTCCTTTGACATGATATTTCCTAGGAGTTTGCCTTCGTGATCTAGGAATATGCATTTTTTGGGATTTAATGATACCCCAAATCTTCTACATCTTTGAAATACATGTCTCGGATGAAAAGGTGATCTCGCTACGTTTTTAGAGAACACAATGATATCATCAAGATATATCAGTACTATTTTATTGATCAACCCCCTGAATTCCATGTCCATCACTCTTTGGAAAGTGGCTCTAGCATTAGACAATCCAAATGGCATCTTCCTATAGGCATAGGTGCCCCACTTAGTGGTGAAAGCCATTTTGAACTAGTCATCTTCTTTTACCATTATTTGATTATACCCTAAGTAGCCTTCAAGGAGGGAAAATATTTCGAGCTAGATACCACTTGCAAGATTTGTTCCATTGAAGGGAGTGGATAGTGGTCTTTGAGAGATGCCCTGTTTAGGTCTCAGAAGTCCACTCACAACCTGATTTCTCCATTCTTCTTCTTGACCGGAATCAAGTTTACGACCCAACTTGAATTTTGATTGGGAATATAATGCTTGCCTCTATCAGCTTGTTTATCTCTTTCTTCATAAAAGGTTCAATGTGTTGGTTGACTGGTCTTTACTTCTTCCCGATGGGCTTAGCATCTAGATCCAGTTCTATGTTATGTTGTGCAAGCTTCAGATTGAATCCTCACAGTCCTCATAGCTCTAGGTGACGACATATAGAAATTCTTGGCAGAATTATGTGAACTCATATCTTTCTTGTTCAGTGGCCACTTTTCCAATTTGAAGTGTTTTTCCCTCTCTAACTGAGTTTGGCTCTGAATCTTCCCCCTTAACTTGTATGTTAGCCTTCTCTTTACAAAACTGGTCATTAGGATTGAAGATAGACTCCAATGTTACTAAACCCTTTGGAAGCTTATTTATCCGTAGCCACACTACTTGATCCCTTACCGATGCTCCAATTTATATTGATGACTAGCTAAGAATTCAACCTCTTCTTGCAAGAAATTGACGACACTGTTGGTCATTCTCAAACACCTTCTAGTTTGTGTTATTATCTAGAACTGTTGGCCTTATAATCACATGGTTATGTGGTTGTGTTTTGTCTCTTTTGATGCTATCCACCACATCATAATTTTCTCTAACTACTGCAAGCCTATCCGCAACCTCATTTTTCTTCCTGGGTATGGACTCAATGTTGAAATCTTCAAAATCCTCAATTAGGTCCCATACCCTATTTTTGTAGCTTTTGAGTTGGTCATTTTTTGTAGCATGTTGTCCCCTAGCTGGATTAACAATCAGCTCGCTATCACCAAATACTTGTAGATTCTTTATGCCTCTTTTCCTAGTGCAATGAAGTCCATGAATCAAAGACTCATATTCACTGTGTTATTCGAACATGAAAACTGAAATCTGAAAACTGAATAATACTTGATGTTATGTGGTGATACCAACATTGCACCTCCTCCAACACCTTGTTTGCTTCTTGAACCATCAAAATATAGTTTCCATACTTCATTTTCATCCTTATTTTCCAACTTGGTGATGTTAGGAATGGGTGAATTTTCTTCGTGTACATAATATACACCTAATTCAGATTCTTCCATCTCTTTGTATGGGTCAAATGAATGCCTTTTGTTTTCCCATTCATCCAGACTCAAATCTGGAATACCTTCGACCTTGGTATCTGCTTTCCAGATCTAGTAGGGTCCTTAAGTTGTCTCACAACATCACCAAAATTTGGATCACCTTCATTCAATTCCTTAAATTCCTCAAACCCTACTACTTCATTCTCCATCATATTCAAAAGTGCTACACGCCTACTTAAGGCATCAACAACTTGGTTCTCGCTTTACTTGAATTATGCTTTAATACAAAATTATATTCTTTAAAAATGAAACCCATTTTGCATGCCTATTATTTAGTTTCTTCTGTGTGTTTACATACCTCAAGGATTCATGGTCAGTGAAGAGTAAAAATTCCTTTTCTACCAAGTAATGTCTCCAATGCCTTAATGCCTGAACAATAACATAAAATTCCACATCATAAGTAGAATATTTCCTCCTGAATTCATTTAGCTTTCACTGAAGAATGCCACATGTCATCCTTCTTGACTCAAGATGCAGCTCCAATCCTAACATGTGAGGCATCACGCCAACCTCGAAGACCTTGCTAAAATATGGCAATACCAAAATAGGTGCTTCTGACACTTTCTTCTTCAACAATTCAAAACTATTTGTTATTGCCTTGGTCCATACAAACTCCCCCTTTGTATGCTCTGTATGGGTGTAGAAATGCTAACTTGAAAATTCTGATGAACTTCCTATAAAAAGTTACCAATCTATGAAAACTATGAACCTATGTCACATTCCTTAGAATAGGCCATTCCAAAATTTCCTTTACTTTTTCCTCATCCATCATCACTCCATCCTCTTATATGACAAACCACAAAAAAACAAGACTCTAATGAAGAAATATAAATTTTTTAATTTTTCATATAAACTCTCTTTACGCAACAAGTCTAACACCAATTTCATATTTAACAAGTGTTCTTCCACTATCTTATTGAATATCGTAATATCATCAAAATAGACAACAAAAAATTACCATCAGTATTATAAGAGGACTCTATTCATCAGCCTCATGAATGTACTAGGTGCATTAGATATCCCAAATGACATCACCATCCACTCGTATAATCCTTCTTTTGTTTTGAAAGTCATTTTACATTCATCCCCTTCATAGATTCGTATCTGTAGTACCCACTCCACAGTCAATCTTGCTAAAATATCGTATCTAGCTAGCACATCCATCATATCATCCAATCTTGGAATTGGGAACCGATACTTAATTGTGATCTTATTTATGGCCCTGTTGTCTACACACATTCTCTAGTCTCCATCTTTTTGGGAGTCAATAATGCTAGAGTTACACACAGACTCATGATTTCTCTCACTAACCCTTATTGTATTAGATCTGGGATCCACACTTGTCCTGCTCAACTCTTCACTCGTGTTGGACTCATTCGATAGGCTTTTTGATTTGGAAGGGTCGATCCTAGGATAAAATCAATATGGTGTTGAATATCTTGCTTCAGAGGTAACCCATCTGTAGCTCATCTGGTATGACATATTTGTATTCTTTTAGTACCTTTTCCACAACAACAGGTATATTAAAGTCCTTTATTTCAACCTTATTTGACATTAGTGCATAACACCAACTAACTTCCATTTCTGTAAGAAAATATTTTGTAGCCAATAAGCCCTCACTTTTCTCTTCTTCCTTGAAGGGTAACAAGACCACCTTTACACCATCCTTCTAAAAAGTATATGTATTTTTCCCTCCATCATGTGTAACATTTCTATCATATTGCCAAGGCCTCCCCAGTAATATATGGCATGCATCCATTGGGATAACATCACACCACACCTCATCCTTGTAGGTATTCCCAATCAAAAACTTTATAAGGCATCTTTTATCTATGATTACCTCATTCCCTTTCTTCAACCATGATATACGATAGGTATATCGATGTTTCACACATTTTGGACTGATTTTATCAACCATCACAGTTGAAACCATTTTTTCACAACTACCACCATCAGTAATAACTTTACATAATTTTCCTCCAAAGGTACATCTTGTTCGAAATATATTTGTTCTTAGCCACAAATCATCTCTAACAACATCCTGTTCTTTCTCCTTCCTTCGGGAAATCATATTCCTCCTTACAATGAGGGTTTCACTTAAGTCTGCAGTAACTTCCATTTCTTCTTCCTCTTCATCTTCAACCATATTTACTCGTCTTTTTCTCCTTGCCATCTATCTTTTGTAGGATAGTGCAAACACTCAAAAGTCCTGTACCCTCTTCAAAGGTTCATTCGTAACATGCATATTGCCTTTGGGAGCTATTCCATCCCCGTCCTCTATTATAAAATATTTCCCTCTGAAACCCCTACGTCTTTGGTAGTTACCATGTCTTTGAACATAATCTTCGTGTCCTTCTACATTAGAGGATTCACCTTTTGTAGATTCAAATATACCCCTTCTCCTCATTGGAGATGATGATGGCCCTCTCTCTTCACATCTCTTCTAAAATTATTCCTCTTGCTTTTCTTCTTCCTTTAATGTGATTTGATAAGCATCATCCAGGCCATGGATCTGGAGCATATTCAACTCATCTTGTATGGTGTAATTCAACCCATTTATATATCGTGTAGCATTCTATTCTATAGACTCTCCTTGTTCCACCCTAATTGACAACTTGTAAAATTCATTGGTATACTCCTCAATGCTGATATCCTTCGTCTTAGCTTCAAACCTTCGAAAGAGTGTCGTAGCATAGTCTACTTGAAGAAAATTTTCTTTCAACTTCTTTACCATTTTATTCCAGTTTCGGATCTCTCCCTTTCCATTCCTTTATCTTTTATTTTGTAGGTGATGCCACCAGATCAATCCATGTCTGGACATCTTAGTGCATGCAAACTTAACCTTCTTCTCCTCTGAAAGGGTTTTCCAATCAAAGAATTGTTCCATGTGATTCAACCATTCAATCATATCCTCTGGTTGTAACCCTCCACCATAATCAGGAAAATTAATCTTGATTCCGTCATTCTTTCCCTTTAAATCCTTGATCAATCTCTCCTCAAATGGTCTCTCATTCAAGGTTTATTCATCTCTCTCATTTCATTGTTCATTTCCTCCTTCATTCATTAATGGAGGTACTTCTTTAGTATCACTATATGGGTCTTCATATGCCTATTCATCTGGGCATAACCTCCCCTCCCGCATCTAGCCATGATTATATAAAATAGAGGCAAATATTACATAGAAAATTGTAATTTTTACCTAAACTATTTCCACAAGATCAAAATTCGCTCGATACCAATTGATGTGAATCCAACTGCAAGAGGTTGAAATACCTCCAAAACATACATAAATAACTTTGTAAATAAAAACTAGTAGTTTCAAAATAACATTATTCTCATTCTGAAATCCACACTAATATTTTACATAATTACAATCCTCCTTTTATTTCATGTCTACTCTAAAACCCTAAAATGCAAAAAAACCCAAAAATGTCAAAAATTACCTACTAGTAAAACAACTCGGATGGGCCCCAAAATTTGTGTGCCAAATACACCTTCATAAATTAAGGCTCACACGAAATTTGGACTTATTATAACAAGAAAAAGAAAAGTTATTAAAGTTCCAAGACCTAGTCAAAAGTGAAAAAAATGTTCGGAGCCAATTTTAAGCCACTAGATGAAGGAATCCGGGCTTGAAAATGTGCCAAAATAGCCACAACCTTACATGCAAAAATGAATCCATCATAGTACTAATGTGTATCTACCACCCTGTAAAATTTCAAGATGATCCAACAATCGGATCAAAAGTTATGGTCTCTACAAGTTATGCTCCCGCATCGTGGCCAACCCAAATTGTCTCCCTTTGAATGGTCACCACAACCACCCAAAGGCTGCCACCTCCTCCAAGACGATGATAACCCCACCATGTTCGTGAAATTAACCCCAAGCTCCACATCATTGAAGCACATAAAGAGAAGCATTCACCATACATTCCCCTATTTCTCTCTCCACCTCCGCATCTTCGTCAACATCGATTGGATCCTTGTCCTTAGACTCGTCGTCGACTTGTGGCACTAACATCCATAGACCATAACTTCCCACATTCTCCCACCGAGTCAACTTAACACCACAAAATCTCATCCTTAATGCTCTCAAACATATATGACCCCACTTAGTTGCCTCTCCCCGCTGAGTCGTACATTTTCATACACAGATAACTGATATTGAGATTATCGGTTATCTGTGTATGAATATAGACAAATCCAGGCAAAGCCTGCTAAAAATGAATAGTGAAGTTTGCGAGAAATTACTCATCAATCGTCATCACAGCATTTTGACTTAAGCCGATTCAAAAAATCAAACTTGCCATGTGAAAATTGAACGTCCTTTTTCCCCAAAGACGCATACTGCATATAGGATTAAGGGCTTGGATTTGATGACATAGGATTAAGGGCTCGGATTTGATAGTTGGTTCCTTTCTAATCTGTCAAACCAGGTCCCCATCCCGACATGGAATATGTTAGGAAAGTATTTAGTGAGTTAAATTGGAATTGGTTTTCAAGGGCTTCTTAATGGCATGGTTTTGACCTCCACAAAATCAAATCCAACTTGAACTCAAGAGAGACAATGCCTTGATGGCGAGTCGGCTTTCCTCGAGTAGTAATTTCTCACAAGATTCCCGATTAATTTTTCGCGCGTAACACAACTCCACATCACCAATTTGTCCATGTGAATACTTTCACATGGCGATCACAAGGGAAAACATCTAGCGGTCTAACTTTGTTTGGTTCGAGTCATCCCTTTATAATCTATCAAATGAGGTTTGGAAAGGATTAAGGGATTAGATTTGATATCGTCGCATTGTTTTTTAATCAATTAAGGGCCTTGATTTGATGACATGTTATTATACGTTTCCCAATCTAGGAGGAGGAGGGGAGATTGACTTCTTCCTCGTGTTCTTTGTAGTGTATGTTTAATGTTGCCAATTACGTATGATTTTCTTGTGCCTCCACTCCCTTGAATAATCATCTTTACTTTGTGGGTGGTGGTTAAGGATGGACGAGTGTTTGGTACTATTTTATAGCAAATATGTTGTTAAACATATAAGAGCATTAGTTGGGTTGGGTTTGTGTTGAATACCATGTTAAGTGCATGCAATCTATTAGCTCTCATTTTTGTAGTTGCCTTTGCTTCCAGGACTCTATCTCTACATCGGTGTCACATGTGTTTGTTTTGGAAAGAGTGTGTTTCTACAGTTATTCTATTTATATATAACCATGCATTGTAGGTGTTTTCGATGTGATCCCAATGTGCTCCTTTGTCACACGATTGTTTGTTTGTATATGTTAAAGTGGTGTGTAAAGTATAAGTTTTAACCAACATCGGTATTCTTATGATGGGGAGTCAGCTAGTAGGTAGTTCAAGTTGCCTACACGAGCGAATTGGTAAGGTGGAATTGTAAAATGCGTTGGAGATTGATTTTGAAAACACAAAAGAGGTGACATCATCTCTTACGCCCAATATATAATATAATTTGCGACTTGTCATACACCATACTCTATACAAAATAGAAATCACTCAAGAATGGAGACTTAACAACTTGCTTCTCAACCAACCACTACTTTTTTATTTTTTGTGTTGTGATCCCCGTGTGACCAATTTTAAAGAGACCATTGACACTCTACACAAAGTCAAAAACCAAATGCAATCTCAACTTTGTTCTTGAAAAACACCCTAGAAAATCCGTATTGCATTATGGCACACATGTCATTGCGGGAAATTTAAACAGATGCATATGTCACATCCCCATAGAAATGATACGCTATGAAACACAAATCCTTGGGAAAATTGATTGTTGATTCTCGATGGTAGGCGATATGAATAACCCGTCTGACAACCCCTTTAAGTAAGCCATCGCACCCATAGTTTGGATGTTAGTGCAATTTCTTATCCTTTATCTAGAAGAACATTTTGTCTCAAGTTGAGTCTTGTTGAGGTCAAGCAAGCCCGATTCACACCGCATTCTAAAATTCTTACTATAATTAGAGAATACAAATCCATGAGCATTTACTTCTTTATGTATTGTTTCCATTTTGTTGAATGTTGCATATAGATTCTTCAACCCATTAAAGATCTCATGTTTTTCTACCGATATGTTTGAATCTATTGTTGACATGAGAAGATTCTAGCCCTCTCTGTTAATTTTGTGTTCCTAATGTGACATAGCACACATCTCGAATTACGATTGGTTTACACTAGTAGCTCCCATTCCTACACTGGAACTTCCACTTGGGACTCTACCTCGACATTGGAGTCACCTATGTATGTTTTAATAGGAGATGTTTTTACAAATATTCTATCTATATTCCATTCACTCGTAGGTGTTTTCAATGTGATCCCAATGTTTCAGAATGTGCTCCTGTATAACACTAATGTCTATATGTATATGTCAGAATGGTTTGTAAAGCGTAAGTACTGACCAACATAAGTATTCTTATAAAGGAGATTTAGCTAGTTGTATGCTTGAGTTTTATGGGAACACATCAACGATTGTAGGTACTTCACTTTGTTTTTATAGCTCCCCTTTAGTTTATCGTTGAAGGACAAATATTTAGAGAACTCGATGAGGGCAATTTTTCCATCATATCATGACGTTACACGTAGGTGTTTATGAAGGACGGTATTCGATTTCCCTCAATTTCATTTACATTGACAAGCTTGAATACTTTTTACCTCCTAAGAGGGTTGAGAAGGTACTATTGCATCGTGAGAGATGATTGGCTTGCATCTTCTGTTTACATACCAGATGGAAAGTATTTTGGTATTCTGGATATTGGATCTTCCACCATTTTATGTCGGTGTGTATATTTGGCACCTCTCGTCGTCAATGCGCAATCTCCTGTACTAGGTGCATGGCTCTATTACGAAATTTATAGTTGTGTCCTTCCTTTATAGGAATGTTGTCTAGCTACACTTAGTGTGGCATTATATACGGATCACGAGCTCCTCCCAATCTTAGAAAACAGTGGTTACTTCAATATTGTCAGTGGAAAGTAAACACGGGTCATCGATATGTGAACACTAGAGAAAAGAACTATTGGTTTTTTGCCCTCGTGGATTCCATTTTGTTATGATCCATTCAAAGAAACATATGGAGACATACAGTTAACGAGGGTAATTCCAATCAAGTATTGAGTGTTAGAGCCGATGTTAATAATTTTCCCTTTGTATGTTGTAATTTTGGCTTTCCTGGTTTGGGTGATGTCATGGATGCACATAGGTCAGTCAGAACATTTCCTCCTTCAGCAAAAAGATACCCCAGAGGGTTACATCAATGCTCTATTAAAAGTTATCTTTTAGGACTAGTGTTCTTCTTTGGTCATGGCTGCATCCATTTTTCTGACAGTAAAGGTTGGAGTAATAACAAAAAAATATGTTCAGCATTGTGTTGGTAGTTAATGTTATGATCTCCTTTATTGACCTAAATTGAAATTCATACATTTGTAGTAGTTGAGATTTACTTGCATCTAATTTGACAGATATTGTCAAGATGAGGACTATTTTCCATGAATATTTAGAATGGATGTACTCCTTTGTATAATTCAAAGTGTCACAAGATATTTTGTAAATATTTCCATAATGTACCCGATTATAGAAGAGTTGAGTTTCCTAGTTGAAAGAAATTATAGTTATGTTATCATTGTCTTTGTCTTCAAGATCAAAGCCACAAAATTGTCATTCATTTATCTTTTTGAATTTATAGAGAAATCCTTTTGTATGACCCGACCTTGATGTGTCCAATCATTTTTTCAAGGTTTCAAATTATATATGTGATTGATAGGAACAATGCACATTTCATTCGGTTGTTATGGAGTATGTTATAGAGTATTATTTTTATCAAGAGCTTCATCAAGTTCCATAGTCAAATAATCGTATATGTTGTGTGAGGGTATAGAGAATTAGGGGAACGTGTTCCAAATGTATGTTTCTTATGTAATAAGGAATATAAAAATCAACTCGTACATTTGCTTTCCTTCAAGTAATCAAAGTGCTCCAACTACTGAAATATTAGCAAAAATCCCTGCTTAAAATGTAGAATTTAAGTTAAACTACATTATCTCAAGTCCATGAAAATATTCAGATCCAATCTGGTCATGAAAATACATAAAGATCCTCTTAGAAGTGAAGTCCAAATTTCACAAGAAGAGATCAAGTAAAACAACTCATTTTATGATGCATTGCTAGTTTTTAAGATGATCTTACTTGAAACTTGAAGTCAAAAAGTAAGATTAATTTGATTTCACAAAAAGAATGAAGAAGTAAGATATTTTTAATTCACCACAAAGCATATGAAGTAATTTCTCCTTGAAACTAGGAATGTACAAGAATGAAGTAATGCAAGTTCGTTTTAGGAAAAATCATAATGGAAGCAACAAGTTGTCTAAAGCACGAAAAGCAGGAGGGAAATAATGAGGGGTTGGTTTAGCGCAATACACAAGATCTTAAGTAATAGGGGTTTAGAAACCCCTAAAGCATGGGAATTAACAAAGTAATTAAAAATCCCACAACATGTATGAAGTAATGAAAACTTCAATGCAAAGCATGCAAGGAAGTAGAAGCACCAAAAATCCCAATAACATAGCAAGTAACAACTACTCGAATCTACACAACACATTAAGCGTGTAATGAGGGATCGCTTTTCCGCTAAGAAGGAAGTTATTGCCTTACGAGACCCTCAAATGGACTAGGTAAAACCAAGGTTTGTAAATGAAGGAATTCTAAGAAATTTTTATCAAAGGGTAGAATTTTTTTTACTAATTTTAGCTAAATCCTAATCCCCTCTAATAGAAATGACTTGATTTCCAAACAATTCCACAAAATACATGGTGTGGTTTTGTTATTGTTGAGTCATTGTGTGTTTTACCCTGCCTAAACTAACCCACACACCAAGGTCAATAGAGACCTACGTGGGAGATAAGGGTAGAACATTTAAACAATTTAAGTTACCCCCTTCCAAATAAAGTCCGACGCATATAATCGGGAAGCACACAAACCAATCACAATGGACCTAAGAATTTAAGTGGAAGCTCACGTGGATAGTGGTAAGTGCATGCAAATGGTCAATGGCCCATGTAAAGGCGCCTGTGGTGGTGAATGGATCATGATGTGATTGTGGTGAGATCAAGAGAGATTTGGGGAGTTGTGGGATGGAGATTTGAGAGACCGGGGTGAGTGGGATGACGCGAGGTTTTTGTGAGGTGATTCAAGAGCTCAATGGAGTGACTACTTGGGGTGAGTGAGGGTGTATCCAGGAGCCAGATGGGAGTTTGGGTAGGGTCTAATGAGTCGGGTTGGGGACGGGGTCAACAGGAATGGTAAGTCGAGGGCTCGATGTCAGTAGGGACGTGGGGGTCTATATGTGTCCGAGAGGCCGAGTGAGATATGGGGAGTCGAGGTTTCCATGGGGACGGGTTTGGGGTAGGGGTCGTGGTGTGGGCGAGTTGCCGTGGTGGACGATTTGGGATGTGGAGGGGGTTGGTCATGGGGAGGAGATTGGGGACAGGAGTGGCTAGGGGGAGTTGGGTGGTGGGTTTGGGGGTGAGGGAACAGCTTGGTCGGGCTGCCGCCTCTCGGGAGTGAGGGGATAGGGTGGTAGTTTAAGATAAAGTTTAATTTTTCTTTTTATTTATTTATTATTGTTATAATAATAATGATTTTCTTTTGCTTTGTTTTTTTGAAGGTTTATGCATAGAATATAAAAAAATTGAAAATAACAAACCGAATTATTATAAACCATAAAATAAAAAATAACATCACCCACATACAACAATAAAACCCCGCAAAACAAGTGGGAGTCTAAAACCAAAATTTTCCCAAAAGATATCCAAATAGTTGACTATTATAAATCAAGATAGTTGATATGCTTTTAAAGCCTTCACAAGACAAGTAAATTGAAAAAATGACCAACACCAACCCAACCCAAAAATATTTAAGCGAGTATTAATGCATATTGAAACGATGATACGAAAAGTTGATTAACACATAACAAAAGAAATGTGAGGAGTCTATGATGAGGTGAACAACATATCCACTACTATCAAAACTTGCATATACACCATAAGACAACACAGACTAATAATATTTCCCGAATGTAAACATAAACTATAGAATTCCATAAGATATAGAGAATGCAATTATAACAATAAACTCCAATAGGAAAATAATTGATAAAGTAATGAATTACGAAACCAATAATAATAAATCGTGGGTATGTCCTGTTGGTACCCAAATTGATTCTCCCTCAGAAGGCTAAACAACACCACATTTTTTATAGGAAGCTTAGAGACAAGCAGAGCATGTTGTGTCTCATTTTGTAGCCGGGAAGAAATGCAACTTGCTCTTCGTCACTCAGATGTGGAGAAATGGGTAACACCCTTAAGAGGATTTGATCTATCCTCACTACTTTATGGTTGTGCCTTTCAACTAGGGTGAGAGGACCCTTTTTTAGCCTACTATTTGTGGAGGAGATGGAGATGTCCTTCTTTGCAAAGTTATTGAGAAGACCTTGAAGAAAACATGATCAATACAACAAAAATCTAACTCTCACGAGTTGTCACCTTAGATAATGGAGATATTTTCTGAGCAAGGTTTAGGCTACTAAAGACAATGAAAACCTGATTGTTTCGCATGTTTTAGTAATAGAGATTATGCATTTGTACACACACATGACAAACAGGGGTAGTATGGGTAGGATTGGTTGTTTTTAAATGAATTTTGGTGGGAGGTGAGGCAGAGTGGATTTTGACTCACCAGATCTTTGAGAGATTTTTACAAAAATGGAAGGCTTGACCAATAGAATGCTTCAGAACAGCTAGAATGTTCCTTTAACCGAAGGTGTGCTTTAATGGAGGCCTGGATTAGTACGTTTTCACTAAAACTTTAAGAATCCAAAATGAAGGCTCAAATTGGAAAACATAACTGAACATTATCAACCTTTGTTTTATCATGCCTAAGATACCCTCAAAGGCTAACAAACAATCTTAATCATCATGCTAGGAGTAAAGTGATTTTAAATTTGTTTATTTCACTATCAAATGAAATATCTTCTGATAAATGAAATTGTAAATGCCACCAAACTATCACAAAGCTAAGATCTTGTGTGATTCACAAAGATTTCAATGTAAGATTGCAATGGGAACAAGAAAAATTATTTGCAAACATTCAGAGATGAAGCAGACACAACTTTTCTCAAAGTCAACATAGATTAACTCAAATTTGATTAAATTCATCAGCAGGGGAAAGTTTCTAGAACAATCTCGTGAGCTTGTCAATGGTCAGACACTCAACCACCTTGACACGACCAAATTTAACACAAAAGAAATAAACAAGTTCCTTAGATAATTTCTCAAAAATATGGGCTCTGTCAAACTTTTCTCTTAGGAATTAGCTTCTGACCTCTAACACTCCAACAACCATTTGCACGAAAAATTCATGCAATTTATAACATTTCATTTACAATAGAGTTTTCCCCAAAACCAAAAACACTCGAGCACCATTTCCTATTATGGCCTTGATCATGAGTCTTAGAATCAAATTTGCAAAAATGTTTTCAGGTGCGTAGAGGGAAAATCTCTCCAAATATTTCTAGCATTCAATTCTTCACCCAAGAAGTCGCTCTTCATCTCACGTGACAACTACTTCCTCCTTCAATCAGTCAAATTTGGTCCTTTGCGTGCGAAGGAAGGAAAACTGGAAAATCAAATCAAAATCAATAGTTAGATCACATCTTAATGGTAAAATATTTTTTAGAATTTTTCCCACCAAACCAAGATATCAACTGGTTTCTTGCATGCCAAGGAAAGAAAGATCAGATCAAATCCGACAGTCAGATTACATTTTAATGGTAAAATACATTTTCAGATCTTCCCCACCAAACTAGGATATCAAATTAACTCTCCTCTTTATTTGGCATGCAGGATACACCAAGGAATGATAAAAAACCGTAAAAATATGCATCCCAGGAGCTTTGGAGAAAAAATGGCAGAAAATCATATACAGATGCACAGTTTCCATTGATCTCTCTTTTGAATTTGGACCGTCCACATGGGAGATCCGAGTTAAGATGGGCCTGAGGGGTTCCTTTTTAACTTTTACACCTTTTGGAAAAAATGCAAATTTAGTCAATTTTCTCTGCCACTCGCCTTTGAAAATGGGCTTGACATATGTCCCAATGTGGGTCCCAAAGGAACCGTGGCTCAATTATGCCATTTTACCTATTTTTGGAAAAAGGAAATTTTTCCAAATTTTCCCCTAGAGTCCGCCTCCCCACCTTTTGAATTTTCAAATTGCCATGCATCTCAATGGCACATCTTGAGATGGTCCCCAAAATTAGAGACCCCAAACAAGCATGGGCTCAACACGTGTCTCGGTCCGTCCAGAGAAACTCAAAAAGCTTGAGAGTTCAAAGGAAGGTGCCATGTGTCCAAGGTCTGAGACAGTCTTCTTCGGCCATTGAAAAGTCCAAGAAAAAGGTAGAGTGAGTGGAAGCCTCCAAGTGTCCTCCTGACACTTCTTCAAAATAAAACTCAAAGGCCGGTCCCCAAACATGTGCAGTCCCTCCACGTGTCTTAGGCCCTTTAGGAAATTGCTTGAAAGGTCTAAGTAAAGGAAGGCCCGGTGGAAACCTCCACGTGTCTTTATGGCACAACTTCAAGATGGTCCCCAAGAGCGGAGACCCTGAATGAGCATGGGCTCACCACGTGTCCAAAGCCTTAGAAAATCTCTTTAAAAGTTTAAGTCCCTAGCGGAGCCAAAGGAAGCCTCCACCTGTCCCTCTATCGCAATTGTTAAGGTGGGACCCTGAGGTAAATCTTCAAATGAGCGCCAGCACACCATGTGTCCATGGCCCGCCAAAACTCTACCAGCTGTATGAAAAAAATTCTAAGTCTGGGAAAAGTAGCAGGATCCTCCACGTGTCCCCCCGGCGCAACTCCAAGGCCAAACAAAAAGGTGAGTCTTTAAATAAGGCTCGTTCTTCCACGTGGCCAAGTTTTGGGTTGAAATGATCCAAAAAGTCTTAGAGCGCCCCCCATGAGCCGCATCCAACCAAAAAGGGCCACATTTCCACTTATGCAGAGATTTAAATTTGACATGAGAAACACACTCGTCAAGCCATAAAAATGCAGGGAAACCACTGTTTGAGCCCGAAATGAAATTTTCTTCAACGACAGAGAATCTGAAAATGTTGTAAGGTTCACACATGATCCTCCAAGTGACATCAAATCATGTTTCCTTAGGTATTTGGGACACAAAATGGAAGGGACAAGAACACACGATTGCGGAAAATGGAAGGAAATGAATAGCCCGAGTTTTACGCCCAATTTACAGACACCTTCAGATGGACATAGAAATGAAAACCAAATTTTGGATTTGTAAGTGACCTTCAACCAAGGAGGAACTAATCATGGAAACCAAACGTAGGACAGAGTCTTCAAGCACTCACTTGGGGAGATAAAAATGTGATAGAGGCCGGCAACCGAGGGATTTTAGTGGCAAACAGGTGAGACTAATTTGACCACCAACACATCCCACTACGCATGCCAAAATGTTTAACAAAACTACTGCTACCTATTCCAATTTAGTGAAAACCAACTAGAAATAAAGAAACCTCAAAGTATGGGAGTGTAACACCTACTATTTCACACACACACAAGCCAACATAACAAAGTACAGATAATTTATTTTTTACTTTTTCGAAGTACGTAACAACACAACATGTGGTCACAATGGCTATAACTAACTATTTGAACATCTTGACACAACGATGACCCATTGGACAACAAGGAAACATTCAGCACCCATCAAGGACAGTTCACTTTTCTCTTCGATGAGGCACAACATAAAAGACCAACCACAATACATAGTTACAGCTCAGGACATCCCACTGTGAAAATATTCTTAAGGTTATTTATTTTACTGAAAACACACCCTTCAAACTTGAACTTACATTCCAGGAGATTCAGGTTATGAACCGCATAATCCTTCTTAAAAGGTTAGATTCCTTTCTTTTATACTAGAGACATAAGGCTTAGATAAAAATTACCAAAAGAGGTTCATCTTTACTTTGACAAATATTTTTTAATTAGTTATTAGATTAACGCTACAAGGGGTGGGGTGAAACAAATCCCACAAGGTTATCTAAACAACCACAAGCTACAAAATCCTCATTTCAACCTCTGTTGCAAAAGGAGACGAGTGTAATCTCCAATTGATGGAGGTACCGTTTTAGGTTCGAACGACAACCCCCTTTGAGAAAGGATCAAAATTTTATCATTTCTTAAGAAAAGGGTTACAAAGCACTAAGGAAATGGTTAGAGAGAGAAGGTAAATTTATTTCATTATGATCTATTTAGTTATTAACCGGCCTTTTAACGAGACTTAAGAGTTCAACTGGATTTGGGGTAAAAGCTTCATTTAGCAATCTCTTGATTAAGTACGACAAAGGAAACACATGGGGTCCCCAAAGAAGAGCATAAGTCTTAGAGTGTCCTTAATCAAACTCCCCTACTAACTAAGATCTGACTATATCCCCAAAAGCCAACAAGGAAATACTTTTAGAAATAATTAACGTTTCACGACAAAGAGGATAAAGTTTAATCCATAGTTTAGGATAATGAGGGTAGGTTTCTTTACACAGGTAGAAAACTCATTTCTTCCTAATTTAAGATTCTTAAATTCATCAACGAGAAACCCAAATTTCATTGTTATTTTATTTTTTTTTTTAACTTTAGAAGAAGGATTTCCACTCACTAAAATATACAAAGAATTGCACTAGTGCCAAGACCATGGGGGGGAATTATTAAACATGAAAGTTTTATGAGATGACAAAAGAAACTACCATTGCTAAACGAGAGGGCTAAACATGGTTATAACATTTCTATTCAACATGGCACACAAACCAAAGGTGTCACAAGATTCAATAGAACTTTAGCTGAGAACAAGAAGGTAACAATTTGGTCAGCCATGCTACAACATTGTTATGACTGAAATAAAATCAAAAGAAAGTACATGAACAAGGAGATGATCGAGTTTTATTCCTCACAAAGATAATTACAAGTTTTGCTACAAAAGGACAAGACAAATTTATTTCACAAATACCGATAATCCAAGGCAAGAGGCCTTCTAAACTCCTTTACAAGCACCATTACAAGATTTACAACACATTTGACATTTGTACAAGAACTTCATAAATCAACCCAATGAAACCTTTACAACTCTTTCCTTTTATCTACTCACATAATCCATCTGCACAAGTATTAACTTGAGTCAGTTCGCGAGAACTGAGCATGCTAAGACTACCCATTGCAACAGTAAGCTAACATTTAACAATATCATGAAAGGAATGCTCTATTTCAAGAATGGATCAAAGCACAAACCACTTATCAAAATTATTCACATGAGATAAAAATAAATTCCCCACCAGACAACAAGAAGACAGCCAAATATTCTAGTAAGAACGATATCACAAATAAACAAGGTAAGACCTTATAGGTTAAGAACAAAAGGTCAGGAGTATTGAGATTTCAATCATGTAATCCTATGGATTACGTGATTGAAATCTAATACTAAAACCATCCATCTTGAAAGAAAACAAACTGTAGACCGTATCTTTAGGCGTGCATTCAACAGATAAGGAGAAACGGTCATAGAATATATCCTCAATGCTTTAAGCCCAAAAGGTAAAATGATTCCAAAATCATCTTACAGGATTGCTCTGAGTTTCCAACAGCTTGGGAGTACACAAATTTCTATAGCAAGCACCCATTCGAGATCCTTACGTCCATTCCATAACTCATTAACAAGTAACAAATATGTCATCCTTATGTTAATAGAAAAAAATATGCATACATGGTTTTGGTTTCCAACTCGAAGCAACTCAAAACTTGACTTGGAACGAAAATAATCAAAATAACATAAGACCGTAAGAAGGTTTTGAGATAGATAAAGATCCATATATTTTGTGTTGACCTCAAAAGGTTAAGTAAAAAAAAATTAGTTTAACCATAAGAAAGGAAAGAAAAGGCCAGGGAATGTCATCCCTCTTTCACAAGACCCAAAACATACCCCTAAATGGTGTAACAAAGGCAACATAATACCCAACATTCTAATGACACTTATTTCAAACCAGAAGTTTCCCCATGATATAGAAGCCCAAATCTACTGGGTTTTACATATAATACAAGCCATGGAATACCCTCAAAAAATCACAAAATATAGTGTTTACCAGTATTCCACACAGCCACGAAATAATCAAATACGCAAGGTTGTTAGCAAAAAGGGGATTTCGGTTCATCGTCAAATCTTCGCAGAAGATAATCTACTTTTACCTAACCAGACTAGGTATGAAATCAGCAAGAAAGTGCTCCCATCATTTTAGAATGGTTATTTCAACCACTCTATTACTACCCATAAAATTTAGAAATCAATTTCATTCAGGTAGGTATATTTTTTTTGGACCCAATACTCTATTTTGGGTCAATGAAATGCCATATATATATAATTCATAAAAGTGCATGGAAATTCCATACCCGTGATGCAACCAATAGATAGCGCCCCCAGAATGGCTCATTTACGGCCTATTAAAATATCTCAGGTTAACAACCAAAACACAACAACCAATAATTTACACAACCAGACGTCCAAGTTATCTATTTCTATATCATAAAAAAACTAAACTAGGTTCTCATACTGGTCAATGGGAAAAACATTTTCCTTTTCAAACAATTTAAGACATTATTCATTGAAAAACCATTCTACATATTTCTTAAAAGAATTCAAATAACTTCATGTTGTCCCTGGGAGGGTTTTGACCGGATATGCCTCTCTTTCTCATAGAAACTCAACACTTCCTTTCCAAGGGAAATAAATCATACTCTGAACCAAATTTCATTTGATATAAAAATATATCAATGCCCAACTAATGCCCCAGCTTGTTGTAGTTTTTTTTAACAAATAAACAATAGTACCAGTAATTTTAACATTCCTAGAATTATAACAGAATAGAAACCAGTTAAAAATTCATTATTTCAACTTAATACAAGAATAAGAGTTGGGTATCCATGCCAAAACAAATGATTTAGAAGGAGATACAGAGGGAAAATAGTATACTCAGAGCAATCAATAACTAACAACAAACCAAACCACTCCAAGGCACCATTCAGGAAGAGAAACATACATTTCATGGGATTATAGAAATGGTAGCAGAAAATTGTAGAGTTTAGGCTTAACATGCCTGAAAAGTATTCTTTTCCCCAAGTCGCACCCACAAGGTAGAGCCACGAGCTTGCTATGATAGAAATCATCTCCTTTCCTCTGCTAGCAAAAAATGTCCATACTCCAAACATAGTCATGCTTGGCATAGGCAGGGGAAGAATGTGGTTGCAATCATGGTGGATGGCCTTGCTCTTTCCCCACGCACTTTCATGGATGTGCACACCTTAACAACAACCCTCCAAAACAATTCCCCCCGAAGAGCTCACACAGCCAAACATGGCGCACCCTACCAATCAGAGTAGAAAATTAAATAAAAGGGAATCCCATAAAGCAAGAGGCCAACAAGAAAATTCAAAATTATTTCCCAAAGCGCCCTGAAAATGTGCCAGAAAACTCCACCAACATGCAGTCTAAGGAGTCAATAAAGCCAAATAAATGGAAGCAGTCTATCAACAGGGTGGAGTAATGGGTGGGGGTGTCACTCATTAAAGAAATTAAAGTTGATAGGTCTTCAACCACCCTCCACTCGCCAAAAGGGAAGAGACAAATAAAACATTATTAAAAACCACATTTGCAAGGGAAAAAGGATTATGCTTAGCACAAATAAATTCATTTGGTGGAGGAGTAAAAAATTTGGGCATAAAACAATAACCCCTTCTAAAATTGTGCCACACATAACCCCCTACGCAATTCACAAGATAACAATTAAGGAAGGAAAGGAATCTAATTAATCCTATGCCAACCAAGAGATTAAATTGCATACGACAGGCATGTTGGAGGAAGCAAAAGTCATTTTTTTTTATTAAACGATTAAGACAACACGATAGCAGGCTTAAACGACCGAGGGAGAAACTAGAGGTTAACATTCGAAGGTGAACATGGAGCAATGACCGACCATGGTGCCAAGACGGGGTAACCCTTTCTTCCGCGCGAAACGAGGTTTGATCTACGACACGATCGAGCAAAACAACCAAAAATAAATAATATAGAGACAATTAATATAAAATATCGATGATAATCGACAATAAGGTAAAATAATAATACTATAAAATAAAGGCCGATCGACAATTAAATTAAAAAAATATCATTATTATCATTATATATATATATATATATATATATATTTCTTTATTAAATTAATAGTGAATATATATATATATATATATATATATATATATATAAAATTATTATTCACATTAATAATGACCAACGATCAAGCTTAACAATGTGACATCAAGATATTCCTTTAATAGGTTAATCATACAGGATGTTACAAGGTCCACATACAGAGGTGTCGATAACGACTCGAGAAGGACAAGATGGAGAGGGAGGGTGATAATTCTTCACTGCGACAAGGTCAAAGTCAGCTAACGGTCAATCGGAGCACAACAACGTTCAACTCTTAGCAACAAGGTCATCAAGTATGAATAAGAGTAACACCGAACGCAGCATTACAAGGAGGGTTTGGGAACCTCCTTATGGTATGGGCACATAAGAAATAATCATCCTCACCGTGAGCCTTCAACTCGGGAAAAAATGAAATCTCAAAGACGTAAATAGATTAGTAAGATATATGTTGAGATTCTTGATGAAGTCGATTCCTGAAAGCAAGAGCTTCCTAGAAAGGACTTCAGCCCACGTGATAATAACAAAAGGATAATCAATGATGGATAGAGATATACTGGTAACCGAAGTCTAAAACAGTGATATGATAAACAAAAATGCTAACTCGAAATGGTAATGGAAATGATAACTAATAATACAAATGATAAAAGAACACAAACAAATGAGATTGGTTCGGAATGACCCAAAAGAAGACCTTGTGAAAGATAACGACAAGAGTAGAACCGATCCAAAATGGCATAATGCTAAGAGCCTTGCAGAAGATCCTCAACAAGGAGAAATATAAAGAATGCAAGGAAATTTGACAACTAGGTGAATAACAAGAACATTAGGATGACATTAGTGGAATCACAAGGACATTATGAAGATACTAAGATGATATTAATGGAATAAGAGTGCTAGAGTTTTTCTATGATTTCTTTCCCGTTTAGAAGACTAGGAGGCTCTTATTTATAGCCTAAGGATGGGATTAATTTGGGTAGTCATGATTTATAAAATTTACCCTGATTAGGTGAGTGGGGATTAGATTTGAATATTAAATTCATAGGTGGATTGAATATGGATTATCTTTGAATATTAAATTCATGAGTGGATTGACTATGGATTATTTTTGAATATTAAATTCATTAGTGGATTGAATATGAATTATTTTTTAATATTAAATTCATAGGTGGAATGATATGGGTTATTTTGAAATATTAAAATCATAGGTGGAATGGCATGGATTGTTTTGATATATTAAATTCATAAGTTTATTTAAAAGGGATTAATTAATCAAGTAATGTTGATTTATTGATATGTATTTTAGGTGGGAAATGGAATGAATCAATTTAGGAGGGAAAAGGAATTCAAATGGGCAAGCCTAACGAAAGAGAGAAAAGATAGAATGAAGGGGAGGAATGATACCAAAAATTAGTGTCTACACAAATATTTTCGTAGAATGGTATACACCGAAATATAAATGCTAAACTATTTATTTAATTTCAAATATGAAAGGAAATGAGAGGGATAAGGTATTTATATTAATTTTTCTTATCTTGTAGTGTGTCCGAACTGGAAAATATGATGAAATAGAAGTACATATTATCGCAACGAACCACAAAAAAAATGCAAGAGAGGTGGAAATGGCAGACTGGGTGCTCGGAGAGGGACAAGGGCACCCATGCGGGTGCCCTAGGCCTGTTTTTGGGTGCCTAGGTCTAAAGAAAAGGTCGATCTTGGTTCCAACATGGTCATTAGAGATTTTCACTTGTTCACCTTTGGTCACTTGCATGTCACACTTGAAACACCGACGCACCTATAAATCGCACACAAATATCTTCCTGCAAAACCCTAAAAAAGACATCAAATTCTAAAAATAAAGATGCAAAATAAGGAATCAAACTGTCCTCGGCTATCACAATGGTGAAATTATGACTGAGAATTGCACTACATCTCAGACCCAATGTACATTTATGTTTTTGTGTTTGCAATAGTCCTCCTAAGTCACCCTCACGCCAATGATGCCAAGATAGCGAGGTAGCTAGATAAAATGTAAATGTGTGGATGGAATAGAATGAACTCCCCTTCCTATGCAGTGTGTATGTAGAGTAATGTGCCCAAATGCAGTCCCTTGATCTATGTAGATAGTTATCCCTTGATAATAATTTTCCACCCATATAATGGTATGTATGTTGTGTTTATATAGGGATCTCTTGCTTGAATTTTGACATTAATGATCCAACATGCCGACTAGTACCTTGGGATATGAGAGGGAAAATTTAAAAGACCAACCCCAAATGTCAAAAACAAGATCAAACATAAAGAGGACATGGGTGCCCGTGGATAGATAGGATACTCTTGACGCTAGTGTCCAAATATTTGTGTTAGTGTCCAAAGACAAGTTACAAAAAATGAGTGAGGACTCGATGATAAGGATCCCAATGACTTGGCTAGAATTAGGTGTATGAGTGACAAATGTGAGAGATAAAATCAATAAGGACCAAAACAACAAGTGGATTGACTATATAATTGGTCATCAATGAATACTTTTCTTACATACGATCCATATATAAAACAACATACGTGGCAAGATAATAAATAGTAATAAGTGCATGATTTTGTGTTTACATTTCCCCACTTTATGTTGGTGGGAGAAAGCTCAAGAATATAAAGTAGATGGAAATGCTTACCCGAGAGAAGTCTTGAGAAGCCCATGTTGTAGAAGTATGTACAGATGTGGTATAAGTATGTGCCGAGTTAGAACACATAGCGTGAAAACCATGGATCAATGTTTTGATCCATGCAGCGTAACGAGAGATTTGGGACCATTATGAGGAGTTCTAAATGGGATTTATGATTGCAGTGATTAGAGATTTCAATTTTTTTCATCGATGGAGGTCTTATGGGGTAGGGAGTGATAATTTCAAAAACCCGATTGTGTGTGTGTGAAAAATGATCATTTTGTCTTCCCGACGTTAGAGGAAGAGTGTAGGGAGAGAGGTATAGTTTTACCCTCCAACTTTAAGTATGTCCTCAAAATATCTAGCCACTACAGATGAACAAAGATATGATTTTGTGTATTTGGATCCATTTTTATTAAATGTGATAACCCATATATAGGAGTAGTATAGGAAAAAAATGGCATCTTATTGTCCCCACTCCATGGGTGTCACCATGTAATGTGTGTGTAGTGGCTTCCATGTTGGGTCATTTGGAAGCAAATACAAAGTATAGGATAACTTCCCATGTTAGGTCATCTAGGAAAGTGGGGATAATATTCCCAAGTTAGGTCATCCGATGGGATAAATATTCTGGTCGTCAATTTATTTAATAGTGGAATATTTTTGTGATTGTGATTGCTTTCTTCATTGATTCATTGATTCATTTAATCATGGAGATATTTTACTCTTATTTCCCATAGATTAGGTCATTTTGGGGATACATTAGGAAGTGATATGAAATGTCACATGGTGTATGAGAAAATGATGGGTTAGAAATGTAGATTTATCATGTAATGGTGCAAGGGAAATTATAAGATGACCCCATCAGTATGCCCCCTTTCGGCAAAAGGGGAGTGATGACGAGAATGCATTTATGACGTAAAAGTAATATTGTAATGATGTAATGGAGAAAGTATAATATAGCTCACAAAAGTATGTGTATATCAAATGGAAACAATGTCATGGATAAATATACCAAGACTACGAAGGATGGCCGTAGGATGTAGTATAGGTATGATGCATTCGATAGACTATGTGGTTAGAGGACAAGCCCATGGGTGACTCGAGGTCTTTCAAGTGGAGTGCTTATCATGATAGTTTTTCATGGCCTGTGATGTTCCCAAGAGCCATATGTATTTGTGAGAGTCATTAGGGTACCAAGGAGGGTTTAATCTAGACTAGGGCCCACAAGAATGCAACTAGTAGCTCCTGTGCTAGATGATGTTCACCTGAAATAGAGTCGATAGACATGGATGATGTAGGGTGCATAGAGGCATATTGTGCATGGTGGGCATCACATCGGTGGAAATTTTTGTTTTCGTATTTTTTAGATGTTGTGAGAGCACGATAGGAGGAGTAGAGGGGAAAACACATACCTCCTGATAAGCATAGGTGCAACTATAATAGAGCGTGATTATTTACATAGTTATGTTTAGAATTTTTTATTTGGTTTTGTAATTGTCATTGTTGTCTAATTTGTTGTTCTTTTGATGTAGGTGATGTGTATTGGTTACTAATTATGGAAACATCCATCTGCACATCAAGTGGAAGGTGCCCATGGATGTACTCATGGTCGGAGGCATGCTAGATCGTGTAGATGATATCATGGGTGAGAATGCCCATTTGTTAGAGAAATTTGTGATAACAATAGTTACATGAAGCATTATATTGGGAGAGAGGGATGAGGCACGCGAGGAGACATGATGAGATAAAGAGGTTGTTGGTGGCATTCCTCGAGAAAAAGCTGTATTTGTGTGGTTTTTTGAGTTATAGGGTCATTTTACAGTAGTCGATTGAGGTTAAATTATAACAAACACAAGTGGAGAGATATAGGGGTAGTGATTAGTGACATAGAGTGAGCAGTGAAGCTTCTAGTTCTACAACTCTTGTTGTGGCGTATACTAATAGAATGATGAGATATGATATGTACTAATGTATCAATGTAAGGGGATTGGTTCCCAATGATGAGATGTTTCGTAACTATGATTGTGAACAATATATATATGGACTTGTTGGCGTATGATCATTGTATTTGATGTTTATTGATGTGATGATGTGATTATTGGGACTTGTATCTTGATGTATGATGTATTTATTATTTTTATTATGTATGCGATGTGTGATGTGTTGAGCACTATTTTGTATTTGTTCAATTGATTTACAATGAGTAGTTGTTGAGATTGAGTAGTGTGATTATAGATAGATAAATGATGATATAGTGTATATGATGATAGATGATGTATGTAATGTGATTGCAAAAAGTGGATTGTATGTATGAATAAAGTTGTGATGAATGATAAAGTAAAAATGAATAATGTGTAAAAGTATGAGATGGTTGTAATAGTGTAGTGAAGTGCATGTTAGTATGATGAATATGGGGGCATTGGATAATAGCGATGCCCCCAGCAGTGTATAGACGATAAGTTTCATTTTATATAAGACCCCTTAGTAGTAAAGAATTAACCTTAAAAAAGTGCATCATGGGGAAGTGATATGATAGTGTGTGTGAGATAGATTGATCGATAAGGCATGTAGCGCAAGAGTGAAGAGAGGTTCTTATTGTAACATATCCCTCAATAGTCATGTAAGAATTATAAGAACACGAGTGTGTCATCGGGAGTAAGGTGATAGAGATCACCTACCAAAGACCAATCCTGCGTGGAGTGGTGGAAGCATGTGGAATGAAATTAGCATGTGTGTATGAGCCGAATTAAATGTCATGGGGAATGGTTGTAGTGATGGGTGATGCAACGGTGAAAAGTGGAGATGTTGAGGGATATGTAAGCCAATTTGTAGTAGTAGCATGATGTTGTGGTCAATATATTACAAAAAGGGGTATATTAGATGGAGAGCACACACAAGCAATAATATGTGACGGTGGATGACTAATAACCTTAGAACTAGACAAAGGAGATAAATCAATTGGAGTAATAACACACCTGTGAGAGTGGAGACACAAACCGGTCACGAGAGAGAGAGAGAGAGAGAGAGAGAGAGAGAGAGATAGCCTAAGGAAAATACAACCATATATTCTAATTGTTGCAAGCGATCGTGAAGGGAACAACAGTATCATTGTCGTGATGGCCATTGATACAACGATAGTTTCAAGAAGGTCTATCGTAATGGTGTTGTAGGCAATGAGGTGGATTATGTTGATTAGAAGGTAATAAAATCAAATACTTTTAAAGTAAGGTACACATCACATCATGAGGTCTATTATGATTCCAAAAGTGTAATGTCTCCTATGAAATAGGTACGTAAGTCCGAGGTGTAGCTTGACACGGAGGAGGAGATGAAGGACGCTTATGCAATGGAGAAGACTGCACTTGATAGCTAGGTGGAGGAGATGGAGACCATAGAGACTCGCTTCAATAGATGGGATTAAAGAATAACTACATGATGTTATAGTCAAAATGATAGGAGGAGGATCTATAATATGTGCAATAATGAGATCTTGTTCTAGATCAATGATCTTATAACATAAGAGCATGAAGGATTCACATGTTTCGTATTGTAATAGTTAATTTAAAAAACAAGAATAAAACAATGACATAAGATGAATTACTTCTCTAATTTAATGTGTTGGAAGACTAACTAATGCACGTGTTGGTGCTCAAGCTAGTCTGGCCTTGTTTTTCATTGAAATCACTCAGTTTATGGCCTCTGTCACATTTTTTATCTCCCGTGTTGGTGCTTGAAAGACTTTTCCTCCATTTGCTTTTCGTGATCAGTCCCTTCCTAGGTCGAGGATCACTTAAAGGTCTAGAATTTTTTTCATTTCTCTGTCCATCTGAAGGAGTCTGTAAATTGGGCATAAAACTCAAGTTGTTCCTTTCCTTCCCTTTTCCGCAGTCACATATTGTTGTCCCTGTCATTTTTTTCCCAAATACCCGAGGAAATTTGATTGGATGTAGCTCGGGGGATCATGTTTGAAACTTATAACATCTCCAAATTCTCTTTCCTTGAAGAAAAATTCATCTTCGGGCTCAAATGGTGGTTTTCCTGCATTTTACAGGTTTGACAAGTGTGTTTTTCCCATCAAATTTACATCTATGCATCAGTGGAAACGTGGGCCATTTTTTGTTGGATGCATCTCGGTGGGGCACTCTAAAAACTCGTGGTTCACTTCAACCAAAAACTTGTCCATGTGGAGGAATGACACTCGCTTGAAAAATCATCTTCAAGTTTTGCCTTGGAGTTGCACTAGGGGGACACGTGGAGGATTCCACTACTTTTCCTGGACTTAGAAAAAAACTTTCATGGAGCTAGTACATATTTTGGTGGGCCATGGACATGTGGTGGGTTGGCAATCATTTGAGGATCTGCCTCAAGGTCCCAACTTACCACTTGCACCAAGGGACACGTGGAGGATTCCGCTGCTTTTCCCAAACTTAGACAAAAATTTCATGTAGCCGTCACAGATTTTGGCCATGGCCATGGACACGTGGTGGGCTAGCACACATTTGAGGATCTATCTCAGTGTCCCACCTTAACAATCATGCGCGACAGGAGACATGTGGAGGCTTCGCAAGCTCCGCTTTGTACTTAAAATTTTAAAGCATTTTTTTGAAGCCCGAGACATGTGTTGAGCCCGCATTTGTTTAGGGTCTCTACTTTTGGAGACCATCTAAAAATGCACCATTGAGACATGTGGCAGGCGAAGGAGATGAATAGATGGAGGTTTTTGTGACTTTTTAGCTTTATTTTGTAAAAAGGGATAAAGTATAAAAGTGAAGCGCATCCCCGCAGCGAATCGGAGGAGGACATGTGGCATTTTGAAAAGTAAAAAGGTGGTGAGGCGAGCCATCAAAGGTAACTTGGATTTTTTTGCCTCTTATTGTCAAAAATATTAAAGTAATCAAAATGACCCACAAGCTCGATAGAGAATACTCAAATTTTGCGTTGAAAAGTGTTATCCTGCAAAATTGTCAAGGGCAATTTGCAGATAACCATACCCAAAAATTTTGTTTTGGCCCCAAGGAAGTTTGACAACGTTCGAAAGAAGCCCAAAATTATCTTCCGAAAATCAAGTTTTAAGGACTTAGCCATTTTTCAGTCTTTTCAGAAAAGACGCTGATAAGTTCCTGTTGACATGCTGAAGAGTGCGCCAAAGGGCGCTGATAAGTTCCTGTTGACATGCTGAAGAGTGTGCCAAAGGGCGTAAGGAAGTTCATGTTAACACGACAAATGGTGCGCCAAAGGCGCAGGGAAGTTCATGTTGACACGACAAAAGATGCGCCAAGGGCGCAAGGAATTTCATGTTGACACAACAAAAGGTGCGCCAAGGGCGCTGATAAGTTCCTGTCGACATGTTGATAAGTGCGCCCATTTCCAAAGGTGCTGATAATGTGATGTCGACATGTCAAGAGTGCGCCAAAGGGCGCCGATAAGTTCCCTCGCGACATGCTTGATAAGTGCGCCCATTTCCAAAGGCGCTGACAATGTGATGTCGACATGCTGATAGGTGCGCCAAGGCGCTGATAAGTTCCTGCTGACACGATGAAAAGTGCGCCCTTTTACACTAAAGAGTGGTTTCTTCTTGGGATCCATTGATCATCTTTGTAAATAAGTTGTTGGCTCCTTTTTGCCTTCTTTTCTCTTCTTCTTCTATAAATACTCCAATACTTATAGTATTGAGGGTGAACATTTTTTAGATGAAAATAGAAGTGAGGAGAGAAAGACTTTGAGCTTTCTTGAATGTAAAGAAAACAAGAATACAAATATTAAGACTTTGTGCTCAATAGTCATGTGTTATGCATTGGATCTTCCTTATGTTAGATCTCGTATGTGTTTAATCATGGATTCATATCTACTTTTCTGTCATTTGCTCATCAAGATTGCTTTGTTTATTTATGTAAGTAGGTTTGGCTCATTACTACCAATCCCAAAACATAAACCTTCCGACCTTTCTCGCTTTGGAATTCATTTCTTTTCTTCCTTCTGCCTACTCTTTCTTCATCCCCTCTTCCTTTCCTTTCTTTTCGCAATGGAACACTCTACCGGGATGAGATCCCAAACCCCCGAAGGCGTAATCTGTGAGACTTGCATAGATTCCTCGCCGGTAGAATAGCAATAAACTAGTTTCGCTTTGGCCGACTCAAAGAGGGGCTAAGCCCTCGCACACCGCTGGCTCGCTTATCCATAGATCTACCCAAGTGATGATTTTCGCACTAACAGCTTTTTAGCGACTACTGGGAACGGATAGATTTGTCGATCTATGATGGTAGTAAGATAAAAATCGAAAAATCAAAAGATTGCTACCTGTTTGCAAATCTGAACTTTTGTTAAAAATCCAAAAATTTGCAAAAGTGCTCAAATTAAAAAAATTTCTTCTGAGAGTCATAGATCTGGTCCAGTTAAAGATCTTTAGTTCGCTGAGTTTTTGAAAAAATCAGTATTTTGCCATAGATCTGAGTTTTTGACTGTTTGCAAAAAGTTTGAAACCCTCTAAAAAAAAGTCAAAATCAGATCAGAAAATCAGCTTACTAATCTTCCCTGCCGTCTTATCCTCGTTGTAATTTGTCATTTAACCGCAATCGGTTTTCTGAAGAGGATAGTTTTTAAATATCTAGAAAAGTGCACTCACACTGCTTTTGACGGCTAAAACCAGAAAATCAGCAAGTACAACCAAAAAGAAAGTTTAAATCTGCGCCATAACATTGCAGATCCGGAAGGAACACCACGAGTGAACCTTTTACGCGCAAAGCAGTAAGCCCGTGGAGAAGCTGATCCTACTTTCGATCCGCTTCAAAGGAACAATTTCAGCGTAACACCGGCACGCTTTTCAGCACTAAGCTCGACTAACCTCGGCCATCCAGAGTGTCTCACCTTCACGAAGAAAAGTCTTGTGCAGGAGCATCCACATCCCTTTGTAGAGCCTTCACTCGCGAACTACACTTCCAGCTCAATGTTCTCTTTCTCCTCAAGCTTTTCGATGGCGGTACCATGGGGAAACGCGATGGGTCCTTTGGCTTTACCACATCCAGCTTCACACTCTCCTCATGGAAATCGAAAGAATTTTCCCAAATTCGACGGGGGAGCGGAAATCAAAGCACGGATTCCCACATATCCGCATTCATCATGTCATGCAAGATTTTGATGTGACCCATGAAGATGTGTCTGCCTCGCTTTTCTCGAAACCCTACAAGGACCTCGCACTGAATGGTTTCAAGATTTGCCGCCGGATCTATCACCACTTGGGCCACCTTACGGGATGCTTTTTGAAGATAGGTACAAGCCTTCGAGGATGCATTTGCATTATTATCACGAATCACTCACCCGAAGAAGGAGGCGAATGAGACAATGCGCGATTTTGTCGCCTGGCTCAATGCACTAATCAACCGTGTCCTCAAGCTGCCATGCTTCCAACGCCGGAAAATCAAAAGTGTTTTTCGTAAACGCTTATGAGCTCGAAAGTTAGTTTCTTGCTCCTTCAAGAACGAGTTGCCACCTTGGTTCTCGCCTGCCGCTGCCATTCGCATACAGAGGATAATCCGATAATATTTGGCAAATTAAAAGGAATCAGCCAAGCCTAAATCTTTGGGCCCTTCGCCCACCACTTCGTCGATCCAAAGATTCCAAAAGATGGCGAATGATTTGCTTGCATTAAAGAAGCAGCTGGCCTGTGCCTCCTCCAGCTTCCTCATACCGGAATATTCCATGAGGAATTTCGCTCCCTAACAATGTCTCACAAAGGCCGCATCTACCTACAAATCGCTTCCCGCTCAAGGGTTGGCACTTGAGGCCCCTCCGGCCAATGCTCCGCCGAGATTGAAGAAGAAGAGCAAGATATGAAGAACCTTCGCCTCAAGGCGAAGATGATCAAGATGTCGGTGAACCGACTCGCGACTCTATTATCGTGTATATGGAATTTGATGAGGAAGAATCGATGAAGAAGAGGGTACCTGTGGCACGCAAGCGGGTAGTCATACGTTGTTTTTACTCGTTCGCAAGGAAAAGAAGCGGAAGTTGCTGCCCATGTCCAACAGGAGAAGGCCGTGTCAAACGCGCCTCCGATCATTGCTAAAAGAGGTAATCCTCTTCCTACTCAACTCCCTGGAAAATCTTTTGCAAAGAGATCTTTTCCCCCTATCTCTCCTCCAAATCAGTCCTCTCACATTCCTACTAAGACCACCAATCCTATTCCATCATCGCGAGGTGAGGGACTCATTCCTTTACCAACGCAACCCTTGGCCGCGTTTGATATTATAGATCATGCAAAAAAGACCAAGATCCAAATGTCCGGTTTCGAGTATCTTCCAAAAACCCGAACAAATTTGTAAGATTAACTAAGTATATCCAAAGTCAAGCTGTTATACCTAATCAGGCTTCCCCAAAAGGAATCCTTTCCACTCCCCCTGAATCCCATATAAATGTTGCTTCAACATCTGCATCAGGCAAGATAGAACCTTTCTATCTCTCTCTGTTGATCAATGGTCACAAGTTTGAGTAATCGCATAATTGATTCCGGGCTTCGATAACGCCATGCCGGCTAAAGTCGCCCATGCTTTGGGCCTCACTCTTACCAAGCCTTTCGGCAGGATGTTATTCATTGGAAACCAAGCAAGTTCCGTTGGTTGGCCAAATCAAAGACGCGCAATTTGCATTTGCGGCTTTCCCAGATAAAAGAGTAAAAATGACAATCCTCGTTGCCGACATTCCGGCAGCATATGGAATATTGCTGGGAAGAAGTTTTTGCAGCGAAGTTGGTGGAGAAATTCATATGGACTGGTCCAAAGCTAGAATTCCAGTCAAAGGCGTAATGCAAACTTTGGAGCCGGAATCCCAAAGAAGTACTTGGTCACTAGCTCTGAAGACCCCAAAGCCCAAATCCTTTTTGAATCATCAGGGATGGGGAATTACTTCTTATCTACCGAGACGGATAAAACAGGTGTCCTCGTTCAAGAAGGAGATCTTAATAAGATCTGGACATTGCAATTCGATGGCAGCTGTGCAACTAGTGGATGTGGCGCCGGGGCCGTGCTGATATCTCCTGAGGAAGAAGTCATTCCTCTCTCTTTCAAATTGTAGTTTTTCAACACTAACAATACTGCTGAGTATGAATCTCTCTTACTCGGTATGCAAGCCGCAAAGGAAAGAGGAATTAAAAATCTAAAAGTGCAAGGTGATGCTTTGAAATGGGTCAGAATCAAAGTCAAGAGGATTTACCAAGTAAAGAATGAAAGGCTCAGACATTACCGTAATGCGGTATGGGACAGCATTGAAGAGTTTGATGCCTTTTCAATTGAATCTATTCCAAGAGCCCAAAATGACATGGCTGATTCATTGGCTGTTTCAGCATCTCTCATGCTCCCACATCCAGGTTTGAAAACGAACAAGTACACCATTGAGGTGGTTTTCCGCCCGAGCGTGCCAGATAATTCTCAGCATTGGCAGGTGTTCAATGATGATAATCAACTCATTGCTTTCCTGGAGAAGGCAGAAAATTTTAAAGAATTGCATTTTGAAGGGTCTACTTCCACTTGCCGTGAGTCAGTCACCGATCAAGGCAATGAATCTGAAGGTAACGATGGCATATGTCAACTCAAGGGAAATAAAATTCCAAAGGGCCTGGTTTCTCTGGAACGCCTGTTTGACAGGCATGACCGTTTTGTAAGAAAGAAGAGGCGAGATGATCCTGGCTCATCCCCAGAAACCGAACCGGTCAATATAGGTTCGATAGAACACCCGCACTTCAGTGAACATTGGCAAATGTTGCACGCCAAGAGAAGCGAAAATTTGTCAAGTTGCTAAAAAAATATGGATGTATTGGCATGGTCCTATGCCGATTTAAAGTCCTTCAGCCAAGGACGTTCAAAGACGATATTCCGTTGAAAGACGATGCCAAAGCCTTCCGCCGTGAAGGCAGAGGCACTATAATCCCAAGATTTCGGTACCATCCAGCCGAAATTCAAGATGCTAGACGCAAGAATTATCTTCCCTATCCATCACAAGACTTGGGTAGCAAATATTGTGCCAAAGGCAAGTGCAAGAAAAACGGTGAAATACGATCTCGCGTGACTTTCAAAATTTGAATCAAGCTTCGCTGAAAGACAACTACCCTCTTCCGATAATGGATCAAGTTCGCAAGTAAGAATCGGATCATGAGATGTCCGTCCTCGCTGCCTCGATTTTTTTTCAGTGTTACAATCGATTGAAGTTTCACCTCAAGATCAGCTTAAAACACCTTCACTACTCCCCTCGGGGTACATTTGCCTACAGCAGATGCCTTCGCCTAATTCAATGCGCCGGCACCACTTTTCAAATGGGCCATGGATTTCACGTTTAAAGGTATGATGGGGAAAGTCATTGTGGTTTACTTAGATGACTTAACCGTGTTCTCTAAAAAACGAAATGATCATTGTGATCATTTGGAACAAGTGTTGGCAAAGCCGAGAACATGGATTTCCTAAACCCAAAAAAAGTCTATTTTTGGAGTCACTAAGGGAAGTTGCTAGGCCATGTGGTCAGCAAAGAAGGAACAAAGATAGATACTGAAAGAGTTAAGGCTATTCAAAGCCTTACTCTGCCTACAAGCAAGACTGGTGTTCATTCTTTCTTTGGAAAGGTGAACTTTCTCAGGCGTTTTGTTCCTGACTTTGCCGAGAAGACCCGTCACATATTGAACATGATGAAGGGGTCACCAACTTTCAGATGGAGTGAGGAGGGGAAAAGGTCATTTGAAGAAATAAAAGCTTCTGTTGCTCATGCACCAGTCCTGGTATGTCCAGATTTCTCCAAGGACTTCATCATGTATAGTTATGCATCTGAGCATACTGTGTCCGCAATCTTAATGCAAAAGAACTCGGAGGATGTTGAATCTCCAATCGCGTTCATGAGTTCTCCTCTCAAACCTCACGAACTGAAGATGACTCAGCTGGAAAAGCATGCCTTTGCCGTTGTCAAAGCAAAGAAGAATTTCAGGTATTACATTCTAAACTCGCATACGGTGGTGCTGGTCCTCGACACTCGGCGCTTAAATCAATTCTAACTCAGCAGAGTTAGGAAGTTTGAGAGGGAATTGATCGCAAAGGTCCGTGAGTATGACCTGGATATTAAACCAACCAAGCTGGTAAGGGGCAAGGGCCTGTGTCAGCTAATGGCTGAAAACAAAGATTCAGAAAACCCTGATGAAAGGGGTGACTACACCGAAGAAGCGCAGACCGGCAGAAGAGCCCGATTCTCCGCCTCTCGGTTCTATTTGTTGCAACTAGTGATGAGTGGTACTCCGACATCACTTTCTTCCTTACCTACGGCGAATGCCCGATGCACCTAACTGCAAAGGAGAAGCGCACTATAAAGCTCAGTATGGCTAAATACGCTATCCGGGGATGACGGCTTATATAAGCGCGGGATAGATGGCATCTTCCCGCGATGTGTCGACAAGCCCCAAAGAAGTAAAACTACCGGAAAGTTTTCACAATTCAGCTTGTGGAGGGCATTTCTCTTCATCCGTAACTGCACACAAGATCATTCGAGCCAGGTATTATTGGCCGACGCTCTTTCAAGATACAGCCACCTGGGTGGCGAAATGTGAACCCTGCCAACAATTTGTTGGCAAGCCCAAGTTGGCTGCCTTTCCCCTAAGGCCGGTCATTATCAATGAACCATTCAGACAATGGGGAATTGATTTTATTGGCGCACTCAATCCTCAATCGAGTGCCGGACATAGCTATGTCCTTACAGCAACGGATTACTTCACCAAGTGGGTGGAAGCCATACCTGTCAAGCATGCCACTTCTGAGGTGGTTTGTAATTTCATTAAAGAAAATATCATTGTCGTTCGCGTGCCCAAACAAAATCGTTGCTGATAATGCTTCTAACTTCTCCTCACGAAGTTATTAGTTTTTGCTATGAATATGGGATAACCTTGGCTCACGATCCGACTATTATCCTCGTGGAAATGGTCAAGCGGAATCCAATAATAAGAACCTAGTGACCATCATACGGAAGCTAGTTGATGAGAATTAGTGGTCTTGGCACAAGTCCTTATACGACGCTTTGGGGCAGATCGTATTACTCCCAAGAGGTCTCTCGGATGTCACCTTTTCAAGTGTTATATGGCACCGATGCCGAGCTTCCCATTTCTGCCGAACTGCTCGTTCTACGCTTGGCACGAGCTATCGAAGACGAAACTTTTCAAAATTCTCTTGAAAAGAGGATCATGTATCCGATGAGCTCAAGAAAAGAGAGTAAGGGTGGTCGACAGGATCACCGAAATCAGAATCAAGTCAAGAGATTATTCGATAAAAATCTAAGCAAAGGGATTTTCAAGTGGAGATCTCGCCCTTTTGTGGGACAAGCAAAGAGAGCCAAAGGTCATGCACGTAAAGTTGGATTCCCTGTGGAGAGGGCCCTTCAAGATCAAGCACTCAATGGAGAGAATAGCTTCTATCTCTCATATCTAGATGGAATCCGAGCTCCCGCTTCCCTATAGCTGGCAAAGATTCGAAGATCTTCAGGAAGTAGAGCTTGCTCTCTTCTTTGTATAGTTTTCTTTAGTTGTGTGTTTGTTTTTGTCGTGTGTTTGCTTTCTGTTTGTTGTGTGTTCCCTTTTGTTCACCCTCCGGTCGCCCTTGTTTTTGACTCTCCTACCCAATGGATAGGCACATGAAAATCTGGGATTCTCTACCCTTAAGTTTCACTCAAAGATAGTCCCCAGAAAGAGCTAGCTGTTATCCTGCAAAATTGTCAAGGGCAATTTGCAGATAACCATACCCAAAAAATTTGTTTTGGCCCCAAGGAAGTTTGACAACGTTCGAAAGAAGCCCAAAATTCTCTTCCGAAAATCAAGTTTTAAGGACTTAGCCATTTTTCGCTTTTCGTAAAAGACGCTGATAAGTTCCTCGCTGACATGTCAAGAGTGCACCAAAGGGCGCGCCGATAAGTTCCCGTTGACATGTCAAGAGTGCGCCAAAGGGCGTAAGGAAGTTCATGTTAACACGACAAAAGGTGCGCCAAGGGTGCAAGGAAGTTCATGTTGACATGACAAAAGGTGCGCCAAGGGCGCAAGGAATTTCATGTTGACACAACAAAGGTGCGCCAAGGGCGCTGATAAGTTCCTGTCGACATGCGATAAGTGCGCCCATTTCCAAAGGCGCTGACAATGTGATGTCGACATGTTAAAGGGTGCGCCAAAGGGCGCTGATAAGTTCCTGTCGACATGCTGATAAGTGCGCCCATTTCCAAAGGCGCTGACAATGTGATGTCGACATGCTGATAGGTGCGCCAAGGCGCTGATAAGTTCCTCGCCGACATGATGAAAAAATCGCCTTTTACACTAAAGAGTGGTTTCTTCTTGGGATCCGTTGATCATCTTTGTAAATAAGTTGTTGGCTCCTTTTTGCCTTCTTTTCTCTTCTTCTTCTATAAATACTCCAATACTTATAGTATTGAGGGTGAACATTTTTTAGATGAAAATAGAAGTGAGGAGAGAAAGACTTTGAGCTTTCTTGTAATGTAAGAAAACAAAGAATACAAATATTAAGACTTTGTGCTCAATAGTCAGAAAGTTATGCATTGATCTTCCTTACGTTAGATCTCTATGTGTTTAATCTGTGGATTCATATCTACTTTTCTCGTCATTTGCTCATCAAGATTGCTTTGTTTATTTATGTAAGTAGGTTTGGCTCTGTTACTACCAATCCCAAAACATAAACCTTCCGACCTTTCTCGCTTTGGAATTCATTTCTTTTCTTCCTTCGGCCTCGCTTCTTTCTTCATCCCCTCTTCCTTTCCTTTCTTTTCACAAATGGAAACACCTCTACCGGGATGAGATCCCAAACCCCCGAAGGCAGAATCTGTGAGACTTGCATAGATTCCTCGCCGGTAGAATAGCAATAAACCGGCCACTTTCTTATGACTCAAAGAGGGGCTAACCCTCGCACACCGTTGGCTCGCTTATCCATAGATCTGCCCAAGTGATGATTTTCACACCAACAAAAATTCAATGGCAGAGGTGCGGATTTTCGAAGGAAAAGTAGAAATTTTTCCTTTATAATTAAAAAGGGTAAAATTTTATAAATGAAGCATGGCTCCGCCAAAAGTTAGTTATGGCCTGCATTGAAAAGTCAAAGTGGGAGGATTTGAAGCTGCGAAGGAAATTTGGAAAATTTTCCTTTTGTGAAAAAGGGGTTAAAGTGTAAAAAGGAAGCACGGATCCGCTGGGACCCACATCAAAAGCTAAAAGTAGAAGGGCGGAGCACCGAGTAAAATTGGAAAATTTTCCTTTTTCAAAAAAAAGGTAAAAGTTGTAGAATCAAGCCACGAATCCGCTTGGAACCCATATCATACCAAGTGTCAAGCTTGTTTTTCAAAGGCGAGGGGCGGAGCAAAATGAGAAATTTTTCATTTTTTCCCAAAAGTTGTAAAAGGTAAAAAGGAACCCCCAGACTGTCTTAACTCGGATCTCCCACGTGGATGGTCCAAATTCAAATTTGAAAGGAAATCGATAGGACTATGCATTTGTATCTGATTTTCCGCCATTTTTGCTCCAAATCTCCTGGAGATGCAAATTTTTATGGTTTTTATCATTTCTTGATGTCTCCTACATGCCAAATGAACAGGAGAATTAATTTGATATCTTGATTTGGGGGAAGATCTGAAAATGTCTTTTACCATTAATATGTGATCTAACTATCGGATTCGATCTGGTTTTCCAATATTTCTTTCCTTGGCACGCAAAAACCAGATTTGACAGATTAGAGGAGGAAGTAGTTGGTGCGTGAAATGAAGAGTGATTTACCAGATGAAAGAATTGAATGCTAGAAATATTTGAAGAGATTTTCCTCTGAGCACCTGACAACTTTTTGGAAAATTTAATTCTGGGAATCACGATCAAAATCGTAACAAGCAATGGTGCTTTGAATGTTTTTTTTTTGGGGGGGAAACTTTGTTGTAGATTAAATGTTATAAATTGCATGAATTTTTCATGCAAATGGTTGGAGTGTTAGAGGTCGGGAGTTAATTCCTAAGAGAAAATTTTGACAGAGCCCATCTTTCTAAGAAATCATCTGAGGAACCTATTTATTTCTTTTGTGTTAAATTTGATCATGTCAAGGTGGTTACAAGTGTACAACCATTGACAAGCTCTAATATTGTTCTAGAAACTTTCCCCTGCTGATGAATTTAATCAAATTTGAGTTAATCTATGTTGATTTTGAGCAAAATTGTGTTTGCTTCATTTTTGAATGTTTGTAAATAGTTTTTCTTGTTCCCATTGCAATCTTACATTGAAATCTTTGTGAATCACACAAGATCTTATCCTTGTGATAGTTTGGTGGAATTTATAATTTCATTTATTAGAAGAGCTTTCATTTGATAGTGAAATAAAAAAATTTAAAATCACTTTACTCCTAGCATGATGATAAGATTGTTTTTTAGCCTTTGAGGGTATCTTAGGCATGATAAAACAAAGGTTGATAATGTTTAATTAAGTTTTTCAATTTGAGCCTTCATTTTGGATTCTTAATGTTTGTGTGAAAACGTGCTGATCTGGGCCTCCATTGAAGCACACCTTTTGGTTAAAGGAACATTTTAGCTATTCTGAAGCATTTTATTGATTAAGCCTTCAGTTTTTTTATAAAATATCTCAAATATTTGGCGAATAAAGTTCATTCTGCCTCACCTCCCACCAAAATTCATTTAAAAACAACTAATCCTACCCATACTACCCCTGTTTGTCCTGTTTGTGTAAAAATGCATAATTTCTATTACTAGAACATGCAGAAGAAATCAGGTTTTCATTTTCTTTAGTAGCCTAAACCTTGCTTAGAAAATATCTCTATTATCTAGGATGACAACTTGTGAGAGTTAGATTTTTGTTGTATTGATCATGTTTTCTTCAAGGTCTTCTTAATAACTTTGCAAAGAAGGACATCTCCATCTCCTCCACAAACAACAGGCTATAAAAGGGTCCTCTCACCCTAGTTGAAAGGTACAACCATAAAGTAGTGAGGATACATCAAATCCTCTTGAGGGTGCTATCCATTTCTCCACATCTGAGTGACAAAGAACAAGTTGCATTTCTTCCCTAGCTACAAAACGACACAAAACATGATCTGCTTGTCTCTAAGCTTCATGTCAAATCTGTGATGCTGCTCAGCTTCTGAGGGAGAATCAATTTGGGTACCAAGACCATTTTGGCACGTTGTTTGTGGGGACATTGTGATTGCACTTCATATTCGGACTGTTATGTTTGTGGAGATTATTTTCATGTTAGAGTGTGGTACACTTTCTATGTGTTACACTCGGGTATTTTTACGACGGTCCCATGGGTAATGGGTAACCGTTATGGGATGTTTTTGGGCCCATGGTTTTTCGGTACCCATTGTTTTGATACCCATGGTTTTGTATCAAACTCGCTTAAGCAATTGTCTATTTATATGGTCTTATGCATATGATAGAGATACAAGCAAATATATCGCATATATGTTTTGAATTCGGGTGTGAATTTCAGAGAGTTTGTTGAGCATAGCTCCAAACGGATCTAGGTATTGTATGTAGAGAGAAGGCTTGTAACAAAATCTGAGCAAGTGATTCTTGGTGACGTAGCCCAAATTGGGTGAACCACGTTAAATCTTGTCTCTCTATGTTGTGTTATTTATTCTCGCACTTTTATTTGAGATCTGTAATATTTTTTGCATTTTATTTTCTACTCACAGTGATTCTCGAAAGGGATTATTCCACATATTTTATCTCTTATTTCCTAACAAGACCCTCGTAAACATTTCTTACATGCTCTAAGTGCTAGTACATTATTTCAACATCATCCCGTGTTCAAGGCTTGTAAGAAGAGTTCAAAGTTACAAGTGTCAGTGTAATATTTCTGATTTCTATAGTTATCATGCACTAAGTTTCATTGATAAATGCAAAGGAAGGTCAGATCATTCCTTTTCCAGTTTCTAGTGTTGACTGACATTTGACAGATCATATTTTTAGTGCATTTGCACAACTAAGGTGGAAATCCTTAGTGGCGACTCCATGTTGATTTTATTTTTTTATAAATACCAGTGTCTTAACTTCTGTCATTTGAGTTTTGTTACTAATCTTTGCAAAGCTAGAAGGAAGAAGATATTTCTTTGCTAAGGATCCTACTAGGACATTATTTCCAGAGCTAGGAAAAACAAATTCAGAAGGAAGAAGATCCTAGAGAGTTGTTGGAGATCAACAATCAAGAAAAGAGATCTCCATTGATGAAAGTGATCAGCCTATCATTGAAGATTTCCATTCAAGTGTTTCGAATCAGGTAGTCTTTTTGTGGAATTGAATTCTCCATCTAGAGAGGGGCCTTCATTTGAATTTGAAAAGTTTTCTTCTCATTTTTCCCCTGTGTTTTCCAAAGTTGATAGGGTTTTCCAAGAAACAAAGCCTTTAGGGGATATCCATTTTGAAAGTTATACTCCTGTGTTTCAAAGACCCCTTGTCCCTTATCAGTTTGATTCTCCTCCAAGGTCACCTCCTCAAAACAATATGGCCCATCCCCCACCCAAACCTCCATTTGTTGTAAATACCTTTGGACCTATAAATTTTAGAGGATGGTTGGTTATCCAAATGCGCCTCCCTAAGATGTAAGAAATAGACAACCAAAGCTCTAAGGAAATAATGATATAACGGTGATCAAGACTTAAAGCTTTTTATCAACATGATGGAATACTTTGAGATTGAATTTGAAAATGTATTTATCAAACTGCTTTATCTATTCTTTGGAAGAAGATGCAAGGGATTGGTATAAATCTTTGCCAAATAATTCCATTGATTCTTGAATAAAATGAATAATGCATTTAGATTGCAGTATGGTGATAAAATGGACCCTAGGTTTCTTTTGTTAGAATTTGAAAATATTAAAAAGAATCCTAATGAATCAGTGCATGATTTCAACACTAGATTTAATAAGACATTAAGGAGATTGCCTATAAGTTTAAGGCCATGTGATGAATCTTGTCTTATAAAGTATTCAGATGCATTTGATAAGAAAGTTGCTTACTATTTGAGGAAAAAAACCCTACCAATTTGAGGCAAGCCTTTACTATGGCTCTGCAAATTGAGAACAACATTAAAGCAATTGGAAAACCTCCTAAGAGGGAGGGTGTGAAACTGGTTAATCCAAAAAAACCTCAAGCAAGTAAGGCTGCTGATTTGGAGGAAGTTGTGAAAACTTTGGCAGGGGTGTCAAAGAAATCTCATACAAATTAGCACAGAAGAGAAAGGAATTGGGAAGAGTTCACAAGGTCAACATAAGCAACAAGGCCAAGAAAGATTTGTAAATCATCCTAGAAATGAGCAGAGATATGATGACAGAGGCAAGGGACCTGTTGGATTTGGAAATAAATAGCCCTAGGCCAATGAAAACATAATGGTGCCTGATCCTTTAATTATCAGAGTTGTTGTTGTTCAAGAAACATATGTAATTGATTGGTGTGACAGATGTTTCATGCCCCATGTGAAGTAGATCAACAAGTATACGAAGAAGTTGATTATGATAACACTGATGATGCATGCATGCATGATGGATTTGTGTCACCTAGATTTCACCTGAAATCTGCGACTACCCTATCCGAATTTTTTTGTACTTTTAAAATAGTGGGTCGCTTTTGTGTTTTTATTGCTCAAAGTTCTTGTATTACGTCAAGATAATCCCAAAGAGCCATATTAGTCTTTTCGCTAAATACCTGATGCCCAAAATTGTTATTTTGTCGCGTTAGATTTGTCTCATGGAAATTTGTATTTAATTATTTTGAGCCCCGTATGAGGATATTTGCGCTCCGTTTTAACTCTATTATGAGTGAACATGTCATTATTCCTATGTACTAGAAGGTTTTAACTTGGAATAAGTTTTGGGCTTTATTTGTAACTTTTGGCAATTTTTAGTGTTTTTGTGTTGTCCTGCTTTCGCTTTCTCGTGAAATTTCTCTAGATCAATTCCTTTGCGGTAAGCCCGATTTTTGACTGGAGTAGCTAGAAAACATATATGCACATTGTGCCCGGAGGAAGTCACCATCGAGGTCCGGATCACTTTGGGAAAAAGTGAAGTCGCAGACGGAAAAGCCTGCTCGATGGGATGGACGATTTTGGAAAACAAAGGATTTAAGCTCAATGGGAAAATAGAAGCCGCAGTAGGTGGGAATTTTGTACCTTCTAAGAAGGGTACTTTTTCCCGTGATATAAAATTCACTTAAGCTACAAAGTGGGAAAGTTAGAGGTCAGCAAAGTGGAATTTATTGCACATACTTGCAGGTAAAAATCCCATGGTGAAATAAAAGAAAAGTGACTTAAGTGAAATCACGGGATTTTATCGCCGCCCGCAAGGTAAATAATCCCATTGTCAAAGTCAAATCACTTAAGTGGATCATGGGATTTCCGGGGCTGCCTTGCAAGGTAAAAAATCCCATTGTCAAAAATTCTTAAAAATAGAATTCTATTATGCAAAAAAGTGCGACCCACCTTGGGTGAATAATAATGCATTAAATAAATATTTGTTAATATTTATTCACCCAATTTTGGCACCCAAGCTTGTGGAAAAGTCAACAAAAGCAAAGGGGAATAAATCAATTGGAAATAGAATTCCAAAATTAAATAAATTTAATTTATTTAATGCAGCCCCTTTTGAGAAGGAATTAATACTTTTTAAAGTATTAAATGATTATATTAATTCCTCGTTTTAGTGGCTATGGTCAAAGCACCCTGTGAAGCTTAAGTGAAGTGAAGTGTGGATGATTAAATTGAATTAATTTAATTGATTGGATGGTTATCCTTAAACATGCTATATTTAAAAGAGAAGAGCTTGATTTTTAATTAATTAATTGCCTTTAATTGTTAGGGCAATTATTAATTATAGAATTGTGAGGGTTATATAATTATGGGCAGCCATATGGGTGAGTTATTTAATTTACGGTGGTAAAGAATTGCAGCCAAGAGGAAAAGTGCGCCCCCATTTGAAGAAGGATTTTGCTCAGCAAGGGGGAAACAAGGCTAAAAGCTTCCAAATTTGGCGCATGCTTTGAAGGAGGTTGATCTTTGTCTCGCATAATTGTTTGCACAGTGTGTTACAGAGCTCGTGTGTTTTTGAAAGGATTCATGCTCTCTTTATGTGCAAATTAAACACCATTTTTTGGGGCAGCAGGTTCTGAAAAGTGTAGATTTTTAAAATTAAAATTCACTATTCATGCTCCGGTGGCCATTTTTGTCTCAATAAATTACAAGAATTCATTATAGGTGCTTTACAAAGGAAAATGAACTTTTATCAATGTCCAATACATTGCATATATCCTTCTGAATCAAGAATTTTCCAGATCTCGCACTCAATATTGAAGAAATCTAGCCAAGTAAGAAGAAAAATAATTATTCAAATGAAGATAGACAAAGCTATGACGAAGAGAGATGAAAAATAAAGCACAACGAGTCATGCATCACTTCTAAATTTGTAGATACTCGGAGACATGGATCTAGGCTCAAACCTCTTGGCTGAATTGATAGACAAATCCAAAGTAGGAAAGACTTCACTCATGCATGCAGTAGAAACTTCACTCATGTGTGCAGATTAAAAGCAATAGAATTATTCGAGCTGCAACTTTTCCATCCACAAACCCATTGCGTGAGTTTGTTATGCAGTGCAGATCCATATCCATATGCAGATCCAGATCCGATATCATAGTTGTAAAAGCTTTCCATGACACAAAGGCTTCATCCTCTTGTTTCAAATGCAGCTGTGAAGAAGTCAGTGTGTAGAAAATTCCTTCCAAGATCCCGTGCATGTGCTCTCATGTTCCAAATTAAAGCCTTCATTGAATTTTCATTCACCTTGAGTGCTTTCTGCAATTTTAATTGCTCATATGCAATTAAAAATAAGGATGATGAGTTATCTATGGCCAACCTTGCACCGATGCATGTACAAAATAAGAACCGCAAAAGTTTCAAAGATAAAAGAGAAGACAATGTGAAGGCAAAATTTTAGCTTGCTTCCAATTCCAACAAATTGTAATTCCAACTTGTTTCCGTATCCAAATGCTTCTGCATCCAGCTTTGAATCACCAGACGCAGACATGAAAAAGGACAAAGTCACTTTCCTCTTCCTTCTTTCTTTCCTTCGACAAAGTAATTGAGTGATCAATTAAATTATACAACTTAAGTGATTGGTTTAAAAGCCATTACTTAAAGAAGTCAACTACTTGGAGATAGGTGATGGACGTGCAAAATAGAAGGTTCTATTTTCATTGCAAATCATACATGTCACGCAAAGAGGAATTCCAGGAGGAAGATTGCGGCTTATTTCTTTCCGACTTCCACATGTGCTAGTTCAACTAAAAGCTTCCAACTTGTAATTGCCCCTCTACATTCTATAAGTAGAGGAAGAACCTTTAGGTTAATGATCGATCGAATTTGTGAGAAGAAATCTTGTGTTCTAGACTTTGTGCCGAACCCCGAGAGCAACTTGGAGGAGAGGAATACAAAGGAGTAGGTTTCCGGAGAACTTTGTGTCACAGTGTACTTTGTTTCTTGCTTTTAATGTTATATCTCTTAATAAAATTTGTGTTATTTTAGATATGGATCTAGAGCTGCCTTTGTTTTATAATTCGTGTGTTCATATCTATTAAGTTTCTTCTATGTGCATGCAATTAGCTCTGCTATCTCACTCATTGGGATGCACATCTTCCCATTTCTTCTCTATATTTCCTTTACTTCCTTCTTCTATAAAATACTTCCTTTCTTGAACAATTGCTTACTTTCACAGAACTTCTTAGTTATGGTTCATGAACTAAGTGGTTAAAGTAAAACCCCGATAGATAATAACACATTTATATTGACAAATCGACACGGAGCCTCACCGGTTAAATGAGGAGATTTATCTCATGATCGCTAGGTTTGATGCTATGCGTAAAATCTAGCCAATGCATATTTCTCTACAAGATCACAACAAGGAGCAACTTCAACCGAGGTAATAAGTGCTAGAACTACTACGATTTTTGGGATTGCATTCACCAGTACCTCTTCTTCCTCCCTCTCATACTTTACAAATAGATACTCGTATAAGCTTTTGAATTTCCCAATAATGACTCGTACTATTTAAGAGCTTTAATGATAAAGAAGAATGATGGAGGAATCCCATCTGAGGAGGATAGGTAGTTATTGATGAATACTATTGTTTCCCAAGAAAAAGAATATAACATAAGAAGTAAAGTTTTCAAAAACTCCATTGCTTTCAAATATTCCTAAAGAGGCTCCTAAGAAAGATGCATCTTCCAAAGGCCTTGCTATCCCAAACAAAATTCATACTTCTCCTCATGCCCAAACTGTCAAAAATCCTGTGCCATCTGATGAGTTTGTCAATCTCCCTTCCAATGCTTCCTTGCCAAAGTGTGTTCCATATGACATTGCCCAAGTTTTGAGTCAAATCAAAGTTAGTGTTCTGATTGTTGAGCTGCTTAGGATTCCTAAGCACAAGAAGAGGGCATTTCAGTATTTGGGATTGAAAGAAGAGAAGAGTACCCCAGGAAAAAATGTAAACATTATGGAGACTCCTCCAATCATCGAAGAGCTAGAAACACCACCAAGATTATAAGAACTAGGTGAACCACCCGAGGTTTATTTGGGGCACATCCTTGGTGGAGTCTCAAATAAATGTAGATCCATTCTTTACTACTCGATCATTAAGGACATGATTGCTACACACAATTGTATGTTTGATTTGGGAGCATCATGCAATGTCATGCCTCTTGAGGTCATGAATGAACTGGATATCAAAGTGATAGCAACATATGGAAGATGTACTGCCATGGACTCTAGAGAGGTCCCAGTTGTTAGATGTGTGAAAGGTTTGGTGGTACAACTTATAGCTTATCCGGGTAAGAACTTGAAACTTGATGTTGTTATTGTTGATTTTCCAACCAAGTGGGGTATGTTGTTGTCTACAAAATGGGCTGCAAGTGTTGGTGGGAGTGTTCAAATGGATATGTCCTATACCACCATCCTAATTGAGGGCAGCCTTGTCATGTTGTATGGAGAAAAGAAGATGTTGTACCTCATTGGAGATCCCAATAATTCATCTTATGAAGTGTTGTACACAACTGTTGATGCTAATAAATTTGTTGGATTTGCTAATGGGAAAGAGAACAAAATGGATCAATGTAATAGTATTGATCAAGTACTCTCTCCATGGACTTTGTTGTTTGATGGAGCTTGCTCCAAATTTGGAAATGGTGTTAGTGTAGTTCTGATTTCTCAAGCTTGGAAGAGTTTGTTTTTCTTTCAAACTTAACTTTGAGTGTACTAACAAATTGCTGAGTATGAAGCATCGTTTTTAGGTTTGATAATTGCTTGGAAATACTATGTTAAAGATATCATTGTTAAGGAGATTCACAACTATTTGTCAAACAAATCAGAAAATTGTATGCTACTAAAAATTAGAGAATGCAATAAAGAAAAGGATGTAGTTAGGGACTTGATTGAGATGTTTGATTCATTTAATATTGTGCATCATGATAGGAAGTTCAATGTTATGGAAAACAAGCTTGTAGTATTGGGATCTCGGTTTGATAATTTTGTAATGTCCCCATATTGTGAATATGATGTTGAAGTGTTAACAAGGCCATCTATCCCTGACAACATTAAACATTGGAAATTTTTTGATGATGATGCTTAGGTCAAAAGATTTCTGCAGAACAAAGGGGAGTTTGTTGATCAATGTATTGATTGGGAGCCAATGGTGTGTGCAGCAGAGGGTAAAGAAACTTTGTTTGGAAAATACATCATCCAACTAAAAACTAATACCATTCTTAGAGGGTTGGTTGCTCTTGAATCAAACTTTGATAATTCTAATTGCATTATTAACAGACATGTAGCAGCCTCAAGGGATGTTGAGGAGCATGACCTTGGTATAAAGGAGAAACCAAGGAAGATCTGGTTGGGAAGCAATCTGAACAAGGAGGAAAAATAGTCCTATGTCTAATTGTTGAAGAAATATCAGGACTGCCTAGCTTGGTCTTATTCTGAACTGAAAGCATACAGAGAGGATTTGTTTCAACATGAAATTCCTTTAGAATCTAATGCAAAACCATTCAGACAAAAGCAGAGGCTGATTAATCCACTCCTCTCTGTGAAGATGCAAGATGAATTAAAAAGCTAAGAGATGGAGGGATCATTCAAAGAAACAAGGTATTCTTCTTGGGTTGAAAACTTAGTGCCAATTAGAAAAAGAATGGTGATATCAGGTTGTGCATGGATTTTAGAAATCTAAATAGAGCATCAATGAAGGATAATTATCCTTTACCAAACATGGAAAACATGTTGCAATCGTGATTGGTTCTGAGTTTACTTTCTACCTTGGATGGTTTCTCTGGCTATAATCAAGTTGTTGTGAAGGAATCAAAAATAATTAAGACAACCTTTACCACTCCTTGGGAACTTATGTATATGTTAGAATTCCCTTTAGTTTGATGAATGCTGGAGCAACCTTTCAAAGAGAAATGGATGTTGCTTTTTCTAGTTACATTAATGATTTTATTGTTGTTTACCAAGATGATGTGACTGTGTTTTCCAGAAAGAGAAGTGATCACTTGCAACACTTGGAAAAAATGTTGATAAGATGTAGAGAGTATGGCATTTCACTCAATCTAAAGAAGTTCCATTTCGGAGTGCAAAAGGCCAAGTTTCTTGGTCACATTGTATCCAAGGATGGTGTCATGATTGATCCCGAGAGGGTAGAGGCCATCAACAAGGTCCCAATTCCAAGAACCAAGAGGGGAATTCAGTCCTTCTTTGGGAAAATAAACTTTATCAGAAGATTCATATCAAACTTTGTTGAGTTGACCATTCTAATTACTTGCATGCTAAATAAGGACCAAGTTATCAAATGGGAAGAGGTTTCCATTCAAGCTTTCAATGGGATCAAAGAAGCATTAAAGCATGCTCCTGTTTTAGTAGCTCCAGATTATAAGAAGCCTTTTCAAATGTTTTCTTTTGCTTTAGAGAACACTATTGCATTTGTCTTGTTGCAGAAGGATGATGAAGGGGCTGAGAGGCCAATTTCCTTTTTTAGTAAGGCATTGTAAGGGGCTGAGTTGAAGTACACCATTATGGAGAAGCAATCATTTGCCTTGGTAAAAGTGACAAAGGTTTTCAGACCCTACATCTTGAGTTCTAAAGTTGTTGCTTATTTTTCCCACACCATGGTGAAAGACATCTTATCAGAGATGGAGGTCTCAAGTAAAAGATGCAGATGGGTGAACAAGTTATAGGAGTATGACATGGATATCCAAACCACGAAGTTGGTAAGAGGTTTGGGCTTAGCTAAGCTTATGGCTGAGAGAAACTTGCAAACTATTGAGGTGAATGAAGTAGAAGAAGGAAGGGTGGATGTCCTTGAAAAGTTGATGAGTTCTGAATGGTATAAAGATATAATTTTTTATCTTAGACATCTATACTTCCCTGAGTATTTGAGTAAAAATCAGAAAAGAGCTCTTAAGTTGGATTCCCAGAAATATTTCATTACTGATTTTGGGATAGCTTGGAAGAACCTTGAGGGAGTTCTCTTAAGGTGCATTACTAAAGATGAATCCCCTAAGATAATTGCTGATCTCCATGGAGGAGTTTGTGGGGGAATTTTGTTGGAAGAGTCACAACACACAAGATCTTGAGGGCTAGCTATTGGTGTCCAAATATCTTCAAGGATACAAATTTGTTAGTTAGAAGATGTGAGAGTTGCAAAGCATTTTTCGGAAGATTGAAAGCTTCAGGATCCCTTCCTTTACTTGTATTAATTGAAGCCCCTTTAAGCAATGGGGAATGGATTTCATTGGTGATATTTCAGACCCTTCAAGTGCTGACCATAAGTGGATTCTTATAGCCACTAATTACTTCACTAAGTGGGTGGAGGAAATCCCCACCAAGAGAGCAACACACCAAATTGTCATGGACTTCATGCTAAACCATATCATCTGTAGGTTTGGAGTGCCAATTAAAATTGTTAACAATGCCATGAGCTTCAGAGCTAAACCTTTGGTGGCAATGTGTAAAGAATATGGGATCAATTTGACATATGCCTCCAACTATAACCCCAAGGCAATGGACAAGTAGAGTCCAGTAATAAAAATCTATTAAAGATCATTAGGAGAACCTTGGAGCTAAACAAAAGGAAATGGGGTGAGCAATTGAAGTTTGTTGTTTGGGATGATAGAATTACTGTTAAAAGAGCTACTAGAAAAAGTCCATTTGAGTTGGTGTATGGAACTCAATCCTGCTTCCCCTGCATATGCAATTTTCCTCATATTAGTTCATTCAACAACTGAAAGATCAAGAAGTTAGTCCATATGATGCTCACATTAACTAGATTGTTGGGTTGGATGAAGAAAGAAGGGCATTCCAGCAAATACATGTGAAGTTCAGAGAAAAGTTGAAAATATTGTTTGACAAGAAGGTAACTCCAAGATCTTTTAGCATTGGAGATCTTGTGCTTTTATGGGATAACAAGCATGAAGATAAGGGAAAGCATGGTAAATTTGATGCATTGTGGATGGGCCCTTATTCAATTGATATTTGAATTGGTGAAAATACCTTCTTCCTAAAAGAATTAGATAGGGAACTACTTGAATTGCTTGTTAATGGTAGGCATTTGAAGCATTTCCTTGATTGATTTGTCAGAATCAAGGTATACTCCATTTTATAGATTATAGTTCTTTTTCTCGTATGCTTTTGTTTTTTTGTTCGTTATGGTCCTTGGTGACCTAGTTTTTCTATTTTCTCGCTTCATTTTTTGACAATGGTTGTGGTTGTTTTACTCTGCAAGCTTATTCTCCGACTCCATTTCCCAATGGTATGTTTTTGCAATTGGTCTCTTTTTGGCACTTGGTCTATTATTTGGTTCTTGTGGCACTCACAGGGGAGTACCCATCCCCAAGTCAGAGCTGATGTTGGTGCTCAAATTAGTATCACCCTATTTATCATTGAAATCCCTCAGTTTGCGGCCTCTGTCACGTTTTTTATCTCCCCGTGTTGGTGCTTCAAAGACTTTTCCTCCATTTGGTTGCCGTGATCAGTCCCTTCCTGGGTCGAGGATCACTTAAAGGTATAGAATTTGTTTTTGTTTCTCTGTCCATCCAAGGAGTCTCAAATTGGTCATAAAACTAAGTTATTCCTTTCCTTCCATTTTCCACACTCACATATTGTTGTCCCTGTCATTTTTGTCCCAAATACCTGAGAAAACATGATTGGATGTAGCTTAAAGGATCATGTTTGAAACTTATAACATCTCCAAATTATCCGTCCTTGAATAAAATGGTCGTTTTCTTGCATTTTTATGGTTTGACGAGTGTGTTTTTTTCGTCAAATTTACATCTTTGCATCAAGTGGAAACATGGCCCTTTTTGTTAGATGTGGATGGATGGAGCACTCTAAAAACTTTGTGGCTCACTTCAACCCAAAACATGTCCACGTGGAGGAACGACGCTCATTAGAAAATTCACCTTCTAGTTTGGCCTTGGAGTTGCGCAGGGGAACATGTGGAGGATTCTCGCTGCTTTGCCTAGACTTGGACAAAAATTTCATGCGGCCAGTACAGCTTTTGGCGGTGCATGGACACGTGGTGGGTCGGTGCTCATTTGAGAATCTGCCTCAAGGCCCCACCTTAACAATTGTGTCGAGGGACACGTGGAGGATTCTGCCGCTTTGCCCAGACTTAGACAAAAATTTCATGCAACCAATATAGGTAAAACAATATATTGTCAACTTGTCCAAAATATTAAAGTCATCAAAATGAATCGCAAGCCCGATAGAGAATAGTCAAAATTTGCTTTGAAAAGTCAACAGCGGAGGTGCAGACTTTCGGAAGAAAAGTGGAAATTTTTCCTTTTTTGGTAAAAAGGGTAAAAGTTTATAGATGAAGCACAGCTCCGCCAAAATTCAGTTATGGCCTGTGTTGAAAAGTCAAAGTGGGAGGGTAGAGCACCGGGGAAATTTGGAAAATTTTCCTTTTGTGAAAAAAGGGGTTAAAGTGTAAAAAGGAAGCGTGGTTCCACTGGGGCCCACATTGAAAGATAAAAGTGGGAGGGTAGAGCACGGGGGAAAATTGGAAAATTTTCCTTTTTCAAAAAAGAGGTAAAAGTTGCATAATCGAGCGTGACTCCATTGGAGCCCATATCATGCCACGTGTCAAGCTGTTTTTCAAAGGTGGAGGGGCAGAGCAAAATGAGAAATTTTGTATTTTTCCCAAAAGTTGTAAAAGGTAAAAAGGAACCCCCAGGCCCGTTTTAACTCGGATCTCCCATGTGGATGGTCCAAATTCAAAGTTGAAAGGGAAATCGATGGCAACTATGCATTTGTATATGATTTTCTACCATTTTTGCTCCAAAGCTCCTAGAGATGTGAATTTTTATGGTTTTTTAATCATTTCTTGATGTCTCCTACACGCCAAACGAAGAGGAAAATTAATTTGATATCTTGATTTGGGGGGGACGATCTAAAAATGTCTTTTACATTAAGATGTGATCTGACTATCGATTTGATATGATTTTCCAATCTTTCTTTCCTTGGCACGCAAAAAAACTAGATTTGACATATTAGAGGAGGAAGTAGTTGGCGCGTGAGATGAAGAGTGATTTACCAGATGAAAGAATTGAATGCTGGAAATATTTGAAGAGATTTTCCCTTTGAGCACCTAACAACTTTTTTGTAAATCTGATTCTGGGAATCATGATCAAAATCGTAACAAGAAATGGTGCTTTGAATGTTTTTGTTTTTGGGGGGAAAACTCTGTTGTAGATTAAATGTTATAAATTACATGAATTTTTCATGCAAATGGTTGGAGTGTTAGAGGTCGGGAGTTAATTCCTAAGAGAAAATTTGATAGAGCCCATCTTTCTGAGAAATCATTTGAGGAACCTATTTATTTCTTTTGTGTTAAATTTGATCATGTCAAGGTGGTTGCAAGTGTACAACCATTGACAAGATCTAAGATTGTTCTAGAAACTTTCCCTATTGATGAATTTAATCAAATTTGAGTTAATCTGTGTTGATTTTGAGCAAATTGTGACTTCTTCATTTCTAAATGTCTGCAAATAGTTTTTCTTGTTCCAATTGCAATCTTACATTGAAATCTTTGTGAATCACACAAGATCTTATCCTTGTGATAGTTTGGTGGCATTTGCAATTTCATTTATCAGAAGAGCTTTCATTTGGTAGTGAAATAAACATATTTAAAATCACTTTACTCCTAACATGATGATAAGATTGTGTGTTAGCCTTTGAGGGTATCTTGCGCGTGATAAAACAAAGGTTGATGATGTTCAATTAAGTTTTTAAATTTGAGCCTTCATTTTGGATTCTTAAGTTTGTGTGAAAACGTGCTTATCTGGGCCTCCATTGAAGCACACCTTATGGTTAAAGGAACATTTTAGCTGTTTTGAAGCATTCTATTGATTAATCCTTCCATTTTTGTAAAATCTCTCAAAGATCTAGTGAATCAAGTTCATTTTGCCTCACCTCCCACCAAAATTCATTTAAAAATAACCAATCCTACCCATACTACCCCTATTTGTCCTGTGTGTGTACAAATGCATAATTTCTATTACCAAAACATGCAAAAGTAATTAGGTTTTCATTATCTTTAGTATCTTGAACCTTAATTAGAAAATATCTCCATTATCTAGGGTGACAACTCGTGAGAGTTATATTTATGTTGTATTGATCATGTTTTATTCAAGGTCTTCTTAATAACTTTGCAAAGAAGGACATCTCCATCTCCTCCATAAACATCAGGCTACAAAATGGTCCTCTCACCCTTGTTGAAAGGTACAACCATAAAGTAGTGAGGATATATCAAATACTCTTGAGGGTGCTATCTCTGCTTCTCCACATCCGAGTGACAAAGAGCAAGTTGCATTTCTTCCTTAGCTACAAAATGACACAAAACATGATCTTCTTCTCTCTAAGCCTCTTATCAAATCTATAATGCTACTCAACTTCTGAGGGAGAATCAATTTGGGTACCAACAACACACAAGCATTGAATTGAAAAATGAAATAAATCATAGGTTCTATTTTTAATTGGTGTAATCTAGGTAAATGAGAATATGTGACTCTAGGGCCATTGTTGAGTATGAAGTGATGAAGCAAAGCTTCTTACATCTCACAATAGATACTAATAGATCCAACGGGTAGATGTGTGTACCATTGGAGAGCATCATTAGTTTAAGGATATATCAAAAGGATTTGAGCATAAATCAATCATTAAATTATGAAGCCATAGCTATACGGTAATGTTTGAGATGCAAATATGGATTTCCAGTACCATCAAAGCATGAAAAGGTAGGAATAATGAAATCCTTAGAAATGCTAAATTATGAAGCATTTTCGAAATAGGATTTCCATGAAAAGAATTATTATTGACAAAAGCATAATAGGCCTTTATTTTTAGTGTGAGAGATTGGACTTAAGATTGTAAGTGGCCAATGACATGCATGAGTGATAAGTCTTATGGAGGAATGGTAGAGGATGGAAATAGTGTATTGAGTGGTTGCAATTTTCCATTATGAGTGATCATAGGAATTCAAGAGGATACATAGAAGATCCCGATGTTAAGGGCACACTAGATATGGGTGCCAAAGAAGTAATAGGAGGTAAATAACATGTGATGTCAATAGAAGTAGTATGAATAACATTGGAAATATAATTAGGAGAGATGTAATAAATTGAGATGAATCATGCATGTTATTAGAGACAATATTCAAAGAAGATTAAAGCGGAGCGGGGATTCACATTTAACAGTATGGAAAGAAGTAGAATCATGACTATTAGGTGTCTCATCAAAATCAAACAAAGATTCAGATGCAAGGATTTAATTAAGCGTATCATCAACATATAATGAAGGATGAGGAGAACTAGTATGCGATGTATCATGAGAAACATTTTCAGAAATGGAAGGAGTATGAGATGCAACTATAGAATCATCTGAACTAGTATGAGAAACAAAATCATGCACATGTTTATTGTCTTCTTGTTTGTTAGCTAAAGCATTATCATCAAGATTAAGCATGAAACTAAGAATAGCATCATCTAAGTTCTCATTATAAATAATAGAAGGAGGAGTGCATGACAGATCGTAAAGGATGATAATGGTAGAGTGATCAAAGATAGTAGGAACATTGCATTCATGAGATAAGAGTTGTATGTTAGTATCATCCAGATGAATAACATCATGATATAAAACAATAACTTAAGCAATGGTTGTTTCATCATAGATAATATTGACACTCACATGAGGCATGACTAGTTGAGAGGGAGAAGAGTTATCCTTAGCCATTAGGGCTTTAGTGGATCCTAGGGAAAGTAGTTATAAGCTACGGGTTCACTAAAATGATTCAATAAAATCTATATGTATTTTATTAAAATATAAATGCAAAGATCTACTATAAGTGATATACAATGAAATTCTAAAATAAAAATGCTAAACTATTTATTTAATTTCAACTACAAAAGGAAACGAGAGGGGTAAGGTACTTATCTTAATTTAACTTATCTTGCAGTGAGTCTGGACTAGAAAATATGATGAAAAAGAAGCACAGACAATCGTAACAAACCACAAGAAAATGCAGAAGAGGTGGAAATGGCTAGACTGGGATTCTGGATAGGGACAGGGGCACCCATGGGTGCCCTAATAACTTTTTGGTTGTGTGGGTTTGTAGAAAATATTGGATCTTGGTTCCAGATTGTCACTAGGGATTCACACTTGTTCGTATTTGGTTGCCTGAATTTTACACTCAGAGTGTTGAGGAACCTATAAACCTCCACACATAAATCTTCTGTAAAACCCTAACAAAGACATCAAATACTAACAAAAAGATGCAAAGTTAGGGGTCAAACTATCCTCACCGCCACATTGGTGAACTTACGACTAAGTGCTACACTACATCTCGGACATAATGTCATTATGTGTGCTTTGCATGTGTGTGCAATAGTATTCCTAGGTCGCCCTCATGCCAATAACGCTAAAATAGTAGGTGGTATCTAAATAAAATGAAAATGTTTGGATGGAATATAATGAACTCCCCTTTCTATGTAGTATGTATCAAGAGTAATTTACCCATATGCAATCTCTTCATCTATGTAGATAGATATCCCTTGATAACAATTGGAAACCCTTATCACATCTTAATGATGGCTAAAGGGAAGTGGATGCATCTTGGACCAGAAAGGTTACTTATTTCAAATCTTAGCCGTTGCAAATATCATACTGATCTCACCTCCCCGTGATGCGGCGATGGTGCCCCTTGTGGGCAAGGGCCTGTCGGAAGCCTTGCAGAAGCGTCTGGGTCCACGACGCCCATGTCGGAAAGTGTTCTCGCATGTTTAGACAATAACAAATTCCTATTCAGATACGACCTCCATCGACTCGTCCATCTCCGTCTCCATGTCCCTGGAGGATGATTTTGTTTTAGCCACCTAAACAAAGCTTCTCACAAATAGAGCAATCTTTGCAAAATTCGTTGGTCGCCAGTTGACTGTGGAAGGCATTCAAAATTGGTGTGAAGTGTAGTGGGGTAGTGGCCTGAGTATTCACTTCCTTGAAAAGGGATTTTTCCTAGTTATCTTTCACAGTGCCGCTCAAAAGGATGACACCATGGTGAGGAAAGACTTTCTTCTAGCTGATTCAGGCTTGGAGATTCACGAATGGGAGCCTCACTTCGACACGGCTAGAGCAGAAATGGAAGGATTACAAGTATGGGTTAGACTCTATTCACTGCCAAGTGAGTTTTGGTCCACTCCCATTCTCAACAAAATCTTCTCCAGTCTGGGACGCGTAGTCCGCATCGACCCTGTCACCCTAGAAGGTACCCTCTCATCCTTTGCTAGGATTTGTATTTCCATCGATTATAAATAGAAGCTTCAGGATCTTATAATCATCTCCACCCAGTCCAGGCTCTGGGAGAAAAAGGTGGAATATGAAGGTGTCTCCAACACCTGCTTTAAATGCAAAAACCAGGCCACTTTCAAAAATACTGCAAAAATCCCCCTGCTTCTGGCAAAATGGAATGGAGAAAGAAATCCTCTCCCCCTCCTCTCCTTCCGCTCCCACTCATGTAAACACGTCTCAACCCATAGGCGAGGATTTTATTGACCCCACCCCTGCTCTTGAGCCCATAACTCTAGACCCTAGTACCATCTCTTTGGTAAAAGAAACAACAACAATGGTTAAGGACTCTACAAGGATTTTATCCCTTTTTCACAATGGTATCTCTCTTGGCCTAGGGAGGGGATGTCATCTCTCTAGAAAATTAGGTGAATGAAAAGGATGATCTAATCCTATCTAATGATGGTGACTCCATTGGTTCACAGGAGATTTTCCATGAGGATCACTCTTCAGATAACTTGCAGCTATGTCCGATTCTCCCGACACCAGCACTTCTCAACATGGATCTAGGTCAAAAGCATTTTGGGTCGCCCTTCTAAGAGTAAAATCTCCCAAAATGAGGTTGCAGCAGGGAAGCAACTTCAACTCCATTCCTTCTTTCCCTCTATGAGTAGGAGAGGCAAGTCCTCTCTGAAGATCAAATGATCCTCTTTTCATGGAACGTTAGGGGCCTCAACACCCCTAACAAACAACGTCTGTTAAGACGCTATGCTACCGATGCTACAATTGATATTTTCCTTCTTCAAGAAACTAAGATGTCAGTGGAAGGTTGCAAGAAAGGATGGTTTCGAAGATGGAAAGGTTGGGAAGGATGCTTTTCTGATTCTTTAGGTGCCTCGGGAGGCCTAGGAATTTTGTGGAAATCCAACTGTTGCACTCTAGAGCCTCTTCTCATTGATTCGAATTTCATGTGGTGTAAGGTTTATATTAAACACTCTGACAAGTCCTTTTTCTTATGCAATGTTTATGGTCCCTCTAATCCGATCAAAAAAATATATCTATGGTCTAAACTTCATCTAGTCTTTGATTTGGCCATCAACTCCAAGATTATTGTCACTGGAGATTTCAATGCTACTCTTTCCGATCTTGATAAGCGCAGAGGTATTCAATGGCAGCCACATTCACAAGTGGACTTTACCTCATTTGTTTCTTCCACCAATTTAGTTGATGTGGAACCAAGCCAGGGTTGGTTCACATGGAATAATCGAAGGCCTGGGTTTAGTTCCATGGCAGTGCATCTTGACAGATTTCTTGTTTCGTATTTTGGCTACAGAACAATTTCCTTCTCAAATGCTCTGTTCTTCCACTTTCCGGCTCTCGATCATTTCCTAATTTCTCTTAATATTTCCTTCGACCTGCCCCCTCACCGCTCGCCCTTCAAATTTGAAAACATGTGGTTGCAGGATCCTTCACTTAGGCCTCTGATTAAATTCTAGTGGGACTCCTTCAAAGTTAATGGGACCTGGATGTTCCAACTTTCCAAAAAGTTATCCTTGCTGAAAGATAATCTACGTAGCTGGAATATCTCATGCTTTAAAAATATTTTTTAGGAAAAACAGAGAGTTGAGAAGGAGCTCCGTAATCTGAACGAATCTATCCTCTCACATGGGATGCTTCAGGCTGATTTCTTCAAAGAAAAATCGCTTCTCAAGGAACTTGGAGATCTACTTCTAAAAGAAGAAACATATTGGCATCAAAAATCCAAGTGAAGTCCAGGTGCGACGGTGATAAAAATACTAAGTTCTTTCATGCTTCAGTAAAATCCAAAAGAAATTTCAATTACATTTCATCCCTCCAATTGGATGAATTATCTATCGTGCATCCACTCAATCTTAGATCAAATCCGAAGCAGTGTATTTCTTCAATAAGCTCTTGAATGGAAACTCGAAACCACCCTTGGCGAGTAGTCTTCCTTCTTCCATCAGATCCCAGCCTCGGTCACGGATGCTGATAACGAAATGCTTCTCTCTCCATTCTCCAAGGAGGAGGTTCAAAAATTATTTTCTCAATGAAGAGAGATAAAGTGCCTGGTCCTGATGGTTTCCCTGCCTCTTTCTTCCAGGAATCATGGTAAACGGGTAAGATTTTAGGTGCTCTCAACCACACCCTCATCTGTATGTTTCCCAAAAAATCTCCTGCCGAGTCTTTGGATGATTTCAGACCTATTTCCCTTTGCAACACGACATACAAAATCATCTCCAAAGCTATTACAAACAGATTGAGTCCACTTTTGTCAAAATTGGTTGCTCATGAACAAAGCGGCTTCATCCCAGGTAGGTCTATTACTGACGGGATCATTATCTCTCACGAACTGATTCACACTCTCCATTCCTCCTCCCGGGATGGCATGATGCTGAAACTGGATTTTAGCAAAGCCTACGATCGTGTCAATTGGAGGTTCCTCATCAAGTCTCTTCAAGCCATGGGTTTCAGTTGGCAATTCTGTAATTGGATTTTCAACTGCATTGCCACCCCTCGATTTCTCTGTCCTGGTTAATGGTTCGGCTGAAGGCTTCTTCCAAAGCAGCAGGGGTTTGAGACAAGGCGATCCCCTCTCCTCTTTTCTTTTTATTTTGGTCGCTAAGGCTCTTAGCCGAAGTATCAAGTCTGCCATTCTGGATGGATCCCTCAAAGGCATTCTAATCACCTCCAATCTTCCAACCCTTTCACACCAACAATTCGCGGATGATACTTTCCTTTTTGGTCAAGGTTCTATCCCTGAAGCTAGGCGCCTCTCTTCTATTCTTGATTCTTATTCTTCTGTGGTAGGACAGGTTATTAACTTTCATAAATCTATCATTTTCTTCTTTAATGTTGCCCCTAGATTGCAATGCAGGATCAAAGCAATTCTCGGCTTCACCGTGGGAGTTCTCCCACACAAATATCTGGGTATCCCACTTTTTCATGGGAATGGCAGAGCGCATCTTTGGGATGGGCTTATAAACTCCATCTCTACCAGACTTCTCTCATGGAAAGGAAAATGGCTATCCTTGGCTGGTCGAGCCCTTTTAATTAATTCAGTTCTCCTAGCCATTCTGATTTACATGATGTCTATCCTGCAGATCCCAAAATATGTTTTTCTTAAGATTGAAAAGATTGTCAGAACCTTCTTATGGCAAGGAAATAATGAAGAGCGCAAATTTCACCTAGAAAATTGGGAAACAGTCAAACTTCCTAAATGCCTCTGGAGGGTTGGGAATTTTGGACCTTGCTCTTCAGAATTTTGCCCTCGGAGAAAAACTTGTTTGGAACTTCATCTCCAACGCCAAACGGCTTGCTTTCCATAGGGATATCTCGGACCATATAATGGTATGTATGTTGTGTTTATATAGGGATCTCTTGCTTGAATTTTGACACTAAAGACCTGACATGTTGACTAGTACCTCGGGATATGAGAGGGAAAATAGAAAAGACCTAGCTCAAATGTGAAAAAATAAGATCAAACATAAAGAGGATAGGTTGACCCAGGATGGACAGGATCGCTTGAAGTTGTTGTCCAGTCCCAAGTGCTAATGTCCAGAGACAAGTGAAGACAAATGAACGAGGACCGACCGATAGGGATCCTTGTGACCTGACCAGAACTGAGTGTATGAGTGAAAAGTGTGAGAAATAAAAGCAATAAGGATTAAAAAAACAAGCAGATGGACTATGGAAATGGTCATCAGTGAATAATTTTCTTACGCAAGATCCATATATAAAACAACATACTTGGTGGTATAGTAAATAGTAGTAAGTAAGTGATTTTGTGTCTAAAGTTTCCATTACATGTACTTATAGAACTGAAAAATCTCTTGGCCTACCCCCACATGACCTTTAACTTTTCTTTTGGAACATGTGACTTATCAAATACTTTAGGAATGAAATTAAGTCCCATTTTGTTAATTAATGGTGAATTATTACAATATTTTCTAAAGTCACATTTAAATGAATAGGATGAAAATCATGATTTCTCACAATGAAGAATTAGAAAGGGGGTAGAGAAGAGGAGAAAGGAGGAGAGAAGAGAGAGCGAAGAAGAAATCCATTGAAGATGTTGCCTCACTAAAGACAAGCCTCCATGAGAAACCTTCTTTCGAATGATCAATAATCAGTAGCTTCTCGTACATTGAGTGAGGATGTGAGGAACACTTAATCACTAGACCACTGATGACCTTTCGTGAAAAATATATCCTAGAGGGAAAATCTAATTATGTTCACCTAAAAATTATACTCGATGATGAAATCTTGGTCCTTTGGATGATGCACAGACACCTCGAACTCGAGTGTTTAGAAATAATGATGAAATATTAACTTGATGACTATGTCCATTACTCATGAAGATCTGATCCGAAGAATATGAAGATTGAAACTGATACTTCCATGTTTCATTGACAAATATTTCTCCATGGAACAATACACATGCACATACAAGTGATGAGTATTGATGAGTACATTATTGAAACCATGAAGGATGCCTTATTTTTCAGTATGAACTAACCATTCCAAACCATGAAATACCATCATTCCTTCCAGACAAATTATTTATGTGAAACGGGAAACTTGAACAATCATGTAGACCATGAAACCATGATAATTATGCCATCTTGAGAACACATATGACCACAATTGAACATGCATTCAGTCAGATCATCAAGGCCAACGTGAGTGTTATCATTGTCCCCCATGTCTGAATACTCAGAAGAAAGAGTTGATACTGGCTTGATACGTGTGAAATTGAATTTCATGGTGGCCAAGGCACTTCTCTGCACTCGAAAAGTGGGTTTATTATTTTTAGAAAGTGATATTTGTTACCTTTTCTAACCTTGATCACTTTACTTGTCCTTTGAGATGCTCCTTTTGCACATTGTCTTTGCTAAAAATTCTCACTATGAGATCTTACTAAAAATAGAAAGTTCTTGTGTAGGAGCTGACTATTTTTATTAACTAGATTTCTAGACATCAAATTTCATCAAAATCAGTGTTTTTGATATGGGTTTTTTTGTCTTCGTCTCACCTTTGAAATTTTAGCTCAACTCGATCTCTCGGAACAAGTGGATATAAATTTCAAAAATTTATGAGCGTGAAAGTGGGGATTGCTTGTTGCAAAAAAATTCCACGTTGTGCATGAAAAATCCTCACTTTGGTTTTTATGGCCTCCAAAAATGTAAATGAATGTAAAAAATATAATATCAAACCGTGCCCTAGTTTTTAGTTATGAGACTTTTTAGTTTTATGTGCACACCTTTATTCTAGAGAAAATATGAACCTTCAATATGGATTTTTGAAATTTTGTTTACAAAATCATGGTGCTGAGATCATGGAAGGGTGATGGAGTTAATGAAAGAGGGAAGAAATGGAGGAGGGACCTAGAAACATTTTTCTAGAGTCCTGTGTAAATGGAGGAATGTGGGAGAATGAGAGAAAAATGGTGAAGTATGATTTATATAGCCGCTGAAAACCTAGAGAGAGGGAGGCACATTATTTTTTACCCTTGTCCCTTAGGGTCGAGAAAATTAGGGGAAAATGCACCTTAGACCTAGGGTGTCATTTTTCCTTCATGCACTTGTGGAGAGCAATGGAGGAGGGGGCCGGAAACGAGTGCTTGGGAGTTATCTTGTGGCAACATGAAGAACTTGGGGAAGAAAGGAGGGGGTGAATTTTTTTCCCCCTTGTCCCCTCGAAAGGGATAATGGGAGCTCGAAATGTGCCTCATCCTCGGGAGTGAAAATTGTCCCATGTGCGCAGAGTTGGTGGAGGGGAACAATTATTTTTCCCCTTGTCCCCATAGAAAGGGACAATGGGGACACAAAATTGTGCCTCAGCCTCATGCTACCACGTGGCACCCAAGAAAATTGACTAAGTATTGAACATGTACCTTGGGTGACAACTTGAAACAGACATATTTTGAGCTCCCAGATGAATTTTTTTCACATTAATTTATATAAATTTTACTAAAAATGACATTTTTAGAAGGATGGTATGGGTCTCATGCCTTGATTTGGCTTGAAACTATCACAAAAACTTCCTATTTTTCTCTGGATCACCAGTAGTGCATGCAAAGAATGAGTTACCTAGTAAAATGCATGGGGCTTGCAATGAATATGAGATTACCACCATGTAGAGGACTGAATATTAGTTCAAGTTATAATTTTTGGCTCCTAATTCTAGAGTTCCTAGAATCATCTCCCAAGCTTAGGTACTATTTCAAAATGTAAGCTCCTTCAACTTCAAAAACCCGCTGATGATGAACTAGCTCCTAAACCTTTGAATATTTCCATAATATTTCTAAATTAGTTGCACAATGATCGTGGATCTTGAGTACAGATTCTTAATGGATCTCGGGCCTTCAAAACAGCTCCATGGGGTGTGTACTTATCTTAGCAAGGTTGATGATATTCCGTCGTAAGTTGCCTAAAAATCTACCTCAAGAGATACTTGCCACATAAGTGCTTCAATAATTTTTATTTCCTAAATCACCTATGAGGAAGGATGAAACACACATATGAACCACTAGAAGGACATGATATGACAAATACGAGGAATAGACTAACTTGGGTGGGTTTCGTAAAGATGTATAATAGAATTTTTTTGACACTAGGGTATGGTTGGCATATTTTCAAGTGAATTTTGCCTAGCAAAAACACATGACACCAAGGTTTCAAGTGATTCAAAACTTCGTATGAACAATAATGAGTTGAATTTATGTAAATATATATATTAATTTAGTTTTATCACCTATTTAAAATTGGTGATTTAGAATAATGTTGGGCTACCATGTTGTTATATCACATCCGTGAGTTCATGCTTGTGCTTAGACAAACATGACCTTGTTCCTCATAATGTAGTACCCACTCCTCTTCGAAACTATCATTTTGATGTTGTTACAGTTGTAATGATACTTAGACATTGAGTATTATATTTTTATCAAGAGATAACGGAATATGCACAAATTTAGACTATTGGCATTATGTGGTTTACATTTTTACTATGATGTTCTTGATGGTGATGATAAATAGTTATATATGTTGACTTGTGATATTCTGATTTTTATACTAACATGTCGTAATTTGGATGCATAGCATATGTTGGATGTTTTTAATAGAATTATGATTTTTATGAATGCCAAAATCAAATTTATTGTATGATGTTAGATGATGGAATTACTAATGTTGAATGATGATTATTGATTTTATATGTATATTGTCTCGATGTTGTTAATACGGCCGAAAGGCCGAGAGAGTATTTTTTTGTGTTACAGACATTTTATCGCATACATCGAAGGCGATAGGGACCAACCACGGAAGGATGTTGGGTGTTGAGAAACACGGCAAAAATTTGACAAGTTGGGTAATGTTATATTGTATTGTTGTTGATTTCCTAGTTAGGAGGTTTCCCATGGGGGTGACCTCACATGTGTGGCCATGGGGTGAAATGTTTTCCTTTTCTTTTAATTTTTGTATGTGCTTTATTTGTGTTTTATGCATTTAATTTTTGGTAATGGATGTCACTTTATTAACATTTAAAATTGTGTCTTAATTAAGCTAATCCTTCTTATTTGGTTAACTAGAATAGATATGTAACAATTGAATAATTATGAAGTTAGGTGGTCCTTGTTGTATGTGATATTAATGTTGTTTGTGTGTATTTTACTCCACCCCAACTTCCAAATTTGGAGTTTCTTGGGGGATTTTGGAGGCTTGTGGGACAACGTAAGCTTGTCACATGCCTCTTAAATTTACCTAACAACCCTACCTATGGGTTGGAGAGTTTAGTTTTAAATTATTTATCATTTTTTGAGTGTAAAAGGGTGAAAATAATTGCACCTTCTTCTTGTCACAATAAATTTTATCCTTAGAAGGCATGGTGTGCAAGTTTGTTTGTCATGTGGGTTATCATAGTTCTTACATGGTAATTTTGTGTCTTGGGAATGGTGTGTTGACTTGAGTGTGGAATGGAGGAATGATGAATTTGCATCCTACATGGAGCCACCTCATCATCCTCACATTCCATTTCTATTTATTGTTGTATTTTGTTGGAATGGGGGTTATTATTTCATTCATTTTTCGTCTTTTGGATTTGGGAAAAGCTTGTTGGAGTTTCTTGGAATTTGCTTGGGTTGAAGGTATCAAAGATTTTGGAGTGAAGGTTCTTGGAACTTGATGGAGAGGTAGGCTCTCCACCTTTTTTATTTTGGTTATTATGTTTGTAGATGTGGAAATATTGTGCTTTTCAAATTTGTTTAAGTTTTGATGATTGTGTGTGGTTGGGTAGTATGCCTTGTGTGTGGGAGGAGGACTTATGGGGCCATTGGGAGAGGAAAATGGATTTTTGTGAGGAATGCATTTGGTGGGAGTGTGATTGGGAGTTTCACCTATGGGGAGTGAAAAGGAAATCATGGTCATTTTGTTGCATACTTGCAAGGGAGAGATAAGAATATTGTGTTGTTTGTTTTTTACACTTGGAGGCTTAGGGTGAAAATCCCACTTCACTTGGGAGGAAAAGGAGCTGGTTTCTCATAGTCCTTGCTCCATTTGGTTTGATTTCAAACCTTTTTGTTGTTTGAGAAGTTGTAAACTTGTTGAATATGTATTTTAGTTGTGTTGAATGTCTTGAATGTATGTTGTTTGTGGAAGCCATATTTGTTGAAAGTTGTCAAAAGTTACTCAAAATCCTCATGGTTCCTGGTTTGGGCTTGGGGGCCATTAAGGGGATGGATTATCCACTTAATGGATTAAAGGTTGGGTGAAGAGTGTTGCCTACTCCCCTTCCTTTGTATTGTGATCCTTTTTGTGAAAGTTTGAAGAAAGTAAGATTTAGAGCTACCTTTGGAGAAGACATGCAAATAGAATATTTGTATTTTGGCCTTGTTGCAAACTTTTATGTGGTCATTTGTTCATTCCATTATTCCCACTTTGAGTGGAAGAGTGTAAAAATTGTATGCTTAATAGAAATCTTGTACATTTATTTATGTAAATTTTGAAAGTATTGTAGTGAAAGGAACAAAGTTGAGTTGTATGTTAGTAAAAACAAAATTCCTCTTCACTTGTGTGTTTTCCAAATTGCAAGATAGATATATTTGTAAAAGAAAGGTGTGATTGAAATAAAGTCTTGCATAAATTTGTCCCAAATCATTGTGACTTAGTTGAATAGAGAAAGATTTTTGTTATATACTTTGTTGGCAAGAACTACTTATCTTATTGAAAGAAGAAAAGGAAAAGTTACTATTTTTTATATTGAATAAAAGATATATTGAAAGATTTAAACTATAGTTTCTTTCTAGTCATGTTGAAAGAAAGAAAGAATTGTGTTAATCTTCTTTTTGAATGAGTAAAATCTCTCATTATTGTGTATGGAGTTGTATAGAAATCTTATTGATCTCCCAACTTAGTTTTAGATGGCTTATAGAAAATAAATACATATACACATTCCTATTTAAATGTAACTAAAATTAAGTTAAATAAATGTAATTGTTTTACAATTTTTTTATAAATGATAAACCAACTATTGTTTTCTTTTAAAAAATTTTTTTATAAGCTTGACAACGAAATGAATATATATATATAGACACACACACACACGTATATATATACATATATTATTATTAATATTAAATTTATCTATTAGTTTACATATTAATAAAAATATATATATTAAATAAAATTTATACAAGAAAAGTTTAAGTAGTATGTTATGCATGCATATTATGTTGGCATTTATTAATAAAGGAGGGAGGGAGGGTCACTAACCCCACCCCACACCCATTTTTATATAGGATGGGGGGTGGGGTGGGGTCATGGTGACCTTTCCCCCCCAAACTATAAAATTTGTTTATTAAACAATCGGTGCCTAAAACTTCACCGCCACTTCAAACCGTGAAAGTCGGCTTTCGTCTTTTAACGCTATATATATCTATATATATCAGGTTTTATTATTTGAAAAAATTGTTATATATATATATATATATATATATATATATATATTTCAAATAATAAAACTCAAATATGTATATATATTTACATATATATATATATACATACATATATATACATATATACATAAATATATATACATATATATATATATTATATATATATATATATATATATATATATGTATGTATATATGTATATATATGTATGTATATATAGACACACACACACACATATATTTATATTTCAGGTTTTATTATTTGAAGAATTTAGTTATATGTATGTATGTATCTATATTCATTGATATGGAGATATATGCAAATGTATATATACTAAAAAAGTGCATATATTGCAAAAATAAAACTAGATCTAATGGGCAAATGCCATATACCCAAATGGGTATTTTCATTGAATCAAATTTACAACAAATAATGAAATTTACAACCAAACCCTAGAATAGGGTAGAATAGAATAACAAGTAAAAAAATGAAATAAGCTTGGAGTTGTGTGTATCCATCCCCAAGCTCTATCTTCCTCTTCCATGGCTTCCTTCTCTTCCTCCTTCCCTTAACCTACAAAAAACAAAAATGAAGAAATGAGTAAAATGAATGAATAAAATACCCATAGAGATGATTAGGGTTGTTTTGGAATTTCTTAATCCAATGGCTATATTGGTTTCATCAATGGCCAAGATTCTTCCCTACAAATGTTAGGTGGGAGTTAGGTGAGGTCATCATTTGAACACATGGGTCAAGTTTGAATGGGGCCACTTAAGTGGTGTTGAAGTTAAATCTAATTTTGTAATTTTACTTATGATTTATTTTAGTAACTTTTAAAATAAAGAGGCCATGACCTTGTGATAATTAAGTAAATTCATTCCCTTAGTAATTTAGACAACATTTATAATTGAGAATTAAATTTAATAGTATTGTTTTTGAAGGGAAAATTAGACCTAGACCTTTTTATAGTAAATTATTAAATGAATTTAGGAACCACATTATTAAATTAATTAAGGATTATAGGAATGAAATTTTTAAACCTAACTGAAGATTAAATATTATTATTTAATTATGTTTTGAAAATGATCATTTGCTTGTTAATCGAGAACTATGCTAAACCTTACAACCGAGTTACTTTAAAAAAAAAATTTATTCCATATTTTTCTAATATAACCTTTGTTTGTCTTGGGTTTCGTGGGTAAAATTGTGGGTGTTACACTTGGTATTAGAGTGAGGTTCAACGCTTGACCCCGGGAACACTTGAAAACATGAAACATAAACAAATAAACCTAGCGCAACTCTAAACCTAGAACACACAACATTGCATGATTTTTTTTTAAACGTAGAAAACTTAGAAAACTAAAACAAAAACTTAGATGATGATAAACTAACTCTTTTCTTGGTCTCAGTAGAGGCACAGACTAGACTAGGGGGTTCCTACACATGGACCTAGACCTACCACCCCTAGATCAGCTGTTAAGACTATTTTTCCTCAGATATTATAGACACTACAAGATGTTAATGTCCGCTATATGCGGAGGATCTTTAGGAGGGAGACCTAGCAGACAAGACAGAGAGCCATCAATGGAGGCTCATGCACCTTCATCACAATGCGGAGGATAGGGTAGATAAATCCCATGTGGAGTCGGTTAGACATGAGTCACCTCCAGGAGCACAAAGATAGAGCTATGGGCACACAAGACATGGTCTAGGAGCCCTAGTTGAGAGATGATTATGTAGAGACCTAGGGGCCGACATTTGACTGCAATAGATCACATTAGAGAGATACTGAAGTTACACCCACCTCATTTTTCTAGAGACACAGGGGGATTTCAGGAAGAGGCATGGTTGGTTAGCTTGAGTGGATGCTTCAAGCTATGTCCTTGTTCTAGAAACACAAAGCTCATGTTTCCATCCACCTTCTGAGAGACAAAGCTAGAGTTTGGTGGAGGACTAAGGAGAAGAAACTCCATGGATTTAGAGACAATTACTTGGGAGATCTTTGAGGAGTGTTTCAGGAGTAGATACATATCCATAGAGATTCATCCAAAGAGGGATCGATGAGTTTCATGATCTCTGTGACAGGCTTCCATGACAAAGGTGGAGAGTACGAGGGATGGTTTTTAGATCTGCTTCAAGATATGTGGATTACATGTAGGATGAGCAAGTCAGAGTTCACAAGTTCATCCGAGGGCCTAAACTTAGACTTGGGTGGGGAAGTGTGCATTCATTATCCACAAACACTTTCAGAGGCCATGGAGAAGGCCTATATTATAGAGGAAACCAGGGGGAAGACTCAACAGGCTCGTGACAAAGTGAGGAGCCGCATACAATAGTTACAGGATAGTAGGTCAAGGGGATCAACTCCTCCTCCTCATGGTGGACACACATTATAATATTCCTCTTCCTCCTCCACCTCCTCAACAAACAACAGAATCAAGATTGACCACCCTTTGACCTCCATAATGCCATGATGCTTAGAGAGGGTGTAGTATGGGACCTCTAGCTAGGGGACCAACATGATATAGGCTCAACCATGAGCATAGTCGATAGGAGTATGTCCACCGCAAAACCCACAAAGAGATCTATGGTAGGATCATCAAGTTCTTTAGCATGTACTATTGGGCCACCTGGAGGACTATCTTCTTAGTGGAGAGGACTAGGTACTTATTATGGATGTGGTGTGCATGGACATCATTGGAGAGAGTGCCCTCAAAACCCTACTAATCAGGGTAAGGCACCTATTTTTGAGCCTACTTTTGGTGAAATGGCTAGAGCCACATGATATATGCAATGGTCAAGAACCACTAGGCAGAGCACCAGGGCATGGTGATAGAGACCACATGTAGCATTGGTGGTATTTCTATCCCTATTTTATTTGACTTAGGCTCATCAAATTCTTTCATTTCTCCATCTTTAGTAGAGCAGTTGCAGGCTGGTGGCAGTTAGGTAGGGCCTTAGTTGGGATGTCGAGATGGATTTTGAGCCAAGATCTCAGTAGACTCCTTAGTCAAGGAGTGCATAGTGGACCTAGACCCTTTACCACTACTTTGATCTTTGTATCCTTCCCTTGGGTTCATATGGAGTTATCTTGGGAATGGATTGGTTGTCTGCATGCACAAAGCTAGAGTTGAGTGATTTTCATAAATAAGGTTATATCTTGTGCAGATGATTTGGGAGTGGAGTCAGTGATTGATGGAGTCAAGAGACCCATCTCTATTCATACTATTTTTGATATGCAGTTGAAGTGGTGTGCGCACGGGGTTGTCAATTGTATGCTATTACATTTAGTGATAGGTTGAATGATGGGGCTAGTGGACCTTCACTTGATGATCACCCATTTTACAAGAGTTTTTCTTGTGTTTCCTAGTGAGACTGCCAGGATGCCTCCCCCATGAGATATATTTTCACATTGATTTAGTTCCAGAAATGGAACCTATCTCACGCACTCCTTATAGGATGACCACACCTAAGCTATGTGAGCTCAAGTTTTAGCTAGAGGGCCTTCTCGAGAAAGGCCTAATCCATCCTAGTGTATCCCTTGGGGTGCACCAGTGATTTTTGAAGAAGAAGGATGGATCCTTGCGGTTGTGTGTGGACTATCATCAACTGAACAAAGTAACGATCAAGAATCATTACCCCTTCCTCACATCGATGATTTATTTGATCATATGAAGGGGGCCACTGTGTTTTCTAAGATTGATCTTAATTCAGGATACCATCAATAAGGATTATAGAGGCAAATATTCATAGGACAACTTTCCGTATGAGATATGGCCACTATGAGTTCACAATTGTGCCATTTGGTCTGACGAATTCCCCTATAATGTTCATGAGTTTGATGAATGGGGTGTTTAAGGACTTTTCTAGACCGCTTTGTCCTCATGTTCCTTGATGACATTTTGATCTTCTCTCATACGCATGAGGAGCATGAGGAGCACCTTCATCAGGTTCTACAGTGTCTTCATGAGAAGCAACTTTATGGGAACCTAGAGAAGTGTGCATTCTTTCAGTCAGAGGTGTAGTATTTGGGTCACATTATTTTTGGGAAGGTATCATAGTCAATCCTTCCAAGATTAGAGCCATTATGGATTGGCCATCAACACCCACCAATGTGTGACCGAGGTGTGTAGTTTCATGGGGTTGGAAGGTACTACAGGAGATTTTTTAGGACTTTTCTCATGCTACGCACTCCCATCACTTCCCTTCAATGGAAAGGGAAGAAGTTCATCTTCTTAGATAGATGTGAGTAGGCCTTCAAGAAATCAAGGAATTCCTTACGATAAACACCCATTATCGTAGTGTTAGATCCTCAGGGAGAGTTCTTCATATGCACATATGCTTATTTGGTAGGATTAGGTGGTGTATTGATGCAGGAGGGCCATGTTATAGCCTTTGAGTCTCACAAACTCAAGGATTATGAGCTCAATTATCCAACTCATGACCTTGAGCTTTAAAATAGTTGTGCATGCTTTGGTTCGATGGAGACATTTTCTTCTTAGCAGGAGATTCATTCTCAGACTGATCATTTGAGTCTTCATCACCTCTTCACGCAGCCCAATCTCAACGCTCATCAGCGGCATTGATGGAGTTTCTTTGTGAGTATGACATGGAGATAGAGCATGTGAAGGGGAAGGAGAATGTGGTTTAGAGATGCTCTAGTAGATGGAGACATTTGGTTATGGCTACTTCAGTGGGTACAAATTTGTGAGAGTAATATTTTGCAAAGAACTTCCACATGACAACTTCTACCTTGCAGCCAAATCAAAGATTAAGTCTCAGAGACCCCTTGAGGGGAAGTTTGATGGATTTTCATTAGAGACATGGTCTTCTCAGACACAAAGGTTGGATCTATGTACCTAGAGATGGAGGCTTGAGACAAGATATCTTGGCAGAGGCTCATCATGCACCTTATTCATCCCATCCAGGGGTGAAGAAGATGCATGCCACCTTGAGACAACTTTACCATTGGAGAGAGGTCTACAGAGAGATGTAGCTCATTTTTGTCACATTGTTTAGTGTCAAGAGGGTGAAGGCTCAAGCATCAATATCCAGCTAGCCTTCTCTACCCACATGTCATACCAAGTGGAAATGGGACACCATTTCCATGGATTTCATAATAGGGATACCGATGTCGAGATACCACCACGATGCCATCATGGTCATGGTGGATAGATTGACGAAAGTGGCTCATTTTTCTCTGGTGAAGACCACCTATACAACTAGTGTAGTGGCACGAGTATACCTTGATGATATTTTTAGACTACACATAGGATTCCACAGAAGATTATTTGTGACTGTGATCCCTTATACACCTCTCATTTCTGGACTACCATGTAGCATGCCTTGGGACGCGTATCAACTTCAGTATAACTTATCATCCAAAGATAAGATGGACAACAATAGTGGGTAAATCAGATCTTGGAGGATATGTTACGGATGTATGTCATGGACCATCAGTCTAGGTGGGAGGAGTACTTGTATTTAGTGGATTTTTCCTACAACAATTTTTTTTTAGAGTTTGATTAGTATGGCTCCATTTCAGGATTGTATGGCAGGGAGTGCAAGACACCACTGAGTTGGGATAGATTGAGGATAGGGTTTCTCTTGGGCCAACATTATTATAGGATATGGAGTAACAGGTTGTCATGATTCATGAGGTTACAGGAGGCTCATGATAGACAAAAGAAATATGTAGATCAAGAGGAGGATAGATCATAGTTTTGAGGTGGGCATGAAGGTGTTTCTTCATGTCAGGCCTCATAAGATTCCTATCCATTATGGAAAAGGCTCTAAGTTAGCTCCTATATTTGTGGTCCCTTCGAGATCTTGGAGCGTATCGGTCCTTTGGCCTACCATCATCTAGCATTTCCACCATATTTGTCTCACATGTACATATGTATTTCATGTTTTGTACTTAGGAGATACATTCCAGATCCCTCTCATGTTTTGATTGGACCGCATTGTAGGTGTAGGAGTAGGGGAAGTGTCGTCAGAGAGCCCATGCGCATCATAGAGCATAGACCCTGGGCCTTTCGAGGCCAAGATTGACCAGGTGTGGGTCCAGTGGGATAGGTATGATGAGACTGCAGCCACATGGGAGGATGCCACTTTATTACAAGCCCAGTTTCCTCATCTATTCTAGTGACTTCTAGGAGGAAGTCAGTCTAAGGGGAGGGGGATGTAGTGCCCACTCCTCTTCGACACTATTTCATTTTGATGTTGTATTTTTGACTAATACTTAGACATTTGAGTATTATATTTTGATCAGTAGATGATGGACTATGTAGATATTTAGACTATTGACATTATGTGGTTTACATTTTTATTATGATGCACTAGATGGTGATGATAGACAATTATATATATGTTGATTTGTGATATTCTGATTTTTATACTAACATGTCGTAATTTGGATGCATAACATATGTTGGATGTTTTGAATAGAATTATGATTTTATGAATGCCAAAATCAAATTAATTGTATGATGCTAGATGATAGAATTGCTAATGTCGAATGATGATTATTGATTTTATATGTATATTGTCTCAATGTTGTTAATACGACCAAAAGGCCAAAGAGGTATTTTGTTTGTGTTGCAGACATTTTATCACATACATCGAAAGGGGATAGGGACCAACCAATGGAAGGATGTCGGGTGTTGAGCAACATGGCCAAAATTTGACAACTTATGTAATGTTATGTTGTGTTGTTTTTCATGCCTAGTTAGGAGGTTTCCCATGGGGGTGACCTCACATGTGTGGCCATGGGGTGATATGTTTTCCTTTTTTTTAATTTTTTATGTGTTTTTTTTTTTTTTATGCATTTAATTTTTTGGTAATGGTTGTCACTTTATTAACATTTATAATTGTGTCTTAATTAAGCTAATCCTTCTTATTTGGTTAACTAAAATAGAGATGTGACAAATAGATAATTATGAGGTTAGGTGGTCCTTGTTGTAAGTGAGATTTATGTTGGTTTGTGTGTGTTTTACTCCACCCCAACTTCAAAATTCGGATTTTGACTTGGGGGCCTTTTTGGAGGCTTGTGGGACAAGCTAAGCTTGTCCCATGCCTCTTAAATTTACCCAACAACCCTACCTATGGGTTGGGGAGTTTATTTTTGACTTATTTATCCTTTTTGGAGTGTAAAAGAGTGAAAATAATTGCACTTTTCTTGTCACAATAATTTTGTCCTTAGAAGGCATGGTGTGCAAGTTTGTGTGCCATGTGGGTTTGTCATAGTTCTTACATGCTCATTTATTGTCTTGGGCATGGTGTGTTGACTTGAGTGTGGGAATGGAGGAATGATGAAGTGAAATCCTACATGAGCCACCTCATCATCCTCACATTCCATTTCTATTTATTGATGGATTTTGATGGAATGGGGGTTACTTGTTCATTTTTCTTCTTTGCACTTTTTGGATTTGAGAGCTTGTTGGAGTTGCTTGGGAATTTTCTTGGCTTGAAGGTGTGAAAGACTTTTGAAGTGAAGTTTCTTGAACTTGATGGAGAGGTAGGCTCTCCACCTTTTTATTTTTTTTATTATTATGTTTGTTGATGTGGAAATGTTGTGCTTGTTAAATTTTTTAAGTTTTGTGAATGTGCTTGTGTGTGGTTGGGTAGTATGCCTTAAGTTGGGTGTGGGAGAAGGACTTATGGGACCATTGGGGAGGGAAAAGGAGTTTTTGAGGCATGCATTTGGTGGGAGTGTGATTGGGAGTTTCACCTATGGGGAGTGAAAAGGAAATCATGGTCATTTTGTTGCATACTTGCAAGGGAGAGATAAAGATATTGTGTTGTTTGTTTTGTGCACTTGGAGGCTTAGGGTGAAACTCCCACTTCACTTGGGAGGAAAAAAGGAGGTGGTTTCCCATAGTCCTTTCTCCATTTGGTTTTATTTCAAACCTTTGTGTTGTTTGAGAAGTTTAAACTTGTTGAATATGTCATTTTGGTTGTGTGTTGAATGTTTGAATGTATGTTGTTTGTGGAAGCCATATTTGTTGAAAAGTTGTCAAAATTTGCTCAAGATCCCTCATGGTTCCTTGGTTGGGGCTCGGGGCCATTAAGGGATGGATTCTCCTCTTAATGGATTAAAGGTTGGGTGGAGAGCGTTGCCTACTCCCCTTCCTTTGTATTGTGATCCTTTTTGAAAGTTTGAAGAAAGTAAGATTTGGAGCTACCTTTGGAGAAGACATGCAAATAGAAGACTTGTATTTTGGCCTTGTTGAAAACTTTTTTTGTAATTTGTTCATTTTTTATTCCAAATTTGAGTGGAAGAGTCTAAAAATTGTATACTTAAAGAGAGATGTATTTTTTATTTATGTTAAAAAATTGTGTACTCTTCTAAGAATGTTGAAGGAAAAATTTGATTTTAAAATGTTAGTTTTAGTAAAATGGAACTACATCTTCACTTGTATTGTTTTTCCAAATTGGGAAATAGATAATTTGTAAAATGAAAGGTATGATTGAAAGAAAGTTATGCATTTTATTTGTCCTAAATCATTGTGATTTAGTTGAATATTTAAAAATCTTGTTATGTTATATATTTCTTTGAAATGTACTTATCTTATTGTTTTGAATAAAAGGAAAAGTTACTTTTTTTTATTGAATAAAAGATATATTGAAAAATTTCAAATTATAGTTGCATTCTAGTCTTATGTTCAAGGAAAAAAAAATTGTGTTTAATATTATTTTTTGAATAAGAAGAAATTCTTTATTATTAAATGTATCTCCAAGTTTAGTTTTGTAGGAAAGCTTATTGATCTCCAAACTTAGTTTTAGATGGTTTATCTAACAAACAAATTTGTGCAAGTAATATATATTCACTATTTAAATGTAACTAAAATTAAGTTAATTAAATAGGATTGTTTAACAAATTCCTTTTATAAATAATAAAGCAAATATTATTTTCTTTTTAGAAAAAATTTTTAAATAAATTTGATTTTTTTTTATTATTATATTATATATTAAAATTTAAATATAATAATAATAATTTAAATATTAATATATATATATATATATATATATATATATATATATATATTATTAAATTTATATATTATTAAATTTATTTATTAAATATTAATAAAAATTATTATATATTAAATAAAAATTGTAAAAAAAAATTTCAATGGTAAGGATTGGGCCCACATTATGTTATGGGGTTTATTAAGGGGGGGGGGAGTCATGACCCCCACCCCCCAGCCCATTTAATATATAATGGGATGGGGGTGGGGTCAACGTGAACCTCCCCCAAAAATCTAAACATACTTTATTAAACAATCATGCCACACACAACACAAACACACACACACATGGAATATACACACACATGACAATTAGATAGATGAGCTTTATATATTTATATACATAGATAGATATTTTATAGGTATACACTTATATATTTATTAATATAAATGTTTTAACACACACACACATTTGTATGTTGTGTGTGTGTATTACATTGATATGGAGATATATACACATGTATATATACTCAAAAAAATCATATATTTAAAATAAAACGAAAATTTATTTTAATGGGGAAATGCCATATACCCAAATGGGTATTTCATTGAATAAATTTACAACAAATAATGAAATTTACAACCAAACCCTAGAGATAGGTAAAATAGAATAATAAACAAAAAAAATGAAATAAGTTTGGAGTTGTGTATCCATCCCAAGCTCTATCTTCCTCTTCCATGGCTTCCTTCTCTTCCCTTCCCTTTAACCTGCAAAATAAAAATGAAGAAATGAGTAAAATGAATGAATAAAAGACCCATAGAGATGATTAGGGTTGTTTTGAAATTTCTTGATCCAATGGCTAGATTGGTTTCATCCAATGGCCAAGATTCTTCCCTACAAATGCTAGGTGGGATTTAGGTGAGGTCATAAATTGAACACATGGGTCAAGTTTGAATGGGCCACTTAAGTGGTGTTGAAGTCAACTCTAATTTTGTATTTCATTATGATTTATTTTAGTAACTTTTAAAAAAATAAAGAGGCCATGACCTTGTGATAATTAAGTAAATCATTCCCTTAGTAATTTAGAAAACATTTATAATTGAGAATTAAATTTAATAGTATTGTTTAAATGGAAGGGAAAATTAGACCTAGACCTTTTTATAGTAAATTATTAAATGACTTTAGGAACCACATTATTAAATTAATTAAGGATTATAGTTAATCTAACTGAATATTAAACATTATTATTTAATTGTTTTAAAATGATTGCTTGTTAACCTAGAACTATGTTAAACATTGCAATCAAAGTTGGTTTTTTAAAAAAATTATTCCATAATTTTTCTAATATAACATTAGTTTGTCTTGAGTTTCATGGGTAAAATTGTGAGGATTACACATAATATAAACCCAAAATGCATCATTTAGTCCATAATATGTGTATATGGGTTGGATTTAATTTGCTAGGGCAAGGTAGTGAATTTTTTTAGAACGTTTTCCTCTATATTTTTCTTTTTAAAAATTTATTTCATCATTTTCCTCTAGATAGAAAATGATCTTTCGTTTGTTCACCGGTTATTCGATTTATCATATATGCTTCTTGGCTAGTATGATTATTTCTCTACTTGTTTGGATTAAAATGTAATACATCCTTGTTTGTGTTACACTGCTATATAGTCTTTCCTATAACAGTTAGAATAAATGGTATTTTGATAATACTTCTACAACCCCAGAGTGATCAAGTTAGTTAGAGTTGTAATGTTTCGTTGTTTTTCACTTATTGAAAGGAAATGTATATTCAGTTAATCAATGTAATAAGCACTTTAAGTTGATTGAGAATTTAGCAAAGAGATTATTAAAGAAGTAGTGTTACTGTTATAGGAATATTGTTTCTTTTTAAATTTTTATAACATGTATGTATTAAAGGATTATAACAAGGAAAGGTTTAAAAATTCATGTCAATTCTTGGGATTGACATTGCATAAAATTATCTTAGTTTTTACGGTGGATTCTATGAGATCGGTATGACCCAGTTGGATGTTGTATTTAATTGATGAATTTGTTACAAATTGATTATTATTTTCGTTTGTAAGATTATCCATGGATGTAATAAGATTGTACTCCTATGTAATGAGATACTTGTATTAAATGTAAAATGAAGGTTGATTGTATGTTACATAAGTCTTAGTTTGAGATCCATTTAAGAATGAGTAAAACCATGTTAATCAGTAGTGTTGTTAATACTCGTTACACAACTTACCTTTGAAGGCATGAAGCATAATGTTAGTAATTGTAACCTAGATCATTGTGATTATTAAATAGGTTACACAATTCATTACAAAAGCCATATGAACCTAGTTAGGAAAAAATCCTCTTAGTTGAAGTTAAAACAATACTCGAGAAACCTAATATTGAAACAAAAATAAGGAAGTATGTTGCCTTGTTAAGTGCCTTTAGATCCTTAAAAAATGTTGGGTGTAACTATAATAAAACTATAATTGATTCTTGGCCTTGAAAGTGTAATAGTGAGATGTTATTCCATAGGAAAAGTGAAACATGATCTTCTTTGTAATGTGATTAAACCCTCTCACTATGGATAAAGAACCTATTTCCTATAATACTTATTGTGTACTAACTCAATTATCAATTTATAAATGAATGAAAGAAACTTGACCCTAAATCCTTGAGGAAAATATGCGAACCTTCCCTTCTTTGGGTTCACACTTGTTCTATTGCGTAATAGAGGTATGATATAAGATCAAGATGCATGTCCTTAGGAGTGAATCCTAGGGATAATACCTAATAGCCTTGTGTGTAAATAAATATCCTATTAATGAATGAAAAAATAAATAAGTAATAGAAATAATGTAGATGATCCTTATTTAATGAGTGTAGTCATAAAATCATTCACTTTAGATAATATTTAACCCAGATCTTATACTAGTATTAAGAAGATTCTCAAGTGTACAAAAGTACCAATTAATCCCAACTTTTTCCTTATTTCTTTTATATTTTTTCGTTATTTCCACGTCTTTTTTCAGTCCTTTCCCACCCATTTTGCAATGGTTATGAGATTCTATCCCTAATTTTGGGCACCCATTAGGCCCAGGGGCACTTTATGGGTGCCCGGTCCCACTTCTCGGTGCCCCAATCTATGCATAACCCCTTTTCCTCCTTTTGTGGTCACTTATAACTATTTGTCATGTTTATCTTTTCCCAGTTGGCATTTTATCTCTCAAAATTGCACCCTTGTTGAGAGATTATAGAAGGGGTTCTAAGCTTTCTTTATCTCTCACTTCTATAGATACAATGGAAACACTTCGGGATCTTTGTGGGTATCCCTATTGTTGAAGTGATTCTTCGGTATCAAGTTCGGTTCCTTATTCATGTATCCTAAACTAATTTTTTGAGGTTTTGAGGGTAAAAAGATGGTTCTAACTGAAATTGAAATGGGGTGATACACCAAAGAGATTGAGGATTTGATCAAGTACATGAAAAATATATTGAGAATTAGATTATGAAAGCACGAACCAATGGGTTTCAGTTTGATCCTAAGGAAAACACTTGTGTGTTGAGGAATAAATCACAACAACACAGTAGCTAACATGCACACTAAGACTGTATAGAAAACACCAAATTTGTAGCAAGGTAAGATAATTAAATTAGGGAATTAACATTCACAAGAGTTAATAAGAAAGATACACACCACTGCAAATAATTGGAAAGGCAATAACTTGTTCTCATTTAAGGGAAAAACAAGAAAAAATATGCTTCAACACTCATACATCCAAAAATTCCTCCTTTGTGCCTTGCTAGTGCACACAATATATAACAAAAATACTTCACCCAAACCCTCCTAAAAATAGGCATAGCACATGTATTCACCCATGCATGTTAATTTTAGAATTTATCATGAATAAATAAAGGAATAAAAATAACCATGTAGTTTACAATGAGGCATTAATAGCCTTAGTTACAAAAATACACTTACTCAAAGTGTAGTTGACTACTTATTTTTAATGAAATAATAAAGTTGGGTGAATAAATTAGCTAATAATAGCCCTTGCTTAATATGCAAATATTCTCTCAATGTGAATGCTTAACTTGGTATTCTTCTGTTGATTAAATAATCATATTTAATTCTGATGTGCACTTGTATATTCACCCACTTGCAAGGGTATTTTGGCTCTATCTTTTTTCTATCATCTACCAATGACATGCAAAAATATTCCTCTGTGTAAAAAAATACTCTTGATTTCATCCTTAGAAAAAAATAGCCTTATCTCATGTAGGGACCACTATGAACACATGCAAATAAAACGATTCCTCCCTTATCACGAGGTCTTTAGCAATTTTTAAGGTATTTTACATGGTTTAAAGAAAGTTTGACTCCTTCCTTGATCTTTGACTTCAAAATGGCACTTTTAGTTTTGTTAAGGTCATGGGACCCAATCATTTGGTCTCCTTTGATTTGAGCGTGGCATACATTATAGTCTTTTAATAATAATCATGATTATTAGATTACCTCCTCTTTTGACTTTGCATGGCATAAATAATACTTGGTATAGAAAAGTTCGGGCCCATTCTTTTTGCTTTTGACATGGAAAATATAATAGTCTAGGCCATCAAATATTAATCATTTGATCTTTGCATAAACTTTTGTTTTGAATTTATCAAAATTCAATGCAAATGATTAGGGACATAGTCCCCTTCCCCTTCTGAGCCTCAACCCTTTGAATTATGTCGGTGGCATTTAACTTTAAGCCTAACTATGGTTAAAATTAGGGTTTATTTTGAGCATAGTAACTTGGGCCTTGAAGTTTTGAAGGCTAAAAAAAAAACCTAATCATTTTTATTTTTCCTTTGAGATTTCTAGTAAATGGGTGAAGCCTTGTCAAATTTCTTCATAGTGGTGGCCATCGAAATCCCCTATGTTTAAATCATTACCAACTATGAAGTTCTTGTGCATGCATATTAAATTCTATGCCATTCATTTGCACCTCGACATTGGGTTTTTTTTAAAAAGTTGGCAACTATTGGTCTTTCTCGAGATTTTATTCTATGCCTTATTTTAAACTAAACCTTTCGTGCGTTTCTCCATTCTTACAGTTTTTGTTTCTATGGTCTCGAGGCTCATTGTTTTTAAATTGGTTTGTAACATAATAAGTTTGCTTTGACATATTACGTTGAAGATCTACTTTGGTTCTCCATTTTTGAAGGTATGTTTGAGTTAAATAGGGTTTAACTTGAAAACCACTGACATTGTTGTTTTTTTCAACTAAAGGCTTGTTTTTCTATGTTTTGGATTTATCTCACTCTTGAGATTTTATTGGTGGATATTACTTCATATTTGTTGGGCTTTTATTTTTCAACACACTGCCACCATTATTAATTTTTTAGAGCTCTAATCTCTAATGCTTTGTGGGATCCATGTGCTTTTCATATATCGTGAGGAATTCGCACATGCTTGTAGAAAAAACCTTTTGTATGGATTCATCGAATGGAAAAAGTGAGTTTTTAATCTTTTTAGTTCTTGAATAAATTTATGAGAAATCCGTCATGGCCATGGAGGAATTAATGCATTTTTCTAGGTATTATCATTATTCTTGAGTTTCTTCTCCATTCTATTTTCCTCTCGGTTGTAATTCAAGACAACCTCTCATGTCATTTCTTTTCTAAAGGAAATTTGTAAATTGCCATTATTTTTTGTTTGAAACTCTATATCTCCTTAATGAGGTATTCATTGTTAGTTCACTATGCATTTATTTTTAAAATATAGGCCTTCATTATTTCCTCTCAATCACCATTATTTTAATCGAGTATTATTGTGATTTCTCTAGATCATGCATTTGGTAACAAATTCATTTTTACCACTACTTGCTCAAATGTAGACCTTTGCAAAACTCACTTTTGCACTTTGAAATCCCAGATCTAAATCTTTCAAAAGGTATTGTTGTATTTGGTTTTTTCATTATTTTGATTTGGTTTCTTTCATAGCTCAATGAGGGTTTCTTTCATTTTGACGTGTTGTTATTTAATTTATCTCAGTTTTCCAACATAACTTGGAAGTTCAATTTGGATATTTTTAATTCCATTAAAAATTATGAGTTGATTCTTAACTTTATTATTTTCCTCTAGCCTTCAGATCTTCACATGGCTATATAGTTATCTTGGACTTTGGCCCCTACCTTTTGTTTCCTGTACTCAACTTGGAAAAATGTTCTGAAAGTATAATGAACAGGTTGGTTTTTCTTTTGAGATCTTACCTTAAGCACTTGATATAGTGAAGGTGACATATTGCATTTGTTTCATTATACTTTACTAGTTTGGGCTAAGCTCTTTGAAAATTGAAAGTCTTGAGAAAGACTAAGATAAAGTCACCTCCATGTCTTTTATGATTGTTCATTAACATGCTTTGAAACTCTACATTTCTCAATTTCCAAGGATATAGTCTCTTGAACATGGGTATTTATATTTTTCTGATTATTAACACAAGGGTTTGTTTTCTAATACACCATATATCATTTGTTGAAAAATTACACTAATCTTGACATGGTCACCATATCTTCCTATTTCCTTTTTATTAATTGTGATTCAAATATTCTTTGTATTTAACAAAAGCCACTTTTATTACTATGCTTATGAACTTAAATGTGCTAGGTTGAGACCTTAAGCCATGCGCCCATTTTCTTGCTTGGTTTCGCTCATTCAAGTTCATTGTGATTCAAACCTTATTGCATTATTTGCTTTGTTGTAAAACTTGAGCTCATTTTTGTGCATGGATTGTAATGATGTAACAACATGACTTATTGAAAGGGTACCTATAGTAAAATGACACCATGAAAGTAATGTTTCTCAAAAATAAATTGCTGAATGTAAATCTTTAACGACATATTTTTCTCTTTTCTCTTAGCTATAGTAATATGTAAATATAAAAAAATTTGTTAAGGATTTTGAAAGCTTTGAAATCATCCATCAAGGTTGTGTACATTGTAAGATCATCATCATCCTTCTGATCCCATGTAATCGATTCCTGTAAAGCATTGAATATGTCCTCTCTTCTCTTTTTTTTTTACTAAAACCCTTCATGAATTTGTGATTTTTAACAAGGAAAGATAAATGAGCCCATATTTGGTTTCTAAATTGATTTACAAATATTTCATTGTTCACACATGGATCTCATTGTACTTCTACAAAAACTCACACCCAACCTAATGATTTACTCGGGTTTGTCATTTCAAAATTACATCTCAAATTGCCAAAATAAGGATCTTTGTTAATGTTGGAAGACTCTCCTTACAAACATTATTGTGTTCTTTGCTAAGATAAAAGCTGAAAACCAAAATTTGAAAGGTGAATGTTGTATGATTTGGATAAATTTCTTAGCTATGATGCTCTAATTAAAGACAAAGATAATCTCAATTTCTCCATAGAATTTTGTGAGGTAACTTTGTGAAAGACACCATAACTAAAAGTATTAATCTGTTACACCATATTGATTTGTATTTTTAAACAAAGGAAACTATAACACTTATGCCACTTTTGGCATTCAAAAATATGAACAGGTCATTTAGTATACCTTGGATGTTTGAATCTCTCATTGATATCATGGAATCTAGAGCACTTGTACTTTGTTTGTTCTTGATATCATGATATTTTTATAAGATTTACCCCTTCATTTTTACAAATGATGAAAACTTTACTTTATATTTGTATTACTATAATGGCATCTTATCATGTTTTAATTTGTGCTTTGAGATTCTTCTTCATGTTGATACATTGATAATTGATCTTAAACAATACTTTGGTTATGCAAATCTAGCCATGGAAGATCTTGTGTTTTACCTTGTTGTTTTGATCTCAATTCAATCATGATTGTTTTGTACAATATTTTTCATTTTATTCTACACTTTATACATTTCTTATAAAGATATGAGGCTCCTTTTTCTTGGAACATCAATTGGAACATTTGATCAAAGAATTGACACAAGCTCTTTGATGTTGGCATTGAATCTTTTTACACATTTGTACTTCCTTTTATCTTTATGTAGCTTATTTGTAGTCTTGAATATTGCATTTTGAATCTTGTATTTATTTGAACTTATATTAAATTGAATATCAAGAATAGGATTGTGTTCATATGCCGCAGTGTGTCTTTAGTTATACACTTACTAAAGAGGTCTTTGCTTTCTAAATACATTGTTGTCCATTATCTTGTATCATTTGAATTTAATAAGCTTTTAGAACTTTTTATTTCATTGATGATTGTTGAAGAATGCTTATGTATTTGTGAACTAATTTTATTCAAAGTTGGAATCGTTTCCTTTCTTGTTCCATTGCATTATTTCCATATTTTGATGGAAAATGAGCTTGATGCTCCTATAAATTTGCTTTCTCTTTTCCAATTTGTGATGGCTTTAATTTGAATAACTTTGTACTTATAAATCTTGAACTTGACCACTTGTTAATAATGTTGTTCGATATCTTGCTATCCTCTTGTATGACCTTTAGTCCTTCCTAAACTCCTGATTTCAAGCTAATGTTCATGAAAGTTCATTTATCTAAAACTGTGAATGCAAGAGAATGGTGTAATCCGAAGCTCTAACAGACTTTTGTTTAACTTTTCAGGTACTTTTGAAGGATGAAAATGAGATCAGGAAGAGGAATTTGAAACCAACTAATTGGGGGAAAATCCATCTAATCACGCAATGATGGATTTCCCTTTTCTTTTGTTCATAGCTTTAAATACATGTACTTTCATTTCATGCACTTGCTTTCAGTTATTCCCATGGCTTGTGTGGGTTCATTGTACTTAATAATTATGAAATAAATGAAAATTTCTTCATGTGATGAGTTGTATCTTTATCTCTTTTGCATTATTATTTCATTTACATGATGTAAAATGAAAAATGTACAACTCATACACACTAGGAACCTTTCATTTAATCATAATTAATGAACTTAAGATAACTGATAACAACTGAAAAGTGAATAAAGATAAGTTAAAACCTACTTCATCCCTAAAGTGGATTGTCCCTCTGCAAGCTTTGGGCTTTCCATCTTATCCTTTTCATTTTCTTCTTGTTTCAAGGCGATATGGTGCACAATCATGATAGAGATGTGATGGAAAGACATGTTAAGCAAGAAGATAGGCATTTTGAAACTAGTAAAGTGACATTTCACTTCTCTTTCTCTCCTAGTTAGGTTCATTCCATCAATTCCTTCTATCTGAAACAAAGTTTCAAGTTGCCCATTTTTGCACAAGTGTAATAATTGTCAACATTTTTGGCAATCCAGAGGGAAATTTTCCTACTACCTTTAAGATCAGTGCCTTACTCTTGTCCATTGGGAATGGAGTCAAAGCATATAACTAAACTCTATCCTTTTTTGAAAAAACCAACCGTTTTGAAAAATAAACTAAAGTTGGGAAAGGATCAAGTGAACCGTCACTTGCATGAATGCACTTATTAAATTGAAAAACATTGCAATGTGTAGGAACTACACTTTATTGAATTGAAATACTAATCTACCCTACTCTAACCGACAACAAATTAAAGCTAAATGAAGCTTGAAATAGGCAACGAAAAATAGCTTCCTTCCTCTAAAAATGAGGCAATGAATCAACTTATAAAACAAGTAACATGACATAAATGAACATAAAATATGTACCTTTTTTTGCTCCAAAAATCAGTCCAAAAGCTGAAAAATGTCTCTATCGATCTTTTGGGGATTTCTTATTTGAAACTTTGAAACCCATACACATTTTGTTACTCTAAACAGACATGAATCTTCGGTACTATTGTAACTTGTTGTGAACCCGGCAAGGTACTAAATAGGAAAAGGCCTCCTAAGATCTGGTAAAATGATTTTATTGTTCTGTTATGAATTATGAACCTCCTTTTAAACCATGGGATCTTTCTGAAGATGCTTTGAAGGTTTTTTATGCTCTATAAGTTGATGTATATTATCGGGTACAAGCTGAAATTGTTTTGAAAATTTATCTACATTTTCACACTATTTGTATTTCATCAATCATGACATCGTGAAGCTTATTTGAGGGTTGTTTTCCTCTTTAAACTTCGCATAGAAATTGTTTAATCCTTTTCAAGTTGTAATATGATTGATTCTTCTTCAATACTAAAAATTATCCCACATTATCCCATTCACCATTTTTCCTAGACATTGGTTTCCTCTCTTTCAATGAAGATTGCTACTCATAACTACTTGTAGTATTAGTTAATAACCTTTGTGCATCACTCATGCAAGTCTCTAATAATGTAGCTATCTCCATGCATGCAAGACACAATAAGGGTCTTAACACTCATTGTATTTTTTGAAACATTGTGAAATTGTTATTTCTCATTTTCCTTATCAAAATTTACATCTATTAAGCTAAACATGTTGTGCATTCCTAGATCATTTGATTTATCTTCAGAACTGATATGTAAATTCTCTTCTTTCTACAAATCGTGATGAAACAATATTTTGTATGAGTATTGGTGCCTTCATGCACACTACTTGAATATGTAGATTACTTATCCTATTCTACACTATTTTGATCTACTTTTGCAAAATTAGATTGTACCTTTTGAATGAGTTACTTCTCTAATTCTGGAATATGATCGAACTAAAATTTAGAAACCCATTATTGCATGCTCGGAAAAGAAATTCAACTTTATTGATATTTTCAGTTGGCTACCCCTTCTTGTTGATATTATGATATCCTTCTTCATAAACGGATACTATTGAGAAAGGAGGAGGAGTGGGTTGTATTTCATCTTGAATTGCTAGAAATTTTAGGAAAAAGTTTGGGGTACAGGCTCTATACTTAGGACAACATTAGAATGGAAATCTTGGAAAGATAAATTTCCTTTCAGTATTTGACTATGGAATAGAAGGAGCAATGTTTACAAAGCAGTCTAAAAACTTGGAATTTGATAAATGTTCTTCTTTGGCTAGCAAGGAAAGTGTGTGGGCACTGGATCTTGATGGGGAAGGTAAGTGGGAACATCCCATTGACAGAGGGTTCCTCAACTTTGAAGTCTATTATTCTTCATTGCATGTGATTTCTCATATAATTCCTTAATAGCTAAAATTTGTTGCTCCATTCATGTAATTCAAATTAAAGATCTTTATCCATTAACCATCACATAACCATGTTCATAAGCTTGATTTTGGGTAGCATAATACTCATCATACTGATAATCATATTGATTTCCAAGGTTCGGATCATAAGGGTATTCATTTTGATAAGGATAATTGTGCGATCCGAGGGGAAAGTGGATAAAATGTTGCTGATTTGACTAGTAATATTGCTGAAAATTGGGATTCATTGTTGCATGGGACCTCATAAAATATAGAAATATGCAAAATAGGTCATTTTAGCTCATGCAAACAAATTGATAACAATAAAATAAAAGATCTGATTTTGTTGAAAGATACTTTGAAATCTGCAGATGAAAATTTGATGATGTTGAAAAGTGTTATACTGATTTGAAATCAGATTTACAGAGTCTATAAATGATTTCTTCTTAGATCTACAATTGTAAGAATGGATTAGTAGTAGTTCTCGTCCTCGTCCCACTATGTGTGCCAAAAACTGTTATCTCTCATAAGTACACCCTTATTGAGAGATGAAAATATAATTTGTAAGCTTTCTTTAGCTCTCACTTCAGTAGATATAATGGAAACACTTCAAGGCTATGGGAATCCCTATTGTTGGAGTGAGTCTCTGGACTAAAGGCTAGTTCCTTATTGATGTATCCTAAACTAATTTTTTAGGGATTTAAGGGTAAAAAGATGGATGTAACTAAAATTGAAATGGGGTGAGACACCAAAGTGATTGAGAGATTTGATTGAGTACATTCCCAATATATTGAGAAATAGATTACGGTAAGCACTGAAACAATAGCTTTCAGTTTGATCCTAAGGAAAACACTTGTGTGTTGAGGGAATAAATCACGATAACACACTAGCTAACACACACTAAGATTGTATAAAAAACACCAAATTTGTAGCAACTTAGTAAAATAATTAAATCAAGGAATTAACATCCGAAAGAGTTAATAAGAATATACACACCATTGTAAATAATTGGAAAGACAATAATTGGTTCTCATTCAAAGGAAAAATTAGCAACAATATGCTTCAACACTCATACATCTAAAATTCCCGCTTGTGCACACAATATATATATAGCAAAAATACTTCACCCAACCCCTCCTGAAAATAGGCTACATCCTATACTCACCTGCATGATAATTTTATCCTTTATCATGAATAAATAAAGGAATAAAAATAACCATGTTGTTTACTGATGAGGCATTAATAACCATAGTTACAAAAAGACTTAGTCAAAGTGTAGTTGATTGCTTTAATTTTGAAGTAATGAAGTTGGGTGAATAAATCAGCTAATAATAGCCCTTTCTTGATGTGCAAGTCTCCTCCAATGTGCATACAACTTGGTCTTCTTGCTGTTGATTAAATACTCATATTTAATCCCTGATATGGCACTTTTATATTCACCCATTTGCAAGGGTATTTTGGATTTATCTTTGTTCTGTTCTCTTACGATGACATGCAAAAATATTCCTTTGTAAGTAAAATACTCTTGATTTCATCCTTATAAAAAAATAGCCTTATCTCACCGTAGAAACCACTATGACCACATGTGCAAATAAAATTATTCCTCCCTTGTACGAGGTCTTTAGATATTTTAAAGGTATTTTACAAGTTTTAAAGTAATATTGACTCCTTCCTTGATATTTGACTTCAACATGGCACTATAGTTTTGTTAAGGTCACGAGACCCTAATCATTACCCCCTCTTATTTGAATGTGCGAGACTATAGTCTTTGAATAATAATAAATAATTATTATATCACCCCCTCTTTTGACTTTACATGGCGTAAATAATACTTGGTCTAGAAAAAGTTGGGCCCCCTTTTTGCTTTTGACATGGCATATATTATAGTCTGGGCCATGAAATATTAATCATTTAATCTTTGCATATGCTTTGTTTTTGAATTTCTCAAAATTGAATCCAAATGATTTGGGACATAGTCCCCTTCCTTAAACGAAACCTCTAACCTTTGAATTATGTCAAGGAATTTAACTTAAATCTAAACCGTGTGGTTAAAATTAGGGTTCTGACGAGTTGATATGTGTGCAATTCAAATGTGGTTGAGCTTAGTAACTTGGGCCTTGAGTTTGGAGGCTAAAATGACATAAAACCTAATCATTTTCATTTTTATTTGAGCTTTATGGTAAATGGGTGAAGCCTGTCAAATCTTCAATTGGTGGAGATTGAAATTTCTTTTTAGCTCGTTACCTAGACTATGAAGTTCATGTGCATGCATATTTGGATTCTATGCCATCATTTACACCTCGACATTGGTTTTTTCAAGAAGTTGGGCGTCATTTTTCTTGTTCTTTCTTGAGAATTTAGTATTTTACTTCTTTGAAACTAAACCTGTTGGGTTTCACTGTTCTTCCGGTTCGGTTTACCACGTTGTCTCGTGCTCACCATTATTTGAACTAGTTATGATTAATACATTTACTTTGGCGTGTTAGGTTGAAGATCTAATCACGGTTCTCCATTTTTGAAGGTACGATTGAGAGTTCTTAGATTGAAACCTTGGCATTGTTGTTCAGCTAAAGGCTTTTATTCGCATTTTAGGTTTATCTCACTCGTGAGTTTTTATTGGTGGCTATTACTTCATATTTTCTAAGCTTTTGTTTTTTCAACACACTACCACCTATATCGCTTTGCAAAACGATGTTCTAAGAACACGCTACAACCAACACTTAACCTTAAAATTTTGACTAATTTTTTTTTAAGTTCAAGCAAGGTTACAAGGGTGCTTAACCTTTAGGGTTCATTGAATCGACTTACACTACTTAACTCAGCTTTACAATCAAGAACCAGTCTAGTTAAAAGTTACATGTTTTAAAAATTATCTCCAAGGTTCATTAATCAATTATTCAATAGGAAGGTAACAAGGATTAATTTACTTAATTAAATATTCTCTTCTCTTTAAATAATGTTTAATTATAAAAGGGTTAACCTTATATTAATTTATTAAATTCATTATCTTAATATTTTAGAAGTCCTTTTATTAAATTCCTACAACCTGACTAAGGATTAATAAGGACATTACACCCCTAGGAAAATTAAATGGCCCCATCACCCATCTACACATACCCTTAAGGATTTTAAATTAAACATTTAAAATACATTTCTATCTAATAAAAGTAGGGTCAATCCTCAACCCTTAGATCAAATCCATCTTCGCTACTAGATCCTGTAGTTCCAAACTTAGCCCTAAAATCCTTATGGAATTCTATTAAAAAAATTTTCATTCTATTCTTCTCATTTGGTCTATTTCCTTTTTGTTAAATTTGCAGGTTGGAGAGGAGGAAGCCATGGGAGCAAGGAGGAAGAAATCATGGAGGACTCCACAAGGACCAAGCTTAGAAGGTTTAGGTTGTAGGTTTTAATGTTGTTTTCATTTTCATTCAAAGATTGGGAGGATTCTCTTCCCCCAATCTGGTTTTATCACAAACCATTTGTATTTGGGATTTTAAATTTGGGGCAAACCCTACCCCATTGTTATAAATGAAAAAGACTAGTTTTAGATCCACCATTGTATGTTTTATTATTCAAATCCTTAGGATTACTCATTGTTTTACTTGATAGTAGTTAACACATAAATTTTACATTTTATAAATTTGTAAAAATAGTTAAAATTTTCACACAGCGCCGATCCATGGAGTTTTGTCATAAGTGACAGAACCGCCACCCAGTGTACCGCAGGTCCTAGGACCGCCGCCCTACCTAGGTGACAAACCTTGAACTGCCGCCCTATGGAGTGGCGGTTTGAGATTACTGTCTTAGCCTAAGCAACGGTTACAGGGACCGCCATTCTACATAGGGTGACAATCCCTTTTAGAAAAACAAACCCTAAAATCTGGAATTATTACAAAAATTAAAATTTGTTAAGGTGTACAAAAATACATCCTGAGTTTATTTTTTTACACCCAAAGTCTCCAGCTTTGTGATTTCATTCCATTTGGTCATTTCTTGATTAAAATTGCTCATTTAAAACATTTAGAAATCCTATGGTAATAACAACTACAATATCTATTCCATTTTGTTTAACTAACTTTCTTTGAATTCCAAGAGAAAAATTTAATGATTTATATCTAATTTCCCATTGTTATTTTCTAATGCAAAAATCAATATTACTTAAACACAATAAACTCCAAACTTGTTCTCTCTTTCATTTCACTACAATGTTCATACATTCAAAATAGCTAAAATAACTTTATTTTTGATTCAAGTTTACTTATGCAAGTTCAACTTCTTACAATTCTATTTTTTTCTTATTTCATATTTACAATAAAAACAACTTCACAATGAAAGTATACTTTATTTTCCATTGAAAAATAGCTCATTTATTTTAACACAAAGAACTACTTTTCTCACAATACAACCAAGGTTTCAAATAAGAGAATTTACTTTCTTTCTATTTCTCAAACTAATTCTACAATACAAATATTTCTTCTTTCTTTTCAATATATAATACACTTTCATAGCCAACAATGAAATGAAATTTTTCCTTCACAAGATCAATACAATGTTCTCCACTTGATGTGGGAAATCATACAAAATATAAATAAAAGAATGGAATACATTATTACAAGTTCCTCCACTCTAAGTGGGAATAACACAAAGAAAGTTTCACAAGGTCTCCAACAAAACTCCAAGCTTCACAACTCCATCAAGATAGCTCCTCCAAGATTTTTTGATTCACAACAAAATAGGGGGAGAGGCAATGCTCTCCACCCAACCAAGATATCCAATGGAGAGGAGAAGACATCCTCTCCATTGGCCCCCGAGCCCCAACCACATTACAATGGGAGATGATTTCAACACATGGCAACAACAAGCTTCCACAATACTTAACAAACATAGTTTCACAATCCATTCCATCCACATTCAAACACAACAACAACACAAGCAAGAAGAATAAAAACAACAATATAACAAGGCTTATCAAGAAAGCCAAAAGAGCAAGACCTATGGGGAGGCCACTTATGCCTCCCAATGGGAATGGATGCCCACCTTAAAGCCTCTAATGCATATCTCAAATCCCCTACATACTCTTATGCCTCCCAATGGGAATGGATGCCCACCTTAAATCCTCTAATGCATATCTCAAATCCCCTACATACTCTTATGCCTCCCTCAAGTATCCTTATCCCTCCACATGCTCTTATGCCTCCATGATCTCTTATGCTTCCTCATAAAAGAAAAAGAAAAAAGAAATGCAAGAATTCCTTGTACAAGGTGGGGCATCCAACCCAAACCCCCTCCACAAAAGGGTAAACTCTTATGCCTCCTACATGAAATATCCCCATAGTCTCCTCCAACTCCAAAACTTAGGCAAGCTACCCACACCCAAAAAGTATTCCAAAGAAAAATACTCAACACAAGCATATACACACAAAAATAAGCATAGCATAAACAAGGGAAAGCTCCTACCTTTTCATAGTAGAGCTTGTTCCAAGAGTAAGTCTATAAGCTACTCAAAACCAAACAAGCATCCACAAGCTCCAAAATCCACAAGCTCCCAAAAATCCTCTAACTCCCCAAAAATACAAGAGCACAAAATAATGAAGTAACCCCAAACAAGCAAAATGATTTTCCATAAATAGAAAAAGGAGAGAGGAGGAGGATGTGGCTCTAAGTAGGATGCCACCTCATTTCCTCTCCACTCCACATCACCGTGGTCAACCTAAAATTCCAATGCCCAATTAATAAGTGATTGAAGGAATGACAAGATACTTACATACACCATCTAAGCCCACACACCCTAAGGACAAAAATTAATTACTTGAAAGAAAGTGCAATAAACATTTCACCTTTTTATCTTCCCAAAACACGTAATAGGGCCTAATTTTGACCCCCAACCAATAGTTAGGGTTGGCATAGAAATTTAAGAGGTGTGGGACAAGTTTTACTTATCCCAAAGATTCCAAATTTGGCCTCTAAGGCCAAATTCGAGTTTCCCATAAAGGGTAGAGTGTACGACACTCAAGACTCAAGCATTCAACACACAACAAAAATCCAAGAGTAAATCAAGTCTTATAAATGAACTCCTTTTGGTCACATCTTTAAATATTTTAGAACAAAGTTAAATTAGCTTAATTAAGACACTACAATCCACTAATAATAAAGGAGTGAACATACATCCAAAAATCTAAATAATTAAAACAAGTAAATTACATTACTAAAAGAAACACATACTAACATTAATAAAAGAGAACTAATAATAAAAGACAACACATGACCCCTTGGTCACAATTTTCCCCTAACCAAATTCAAACACACACACAATTACATGTTGCCATGGTGACCCTAGTTGAATTCATCTAGAATTCTAATGTGGTTGGTCTCTAATCCCCGATGTTATTGTGAATATAAATATACCTGCAAAATAGAGAATACCTCCTTCGGCCTCATGGCCGCATTAAAACATCCATGCCAAAATATGTGATATAAATCTAAAATCAACTATATATGAATTAATATCATCTATGCAAATACGATATCACTTACAATTTCTAGCAAATTTCTATTCCACATTTCATCCATGTCAAAACAATCACAACATTAATCCAATTATCAAAGGTCTACTCAATATGACTAAATATATCACATGTCAAAAATATATATAAATAGCCATGTCAAAAGTATATCAACATCAAATGTCTCTAATGGTCCATATGCATCATATACAAATCGAATCAACAACAGTTTAGTATCTCTAATATCTACTAACATGCTAAATCAAAAAGCTATAATATATCCATAAGTGCAGTCAACAGTATCGAAATCAATAATAAAAAGGTGTCGAAGGGCGGTGGGCACTACTGACCACCATTATTAATTTTGTAGATTTCTAATCTCTTATCGCTCATTGGTTCTCGTAAACTGCGCTTTGCATAATACCGTGAATGAACTACATGAGTTTGTAGAAGGGTTTCAACTATTCCAATGGAAATGGTGAGTTCCTTTCATATTTTCGATCTCTTCTATAAATTTTGAGAAATTCAGTAATGGCCATGGAAAAAACTAATGAGTTTTTCTTGGTATTATCATTATTCTTGAGTTTCAAGCTCATGTTCTCTTTGCCTCTCACCCGTAATTCAAGACAACCTCTCATGTTTGTTTACTAAAGGAAATTTATAAATTATTGCTTTGTTATTTGCTGTTGAAACTCTATTTATCCTTAACGAGGTATTCATTGTTATTTCACCATGCATTTATTTTTAAAATATGGGCCTTCTTTGTTTCCTCTCGATTGCCATTATTTCAATCAGGTTGTGTATTGTGATTTCTCCTAGCTCAGAATTTAGGTACTGTTTCATTTTTACATTCACTTGCTCGAATGTAGACCTTTGCAAAAGTCACTTCTGCACTTCAAAATCCTAGATCTAAATCTTTCAAAAGGTATTGTTTTATGCTAGGCATTTCATTGTTTTGATCTGGTTCTCTTCTGTCATATCTCAAAGAGGGTTTCAATGAAGATTTTGATGTGTTGTGCCTTTAATTTATACTATTATTTTGTGAGGATAACTTGGAAGTTCACATTTGTATATTTCTAATTCCGTTTAAACTTTTGAGCTGATGTTTAACTTTATTATTTTTTCTAATCTTCACATGGTTGTATAGTGAAATACTTTGGCCCCAACCTTTTGGTACCAGTACTTGAACTTGGAAAAATGTGCCACTGAAATTATAATGAACAATTGTTTTTTCTTTTGAGATCTTACCTTAAGCACTTGATATGACTGAGGGTCACATATTGCATTTATTTCATTATCTGTTACTAGTTGTAATCTAAGCTCTTTGAAAATAGAAAGGCTTGAGAAAAACTAAGATAGAGTCACCTCCATGTCTTTTATGATTGTTAATTAACACTTGAAACTCTACATTTCTCAATTTCCACTTGATAGTCTCTCGAGAACATGGGTATTTGTATTTTTTTGTTATCATCACAAGTGTTTGTGAAAGAAACCATATTTGTTTGTTGAAACTTTACACTATTCTTGACATGGTCACCATATCTTCCTATTTTGTTTTATTAACTGGTTCAAGCTATATACTCTTTATTTAACAAAAGCCACCGTTATTACTGTGCCTATGAACTCAAATTTGCTTTTGGGTTACACCTTCAGCCATGAATTACCATTTTTTTCTTGGTTTGACTCATTCGAGTTCATTGTGATTCAAACCGCCATTATTTACTTTATTGTAAAACTTGAGATCATTGTTCCATGCATGGGTTGTATATATGTAACAACATGACTTATCAAGTGAAGGATACCTATACTAAAATGACACTAGGAAAGTAATGTTTCTAAAAAAAATTCTCGATGTAAATCTTGAATGATATACTTGGTCTATTTTCCCTTAGCTATAGTAATATTTAAAACTGGAAAATCTATTTGTTAAGGATTTTGAAATCTTGGAAATCATCCTTCTAGTTTTGTACATTGAAATATCATCATCATATATGATCCCATGTAGCAGCTTGCATCCATTGCATATGTCCTCTATCTTCTTGTTTTGTTTGACTAAAACCCTTCATGAATTTGAGGAAAGATAAATGAGCCCATATTTGGTTTCTAAAGTGATTGCAAATTCTTTCTTTGTTCACACATGGAGCTCATTTTACTTCTACAAATAGCTCATACCTAGCCTATTGATTTACTCTGGTTTGTCATTTCATCTTCAAATTACCAAGATAAGGAAATTTGTTAATGCTAGGAAGACTCTCCTTGCAAACAATACTGCTTCTTTTGCTAAGATACAAACTGAAAAAACAATTTGAAAGGTGAATGTTATATGATTTGGAGCAATTTATTAGTTGTGATGATTTAATTGAAGACAAATATAATCTCAAATTTTTTGTAGAATTTGGTAGACACTATTGTGAAAGACAACATAACTAAAAGTTGCAATCTATTACACCATACTCATATTTTTATTTTTAAAGAAGAGGAAACTATAACACATGTGCCACTTTGTTGGCATTCAAAATTTGTAACTATTTGGTATACCTTCGTTGCATGTTCTGAATCTCTCATTGATATCATAGGATCTATAGCACTTGTACTTTGATTTCCCTTGATTTCATGAGATTGTTATAAGCTTTGTCCCTTCAATTTTTACAAATGATGACAACTTTACTTTATCTTTATATTACTGTAATGGCATCTGCTCATGTTTTAATATGTGCTTTGAGATTCTTCTTCATGTTGATACATTGATAATTGATCTTAAACAATACTTTGGTTGCAAATCTATCCTGGAAAGATATTGTGATGTACCTTGTTGTTTTTATGTCAATTCAATCATGATCCATTTTTTACAATAGCTAAATATTTCTTCTCGCACTATACCTTTCTTATAAAGATATGAGGATCCTTTTCATCTTGAAACATCAACTGAAACATTTGATTAAAGAATTAACTCAAGCTCTTTGATGTTGGAACTAAATCTTTTTGAGCATTTGTACATCCTTTTATACTCGAGCTTATTTGTAGTATTGAATTACTACATTTTGAAAACTATATTTATTGGAATTTTACTTGAATTGAATATCAAGAATAGAATTGTGTTCATATGCCATTATGCCCCGAGTTATAAACTTGCTTTGAGGTCACTTCTCTCTAAATACATTTTCGTCCATTATCTTGTATCAGATGAAACTTATAAGCTTTCAAAACTTGGTCTTTCATTGATTATTTTTGAATCATGCTTCTATATTTGTGAACTGATTAATCTTCAAAATTGCAATCATTTCCTTTCTTGTTCCATTGCATTGTTTCCTTCTTTTGATTGAAAATGAGATTGATTCTCTTGTAAATTTGCTTTCTCTTTTCCAATCTGTAATGAAAATTATACATAATTATGTACTTATAAATATTGAACTCAAACACTTGTCATAATGTTGTGCTATCTTACTATCCTCTTGTATGACCTTGATCCTTTCCTGCACTCCATATTTCAAGCTAATGTTCATGAAAGTTAATTTATCTAAAACTGTGAATATAAGAGAATGGTCTAATTCAAAGCTCTAACAGATCGTTGTTTCACTTTTTAGGTATCTTTCAAGGATGAAAAGGGGAGCGGGAAGAGGAATTTTAAACCATGTGATTGCGGGAAGTCCATCTAATCAAGAAATGGTGGATTTCCCTTTTCTTTTCTCATAGCTTCACATACATGTAATTTCATTTAGTGCACTTGCTTTCAGCTTATTCCAATGACTTGTGTGGGTTCATTGTATTTAATAATTATGAAAAAGATGAGATTTTTTTCATGTGATGAGATGTATATTTATCTCTTTTGAATTATTCTTTCATTTACATGATGTAAAATGAAATATGTACAACTCATACACACTAGGAACCTTTCATTTAATCATAATTAATGAACTTAAGATAACTGATAACAACTGAAAATTTAACAAAGATAAGTTGAAACCTACTTCATCCCTGAAGTGGGCTGTCCCTATTCGAGTTTTGGGCTGTCCATCTTCTCCTTTTTCATGTCCTTGTTTGTGTCAAGATCCTGATCACTGCTTCTGAGAGATCTGGTGCATTATCATGATAGAGATGTGGTGGAAAGACATGTTGAGTAGAAGATAGGCATTCTAAAACTAGTAAAGTGACATTTCACTTCTCTTTCTCTCCCCTAGTTAGGTTCACTCCATCAATTCCTTCCATTGAAACAAAGTTTCGAGTTGTCCATTCTTGGATGAGTGCAATATCAATAGGCACTATCGGGATTAATTTTGAAATGAAACTTCAAAGCCCTTTAAATATAAAGCTTATAAGACCATATTGAGGATCGTAGGTGTTTCAATCCTATCACTACTATCACTCCATCTATGATTGCATCACTTGCATCGACACGCTCCATATATTCAAGCTAGGAAGTCTCGCATCACACATTATTACAAGAGGAGGGATTCTATTTATTCTATTCTAATATCTTCATCTTCTATAGCTATCATAGCTCACTACTTCGCAAAGTGTGACTCACACAAGAACACCTAGGGAATGACATGCACACACTAAAGAAAACTACATCCGGTCTTAAATTTACTACCGCACTCGGTGTTAAGTCCACTGGTTTGGTGGTTGAGGTCAGTCCAACCCCTTCTTCTTCTTCATGTGCAGGACATAATCCATTTCACCCATCACATTGAGTGCAAAAAATAGGAAGGGTTTTAGATATCCTTGTGACACTTTTGAACATAAATCCCGACCATTTCCATAGTTCACAACACCTGTAATTCAAACCAGGATACCTCAAGACACTCCCGTGTTCCTGTGTCACTTTAGAAAGTCTAGATCTACCCTCCGCAGGGTCCCTAAGTGGTCTTCTCGCACAATTGGTTTTTAGTTTCAGATCTCGTGAAAACCTATGAAAGTCTTCCATAATTAGCTAAGTTGTCTTTCCCTTTTCTATTGCACATTAGGGTTTCTATTTCACTTAGGATAGTTTATTTCTATTTATTGCATATTATTTTACTTTATTTACTTTGCATTTATACAATGTTTTAGTCCTCCTATTTAGATTGACTAGGATTACTATATTCCTCCTTTATTAACCTAATTTTAGTTAATCATTAAGGTCCAATGAGCAACTTGCCAACTATGTTGTATGATATAAGAACACTCGCCAAAATGACCAATGACCTCGTGAAATCTGAAATACTGCACCTATTCATACAAAGTCTTCTCCCGCCTCTTTACGAAAGTATTCTTTTCAGAAATTTTCTTTCTTTGATAAAATTTTTCATACCCTTACGCTCCATGAATCCAAGCTCATTATTATTGGAAAATCAAGTATTAAGAACAACCTTCATCCTCTACTCATTTCCAAGCTAAGACTCCATTTAAACCCTCTATATCTAAACCCACCGACACTAAATTAACTCACACGCCATTACCCCCTCTAAGGAGGTTTCCTCTCAACCACCTAAGTGAACATTCACAAGCCCTCCTTTAGCCCCACATTTTATATCATCATCCTTCCACCCCCACTTGAGTTAGAACCATCACGACCGAAAGGACGTAAATTCACAATGAAAACTTCCGTTGTGATTATCATCACTATGTGGGCCACTATACAAACCACCGTATAAAACTCGTGCCATTATTAAAAATTTAATTGAAAAGGAAAAACTCAAATTCCCAGAACCTACTAGCCCTCATCCCACTAAGGACAAGGCTAAATTCAACCTTTTAAACCATGATTCCAACCACCACAACAAGAAGGCCAAGAACGTTTCAACCAATCATACATACCACACCACACCGCTCCCAAATGTGGGAGCACTCAAATTCTTAGTTGTCACAGTATGCATGCCTCCCCACCTATTATATATTTCTATAACACTCGACTACCATGCTACATTCGCATCCAATCACTTACACATATAGGCCTCTATTGCCTCCACCCCTATTAACAACAATAAGGTTGATCCTTGTTCTCTTCTTAGTACATGTTCTGTCATCACCAATCCGGCACTATGATAATTCTTCACCGGGAACTCCTCATACTATGATTATTCACTAATGCACAGCCTTTAGTTTGGTGGATGTAATCTGAAACAAAACAACAACATAACACAAGAATACCATCGACTTATGATAAGACTAATGATGAAAATCTGAAATATCAAAGTAAATTATAATATTAACATGAAATTGTTACAATCACACCCATGAGGTACTTCAAGTGTTATTGACTTCACTTTCCTTTCACCAAGACTATGGGAGAAACTTTACAATTACACCTCTTAATGGCTTCTTCAACATACCTTTAAACCGATGGCTTCCTTCGCACACTTCCTACAATATTTCTCACTACTTCCTTCTATGCTAAATGAAGGGGTGGCCTCTCTATTTATAGAACTTCCAGGATTATCCATCTTATCTCTAAGATAGGATAAGAAATCCACTCCAACGAATCATATTTCATACCTTAACTCTTATTTGTACATGTAAGCTTATCTTTTAAGATAAGATAAACCTTATCATTTTACATGGGTTCCACATTTTTAGACTTTTTACAAATAAAATACACAAAATATTTATGACCTCACTCCTTGTCTTTATTACCAATATAATATTTCTAATTCCTAATCATGTAGACCCTACTTCTCTAATTACCCAAACTTTGACATTTTAACATTACCAGACCACTTACGACAAATATTTACTTTTTACAACATTCCTATTGTACTTTGACTCGTTACCATACTCCACATTATTGGCATGCATCGATCTTGCAAAGATCGTTATCTTTATCGGACGCTACTACTAATTACACTTAACAACATCCTATTCCTAATACATACATTAATGAAATAGAAATTACGGAGGAAAATTTTAGTGTCGATATCTTCCTTCCTAGCTTCTACTCCGTCCCTGAGTGACTATTCTGCGCTTGGAAAATCTTCAACTTGTCGTGTTGACCCATTTCATAATGGGAGTGCCATCCAATTCCTCCAATGCATTACGTTTCACCATTTCATGCACCGCTTTTTTTTTGTAGGGCCCCATCCATTTTGGAAGAAATTTTCTCTGTCTTCTTTTTTTGTATCTGGAATCATATACTAGAACCAAGTCATTCACATGAAATGGAGACCACCGATCTTTTGATCAAAGTATTCCTTCTCGCTTCATTTTCTTCTTATGGCTTGTATCCTTTGCTATTTCCTCATTTCCTCTAGCAAATGAAGATGTACCAACCTTTCTTTTCTCGAATCACTTTCATCCATCCTTTCATTTTTCATAACTCTCACAAAGTGGGAATATCAAACTCAATAGAAGAATCGGATCAATGCCATAGGCCAACCGAAATGGGCAAAGATCCTCAAGCTGACTTTGATGTTGCCCTATATGCCCACAATGTTGCATGAATCCTTTTATCCCACTTATGTACTGCAAGGCTACATCTTTGCTAGAATTTGGCACAACACAAAATTTGTTCGCTCCATCTGCCCATTTGTGCTTGGCTTGTATGTTGTTGCCTTCCCCGTGCTTAATAGAAAACTTATTGACTAGGGCTTCTACCACCTCATTAATGAAGTGGCTTCCTTGATCTGCTATATTTCTAATGGACAACCAAATCCGGTGACAATGCGTTCATATATGAACCTTGCCACTTCATCCATGGAAGTTGTTTTCAATGGCCTAGCTTCAACCCACTTGGTTAAATAATCTGTGGCAACTACAATATACTTATTTTGGCGTGAGGTAGTTGGAAGTGGACTCAATGTCTATTCCCCACTTTTCAAAGGGACCAAGTGGAAGAATAGGGCATAATGGAGCTGATGAAGTCTTACGGTTACCATGTGTTTGACAAATATCACATGTCTTACAATAATTATAACAATATTTAAAAAGAGTGGGCCAAAGGATAACTCGCATCCAAGATCCTTCTTGCTGTAAGTTGTCCGTAGAAGTTCCCTCCACATGTACCATTGTGGAATTCTTCTATCGCTTCCTTCCTCGATCACGTCCAACTTCCCTCTTGACTTTCCATCGTGTCCTATTCAAATAATACTCCATGCATAATAGAATATGGACGACTCGCTTGAGTAATCTTTCTCTTAGTCTTTGCATTGGCACCATCAGAAACTTGAATTCATTCGATAATTCCAAATATCTATGTATTCACTAGGGATTGTGTCAAGGGATAAAATTCCTGCATCGGGAAATCATCATCATCGGAAGATGATCCTAAACCATCATAGGCTCGAGAGAGTGCATCCGTATTGACATGCTTCTTTCCCCGCCTATCTATAATATCAAATTTAAATTCTTGTAGCAAAATTATCCATCTTGCTATCCTCCCCGATGGGTTAGGATTATTTACAATATATTTTAGAGCTTGATGATCTCACATAACTAGAAATTTTTTTCCTAGCAAGTAATTCCTAAACTTCTTTACAAAAAAATGATAGCGAGCTTCTTTTCGCCATAATATAATTTACCTCAAAGACTCGCTCATTTGTCTCTGCTCCCAAAGTAAACTGGATGTTCATTCCCATTTTCATCCTTTTGGCTCGTAGTACTTCCTAGTGCTGCATCCGAGGCATCGTGTACACAATGAATGGCTTGCTCCAACTGATTCTTTAAAATAGGTGAAGACACTGTGGCTTCCTTCATTTGTCCAAAAGCTTCATGCGCCTTATTTCCCGGTTCATAAGTAACATCCTTCTTCAAGAACTCAAGTTAGTGGCTATGCAATCTTTGAGAAATTCTTGATGAACCTTCTATAGTAACCCACATGGCCTAAAAATGATCTCAACTTACTTCTATTCATAGGAAATGGTAAATCTTTGATTTTTGAAACTTTATCGTGATCGCACCAATACCATCTCTGGATACAACATGCCCTAACAAAACGCCTTTAGAACATCCAAAGACACACTTTTTAGGGTTTAGTGAGGCTTGTAATTCATCTAACCTTTGAAATGTTGTCTCCATCTGGTGAAGGTGGTCCAACTTGCTCCCATAGATGCAAAATCATCCGTAAATACTCGATGAAGGTCCCAATGTAGGGTTCGAACACCCTATTCATCAAACGCTGGAATGTTGCCGAGCATTACACAACCCAAAGCCATAACTCTATAAGCAAATGTTCCCAAGGAGTGGTGAACGTGGTCTTCACTGATCTTTCTCTGCTATACGAACTTGGTTGTAGCCGCTTATATCCATCGTAAAAACTATAAAGCACTCTCCCGGCCACCTACTTCGCCCAAGATCTGATCTCAAATGGAAGAGGGTAATGATCCTTCTTTGTTGCCTTATTGAGCTTCATGTAATCAACACAAATGCGTAGCTTCCCATTCTTTTTTATTGAGATCACAATGGGAGAAACCCATTCTGAATTCTCCACAAAAATATGAATCTTGCATCAAGCAACTTATCTATTTCTTCTTTTACGCTTGGAAAAATTAGGATTCATTCTATATGGCATTTGCTTTATGGGCGTAGCACCATCTACCAAATTCAATAGAATGTTCTACCCAACTTACTTGATGGAGTTCCTTGTAATCAAAAGTGAATATGTGTATGTACCTTCGAAAGAGCTGGAGGTAGGATTCCTTCTCACTCTCCATCACAGCATCACCAATCTTTATTTGTTGGAGACGATCATCAACTTCTTCTTCAGATAATTTTATGGGGTCATGAGTTGGTGTGACTGGAAGGATATCCATGATTAAACATCAACCTCACTTTCTTCATCTTCAGTGTCCACTTCACTGGTACTAGAGTAATCAGAGGATGTCCAATCATTAGTTTCATCACTTAAATCCACAGGTTCTGCTTTATGATGTCAAGGGATCACGTTTATCTTCACCCTCTCTCTACCACGTCCAAGTGTCATGAAACCTTCATTCCAGTAGTTTCTTGCATGAACTCTCCTTAGCCATGGTCTTCCCAAAGAACATTGGGTACGCAATAACAAGCACCATTTTTCATCACTCTGAAAGTCTACCACACATACAACACCCATAACAGATATTGCCACATTTGAAACTACACCTTCTGGTTTAGTTTTTCCTTTATTTAATGACCTTAACATAAGTGTTGAAGGGCGATCAATTTTTAAACCCAACATATTCATTATAGACTCAGTCATTACATTAATTGCAGCACCTCCATCGACTAAGACATCATGAATTGAAACACCATTACATAATACCTCAACTTGTGGAGCATAGGGATCCACCTCTCCCTCCAAAATAGGGACCTCAACCTCCTTCCTTCGTCGAGCATCGAGTCCACTTCGCAGCTCCCACCTCTTCTCGAAGACATAGCCAAGAGTTGACCATATGTAATATTTACAGCCTTTTGGACAAATCTTCCAGATGGAGTATGGTCCTTGCCTCCCTGTGAAATCGGAAAATCCCGCACACCCAGCCTTTCTTCTCCTATGTTTCTTATTAGTTTCTCCTTTCATCTTCTTAGGATCATTTCCATCTTGATTATCTTTTCTTTCTTTCTTTTTGTTACAAACACATCTACTTCATTATATCTCGCTCTTATCTACTACATCAAAAGAATTTACAGTGCTTTTCCTTTATCATTATCTCCTTTACCAAATGTAGAAGCTCTATCTAGACAATTATACTTATAATGACCCTTTTTATAACAACCATAACATACAACTTTAGAAATATTTCTTTTTGGACCTCTATCTCCTCCCCGAGAACTAAATTCTTTTCCTAAGAAGATTAATAGTTAATCGACCCATATTTTTGAGCATATCTTCATACTCGGTGATGTACTAGGAGAAATATTTGTGCTCACCAGAGTGGTTGTGGATTCTGGACCAAAGGTGCTGGTGTAGGCTCTACTTTAGCAACAATTTCTTTGGGCTCCTCTTCCATGCTTTCTTCTTGCCTTCTTGCAATCTCCTTTTCTTGTTCAATGGTAGTTGGGCGGTCATACTTCACTCGTTGTCTGATTTTTGGCTTCATCCCAAGAATGAAGTTCTTACATAGGAGATTATCCACGCCATTCATCAACCCATCCGCTAATCCTTCCTTCTGGATCTGGGCGTCGAGCTTTCTCCTTAGCTCTAGAACACGAGCATGATAATCCCTTATCTTCTCCTTCTCTCCTTGGGATAGCTTTGTGATCTCGATCATGAGATCTGCATATTTCTGTTGTTCACCAAATTCTTCAAGAAAACTTTCAGTTAATAAATCCCATGAATTTTTCACATTATCACCTAGTGTTTCAAACCACCTAAGTGCTGAACCATCCAAAAAGGTAGGAAAAAATTCAGTCCATTGTTCCCTTCTTATAAGGCCATTACAAATACAAGATCGTTTAAACTCTTGAATGAAAGAAGAAGCATCTTCATTAGATTGAGCTGAAAAAACAGGAATCTTTCCCATTTTCAAAAGTAACCACCGTGAAATACCAACCCACAAGTACAATCAACAAGACTTATGTGCACAAATAATTGGAATCACTATACTAGAAAGTGACTTTACACCTTTCTACAGTAAAATAGAAATGACCATGGTAACTATGGTAAAACTTGACTTACTACGGTAAAACTGACTTTACTGTGGTAAACACTATTCACAGTAAAAAGTGAAGTTATTGCGGTAAATACTATTCACGGTAAAAAGTGACTTTACTGCGGTAAATACTATTCACAAAAAATGACTTTACCATGGTAACTACTATTCATGGCAAAAATGACTTTACCATGGTAACTACTACGCATGCAAAAAAACAAGGTTACCCACAATTGATTTTTGACTAAGTGGGAATATCTCTCCGTAAAATCCACCAACGAGGAATGGTCTCGCAATGGAACCAAAATGTCATCACCAATCCGGCACTATGATAATTCTTCACCAGAACTCCTCATGTTATGATTATTCACTAATGCACATCCTTTAGTTTGGTGGATGTAATCTGAAACAAAACAACAACATAACACAAGAATACCATCGACTATGATAAGAGAGAATGATGAAAAATCTGAAATATCAAAGTAAATTATAATATTAACATGAAATTGTTACAATCACACCCATGAGGTACTTCAAGTGTTATTGACTTCACTTTCCTTTCACCAAGACTATGGGAGAAACTTTACAATTACACCTCTTAATGGCTTCTTCAACACACCTTTAAACTGATGGCTTCCTTCGCACACTTCCTACAATATTTCTCACTACTTCCTTCTATGCTAAATGAGGGGGTGGCCTCTATTTATAGAACTTCCGTGCTTATCCATCTTATCTCTAAGATAGGATAAGAAATCCACTCGACGAATCATATTCCATACCTTAACTCTTATCTCGTACATGTAAGCTTATCTTTTAAGATAAGATAAACCTTATCATTTTACATGGGTTCCACATTTTTAGACTTTTTACAAATAAAATACACAAAATATTTATGACCTCACTCCTTGTCCTTATTACCAATATAATATTTCTAATTCCTAATCATGTAGACCATACTTCTCTAATTACCCAAACTTTGACATTTTAACATTACTGGACCACTTACGACAAACTATTTACTTTTTACAACATTCCTATTTGTACTTTGATTCTATAGTACTCCCTACATTATTGGCGGCATCGATCGGGCACGCCATTATCTTCTATCAGACGCTACTACTAATTACACTTAACAACATCCTATTCCTAATACATACATTAATGAAATAGAAATTACGGAGGAAAATTTTAGTGTCGACGGTTCCTTGTCTCTCTTACATGTTATTAACTACCCTACCTCGCAAGTTGCTTTCCCATATAAACAACCCTATGGTGTCGCAAAGTTGCCTATCACTATTGGTCCTCTCACTCTCCTCATTCCTTTCCTTGTTAATCAAACAACCACCTAGTGTGACTTTCTTCTTGGCTTAAATTGGATCCGTAAATCCCAGTGCTATTGTGTCCATCAATCACTTACACTTTAATTTCATCTATGACAACCATGTTATCTCCATAAATGGCATTCCTCCTTCCACTCACATCGGTCTCTCCTCCTACATGTGCTCGTGTCTTATCCACCTCTCCAAACACTTCACCTTCTATATTGATTAAAACACCCTCTAAGCCTAGTTCACCTACTCAAAGTTTGCCTACAAAACTCACCCATTCCACCAATCCTACACACCGACATAAACCTCTTCCTATAACTACTAATGCAACTCACAGATGATCCTGACCTCACTTCATTACATGTGGCTCATTTACTCCTGCACATCTGATCCCACCTCATTCACCATCACCCATGCACTTTACTACACCTCGGATCGGCCTTTTTACATCCTCACATACATATCACCCTCATTCCCCACACAACATTTATCTCACATACCACCATTTTTCGACCGTCCTCCCAAGATGATATCCTACCACCCAACAATTGACAAACCTCTCGCTTTCAATCTTATTAGTTAATCCCTCCTTTATGAATTAATTCTTCCAGGGAACACCACAAATTATTTCCCTCCTCCTCTCTTTTATTTAGCATAATCCTTAAACACTCTATCTATGTTACCATTATGACCATAAGCACACTATTTCACGTGTCTTAGCACCCTCGCTAACCAATGACACACTCTAGTGATTTAGTTCACATTGGACTATTGAGGGATTACTATTACAATACACTAAACCCTACATAGTACACATCCTACATCATCATTTCTATACACACCTCACCTCCTACATCATCATCTACATACCTCATCTACTAGTCATCCCTACATCATCTATTTCATACATGCTACACTATTCATCGGTATACATGAGACTAGTTGTAAATTTCATCCATGCATTCTATATCTACGCTAGGTTACATTACCCATGGGTCTATCTTTACCTCTCACCATTTCATATACTATCTACACCTATCATCACACTTTCTACATTTTACTGCACATCTACACATATTATTCACCATCAAGTCATCAACACTACCTTTTTCTACACGCTGCACTCACCACCCTATGATGCACTCTAGTTCCTCAATCCATACTCAACTACCGAAGGTTTACCAATCAAAGGGACCTTACCTATATGCAAAGTGTGTCATCTTACCACATTCATTAGACTAGTGACCAATTCTCTAGGCTATATCGTTAACCACACCCATCATCACGTAGTGGTATACACCTTTAGGTTAAATCACCAATATTTTCATCAAACTCCACATCATCCTATTCTATTCTATCATCTCCTATTATATCCTCCAATCACATTTTTCAACCCCACACTATTCCATTACGTTATCACACCTTCAATCGTCATGTAGTGGTATACACCTTAGGTTAAATCATCACACTCTTCATCCTATCCCATTATCATCCTACATTATTCTATTACATCATCACCTTCTTCTAAATTGTCACCTTCTTCCACCATCATGTGGTGATATATGCTTAGGGATAAATCATCACTCTCCCATTCATCATGACAGAACATATACTATACAATCATACACTTCATCACTTATTCCCACTCAACCTATAGTGATATACGCTTAGGGATAAATAATCACTTGTCCATTCAACAAAAAATTGTTATAATATTTCATTATATGCTCCACACACATCATCTTCCCATGTCATATTTCATCACCACTACACATACACACTCATTGCAGTGCACCAGAAACAACGAACACTACTCGACCACTTCCCGATGACGCACTCTAGTTTACAATTCATTCTAGACTGTTGAGGGGGGAAACAAAATGAACCTCACTACATACACTTCCATCCACTCGGGGGGAATGTTTCTCCTATCATTTCATTTTGCATTCCATTCCATCCATCCACTACATACTGTGCATTGTCTTGGTAGCATTTACTTTTTCTTTACTAGTGTTTTGCAGTTCACTCTATTACACATGTTGGCTTGCTTTCTTATATGTCATTATCATACAAACATGTGCATTCACCTCTTTATTTAGTGTTATTGAAGATACAGGGACTTTACATGTGACATCAATGCTCACCTTCTACCCTTCATATATTGGTCGTTGGAGTCATCCAAATTCGATTTATACAGTGTTATTGTTTACTTTTGTACTTAGTATATTGTACTACTTTCTCATACATGTTTTTGACATATTGGTTATCATCCTAACATGCTAACAGTGTCTCATGTGCATCACTTTTATTTCAAGATTCTATTTTTCCGTGACTACTTGTATTTCTACTTGTCTACTCTGTTTTCTGTTGTTTGCGGGATATTCCCTTTACTTGTGTGCACACTTGTCTATTTTTTGTGACCATGATGGCCTTGCATGTCTTATGACATCATAAGTGATGTCCCTTGTTTGTAACCCTCTTTGTGTGGTCTTCTTCATATTTATTGCATGTTTACACTACTGTGTTTGGTAGTTTTTCTATACTATTTCCATTTTTTCACTTATTACATGCATGTTCTTGTAGAATAACCCTTGTTTTTGCTAGCCACCCCATTTTCTATGTGCCTTGGTATCTACAAAGAAATTTTCCTTTCCCCTATAAGGTTGAATTGGTTACAATGTCAAAGTGTGGTTGGTCATCTTTTGGGGCTGCATTCTCCTTCCAAGGTCATCACATGCATCCCTAAAGATGGGGGCATCATTATGGGTTTTCTACTAACTCTTTGTATTTACACCAGTTCACTCACATCAAGATAGTTCAAATCAGACCAAACTCCATACACAAAGTGAGCCATAATAGAACATCGTGTCCTTTGGAAATTCTGCAGAGTGGTTACAGGCTCAAGGGTTACAAAGAGTGACCTCTCTACACTTCTTCGTCTAGTGGCATAGGATCACCCAAAAACCAAAGTGCGGACAAATATCTCTTTAACAAATTATAGTAGAAGTGGTTAGAGTTGGAGTACACAGAGAATTTCCTCCCTACACTTCTTCATCCAGGGTGGCGTGAGATCACCAAAAAAAACTCACGAAAACTACATGATATCCTTCTACACCCTTTTTTCTGACATGGATCAGGTACACATGTTCCATTTTTCTATTTACACTTTTTTTAGCATATTTAACATTTACGTACTTTTACATTTCATGTATTTCACACATTTCCATTTGTTGACCTAAAACCCCAATAGACTTGTGAGGTTTAGGCATGGATCGATCAAGGTTAAGGATGTATGTGGAAATACAACACCACTATGCTAAAGATAGAAAAGTAAATAATAGCATGCAAGATAATTTAATCACAAAACTCCAATCTTTATTCATATATCAAAATGCATTACATTAGTAAAGTATATATAAATTATTTTCACTCTAAGCTCTCTTCTATCTTTCTTACAATATCTCAATTTTCCGCTCTCACATAATTCTTCATGAGCCCCTTTACATAATACATTGATTACAATAAATATACTAAAATACAATCTACTTTAAAGGTCACTTCCTTTGACTCGTGTCTCTGTCGGCTTTAGTCATGATATGCTTTGATTTTTCTTCACTTGACAACATTATGTCACCTTCAGCTTATTTCCATCTTCTACGGCTCTTCGTAATGTTTTGTGGAGTTTTAGTCTTCGGTGGCTTTACTTTGTATCTCGTATATTTTTTACTTTACCTGTGGCTTCCCTACTTCTTCGTGTCTAGTTTATCACTTCGCGATTATTTCCTTAATTTCGTGGCTTGTACCTTAACTCTTGCTAACATTATCCCCCTCTTAAAATTTGTCTCATCCTTGAGATGACAACTAATGATGGCTTTGTACTCCTTCCTTTGAAATTTATTTCCAAAATTTGGATCAATGAGCATCAACCACTAGGACTTAGATGTCTGGCATAGGGAATGGTTCCCTCGCTTGACTCGCTTTGACTAGATTTATGGGACGCCAATGTATGGAAGCATCAACCTCCCTTGAACTTAGACGTCTAGCGTAGGGAAGGGTTCCCTCTCTCAACTCGCCCGAATGGGTTTAATGCAATGCATCAACCTTTAATCTTCTAAAGTGCACTCTAAAACTTGTAATTTATAATTTGGGGAATGATATTCTTTTCATAGTTTAGCCATGAAGTCAAATGAGTATTCACCTAATTAATCCATTCTTGCAAACTTTGTGTGTTTTGTTGAATGAATTACACTAATTATAATTGAGTAGGATGTGATTTTAATTTCTCCCATCGATCTTGGGCAAACTTATTCTCTTGTTGCATCCGCATCAAAGATTTATCTAGTGTAGTGCTAAAGGTTTACATGTTGTAAATCTTTTCTTGCCACTCCCACCGTTAATTTTGATATTTCTCTTTAAGTTTTGCTAATTTTCTTCTTTGTGTGCCATATTTATCGTTGGCAATGTCATATTCTATGGAAATCTTATGTATTTCTTGTTCAATTTGTTCCATCTTCCCCTTGTGTTCTATAGTAATTCCTGCCATCCAAAAATGTATGTGTAGTATATTGCGGCATTGTTTAGTTCTATTTGAATCTTCTTCACCGCTATTTCAAATTCATTATTTTCTTCCGATTCTCAAATTTATGTGGTTTCTTGACATCTTCTTGTATTCTATGATTGTAGCTTTGCATGGATTACTTCTTTCTCTGCCTCTAAGTTGATGTGGTGTTATTTCAAGATTTCACCTATTGCGACTCTATAGATGGTTCAATAGAAAGTGTAGTATCAATGTAGTACTTAGGCTCAAACACCAAATGTTGACCTAAAACCCCAACAAACTTGTGAGGTTTAGGCGCGGATCGATCAAGGTTAAGGATGTACGCAGGAAATACACCACCACTATGCTAAAGACATAAAAGTAAATAACATCATGCAAGATAATTTAATCCCAAAACTCCAATCTTTATTCATATATCAAAATGCATTACATTAGTACAAAAGATATATACATTGTTTTCATGCTAATCTCTCTTCTATATTTCTTACAATATCTTAATTTGGCACTCTCACATAGGTCTTCACGACTCCCCTTTACATAATACATTGATTTTAATAAATATACAAAAATACAATCTATTTCAAAGGTCAATTCCTTTGACTCATGTCTCTATCAGCTTTAGTCACGATCTCATTTGATTTGTCTTCACTTCATGGCATTTTTTCGGCTTCCGTTAATTATTTAAATATTTCATGGATATTCTTAGTGTTTTTCTTTTTGTATTATTTGGCGGATTTACTTTGTATCTCACAACTATGATTCATTTTGCAACTTTGCTCCTTTACCTGTGGCTTCCCTACTTCTTCGCAGCCTAGCTTTATCACTTCACGTGTATTTCCTTAACTTCATGTCTTGTACCTTAACTCTTTCCAACACCGTTTATACAACTTTTTACATACATACATATTTGACTACTTGAGCATTTAATCCTTGTAGGTCCACCATATGAGAAACAAGTAGTCAAATTGGGGGTACTAAAATACAACAATGACAATGAAAATGATAACACACCGCTGCGGTACTTTCCTCTACTCTGCAGCAGCCTACACACGTATTCGTCCCTAGGTTCACTCTCATCACTTTCTCATATTTTTCATCTTTAGATTCCATAGTCCACATTTCTCTTTTGTCATTCCGCTTCTAGTCCATTGGCAATTTATCTTCTACACTCTGCACAAACATCGGGTACACTTCTCTATCTACTTTATGTTACCAAGTTTTTCTCTCACCAACATAAAGTGGGGGAAAAATGTAGGCATAAAATAGTGCACTTTAGACAATATTTAGTTGGGTGTTATACTACTATTTAGAAGGTTCTCAATCAGTACAAAGTAAAAATTACTCCCACCTTTTTGCCATCTTTCTTTTATATTTTATTTTGTTATTCTTGTGTCTTTTTAGTCCTTTCCCACCCATTTCATAACTATTCCGAGATTATAGCCTTAATTCCAAGCACCCAGCCTATACTTGGGCACCCTGCCCCACATCAAGGTGCCCCATTATATGCACAACCCCTTTCACTCCTTTTTGGGTCACTTCTAGTCGCTTGTCAAGTTTATCTTTTCCCCAATTGGGACCGCACAAGATTAATCGAGAAATTAAACTTGAGATCCCTATAAATATAAATCTTATAAGACCATATTGAGGGTCTTAGGTATTTTCATCCTATCACTACTATCACTCCATTTAGGGTGCATCTATTTCATCACTTGCATCCACATAGCTCCATACATTCAAGCTAGAAGCTTGCATCACACATTCTTAAAGGAGGAGGGATTCTGTTTATTCTATTCTAATATCTACATCTTCTATAGCTATCATAACTTGTTACTTGAAAAGTGCGACTCACAAGAGAACACCTAGGGTATGACATGCACACACTAACAAAACTACATCTATGTTTGAAATGTAATTCAACACTCAGGTCATAAGTCCACCATTTTTTTGGCTGAGTTTAGTCCGACCTTCTTCTTCTTCATGTGTAGGGCATCATCTATTTGACCCAACAAATTCAATGCAACAAACAATAAGGTTTTAGATAGCCTTGTGACACTACCGAACACACATCTTGACCATTTCAACAGTTCATAGTGCCCCAAATTCAAACCAGTTTCCTTAGGGAATTCTAGTACACTCTCAGTGCACGCACATCACTTTAGACAATCTAGATCTACCCTCTACAGGGTCTCTGAGTGGTCTTCGCACAACCGGTTTCCAATTTTAGGTCTGCGATAACTAACAAATGACAGTCTTCTATAATCAGCTAAGTCATCTTTCCCCTTTCTCTTGCAGATTAGGGTTTCTATTTCACTTAGGATAGTTTATTTCTATTCATTGCATATTAATTTACTTTATTTACTGCATTTATACAACATTTTAGTCCTCCTATTTAGATTAACTAGGATTTCCATATTCCCTCCCCTATTAACCTAATTTATGTTAATCAATGAGATACATCATAAGTTAAATGTGAAACTATCTAAAGGAAATCTATTAAAAAGGAAAAGCAATGTATGATTCACATATTATGAGCCCTTCTAGATCTTAAGTCAAAGATTGAAACATGATTGTAATAAATGTGTAATCCTAAAAAAATATTGTGTCGTGGGAAGATCATATGTGTAAGTTCATACTACAATTGAATCGTTATGTTATGCCTTGTCATTTGAAAAATATTAAGTGACCTTGTTGTGCATCACATGTTTTCGTGTTATCTATGTGGGTTAATGTTTTTAGAAACATGTAATGTGTTGTGCATTGTCCTATATGATCCCTGTAGTGTAATGTATACTACAATGTAAGTCAAAAATGAATTCTGTATTTTTACTGTTGTATTTGTGTGTTTAAAATGTGGGCATTATGCAGCTAATCAAATGAAGAAAAAAGTATCCCATGAAAATTGGTTACTAAGGCCATGACATCCCAACAAACTCCCATTTTCAAACATGATAAGGTTAGTTTTCCCACCATTGAGCTATGCTAAAAACTACATGTAATGAGAAGTTTGAAAACAAACTAGGTTGTTTCCATAGCTTATGAGCAAAGCCATTACTTATTTACTACTAGTGCTTGTAAAATATACAACATCCCTATCTATATAACTCTCCATCTGCGTAAATATGACATAGTATAGAGATTATATGTTTTCGAAATAAAACGACCAAATGGAGATTCCCATATCATTCATGATGAACAAAAAACATTGCAAAACAATTCTAACACCATATTTTGAGAGCCAATTTATTGTGATACTGTCATGGCTAAAGTTAATTCAATCCACCAATATGGTCTTGAGTAGAAGCATCAAATGAGTGCAAAATGTTATAAGTAGATCCCATTCACAAGTCCGTAATTTGAATTTCCAGACCATACCCGCAATAATCTTAAAAGTTAAATACATTCTACAAATGATTGTTTGATATTTTCTCCTATGCATTACTCCATATACTTTTTCCTTGCCCAATATTTCACCTTGCCTATATTTCACAACAAATACATTAGCTTTGGCAGGATTTTCCATATCATGGCCTTGTTTAATAAAGGCATCCATAAAGGGAGGGTGCTCCATTACATGATGGAAAGTGAGTAAAGTGTTACTAAAGCTACAATATGGAATGCATCCCTATGATGCTTCACTAAATACATCAAGGAAATTTACAATATTAGATAAGTATTCATCTTTCCACGACTTCATAATTGTACATCGATTATGTTATGTGTTGTTATACAATTCCTTATTTTCTAAAACCATAAAGTGATACTTATAAAAGAGCATTGACTTGAGTACATCCTAAAATTTTGCATGTGCCAAATCAATCTCATGTGGATATTATGTGGTGACTACCATGATTTCTATAGTGACATAATCAAATGTAGTGAACCATATTGTACATGGGCCATCCTCAATCAAGAATTTTAATATATATTTATATTCACATGCAATAACATATTTTTAACATTTCCACGATGCTAAGACATATACAGGTTTTGGAACAAATATTTTCTTACATTGTTTATTATCTCATTGAAGAAACACAAGCGTGATACCTACAAATATTTGACATTTTAATGTGGATGATTGTTATGATAACTGCAAATTTGGTTGTTTATCATATAATGGCTGAAACTTTGATGCCTTTCATGTATACAGATTCGGTAACATCTGCGATCAATGACATAGATGGTATGGTGGAATGGGAAGAATATAACTAAGTTCCCAATTGATGATCTTATTTCACATTTGGATTGATTAAGTATTGTGTTAGAACTAGTGCCAAAAATTTTACGTTTGAATGTGTTATCAATTTTTTTCCCTCGACCAAAATTAGACAAACATGACCTTGCACATAGAGAAGCCGACCAGGTTGATTCAGTCATGGGGGATTGCTTTTTGGAGTAGGGCAAATATGGTTGAAGCAAGCCGAGCAAATTGCAAAGATTTTGGGAAAAGAAGAAGTCTGAAATTTTGGTTTCTTACTTTAGAGGTTGAGATTTTTGGAGATGGGCTAAGGAGGATTTTTGGGACTCAGCAAGGAAAAGCATTTTTGAAACCCGAAACTCTGAAAGTCTGAAATTTTTGACTTTTAGGTTTAGGGGTTTCAAATTTCTCGGAAGCCAAAGTTGGAAAAAACAAAAAAGGTTTCCAAAACTGAAACTCTAAAAGTCTAAAATTTCAGACTTTCGGGGATCAGGGTTTGAGTTCTCGAGCACGAAGATGGAAAAATGGTACAAAATGCCCAAATCAAACACCGAAAGTTTGAAATTTCAGACTTTCGGGTTTCGAGTTTCAAAGGTGCATAATTTGGGGTTTCTGATGTATCAGTGACAAAAAATGGGAAAGGAACCAAAATGTCTGAAATCCCAAAAGTTTGAATCCCGAAAGGGTTCGGATTTCGGAAGTCAACGACAGGTTTCAGGGTCAACGCGACGACAGTTTCGGGTTTCATAGTTTCATAACTTCAGGTTTGAACTCTTGAGGTGATTTGGGTGATGAACAGTGAAAATTTCTGAAAAGAAAAATGTTTGAAAGTTTGAAATTTCAAACTTTTTTAGGTTTTAGGGTTTTGGAGGTTCAAGTTTCAGACTTTAACTCTCAAGAAAAGTTGGCGGATGAACAGTGTTTCAATCTCTAAAATGGAAATTTCAAAGTCCTATTTTCAAGATTTCGAAGGTTGCATGCATTTTGGACTCAAGAATGACAAAGCCAACCACCTGCCATTTTTGTAGAATGACACCTCGACCTTTAGATGGCCATAAATTTTGACTAGGAGCTCAAATTTGCACAAGAAAGAACTTTTTGGAAATCTCTCAGCATCTTAAAATTAGTGAGACTAAATTATTCAAAATTAAGAAATACAGTCCACCATTTTTAAGGTGTCAGACTTCTCACCTACCACAATAATGAAGGTATGGGCTTCCTTTCTTGCCCAACAAGGAACAATACATGGAGGCATGGGTTTTGTAGAAGAACCTGTCATTGTTGTAGGAAACTTCAATGAATTTTTGGGTGGTTGAAGCTAGAATTCAAATTATTCTCTCCCTTTCTAAAGGTTGGACATTTTGGCTTTGCACCCTGCTTTTCTCTTGCATGTAAGTGGATTTGTGGATTTCAAACCTCTCATCTAAACTGTAAAATTCAATCTTTCCTCTTGGCCATTGTAATGGATTGTATCAAATTCTTGGAGCGATAAGATAAGTCTGTGGATGATTTCAACCCTCTCATGTGTTCATTTCTTTGTCCTAATCTCTCATTGTAATTTTGGTTAACTGTGCAAGGTGGTTGGATTACATGTTTTATAGTTTTTGTTTAATGTCAAAGCATGTATTCAACATTCCTTTGGTGCATCACCTTTCTTAGTTTAGGTTTATTTTCTTACATCTCCTTAAACCTGTCTCCTTGCAAGTTAGAGTAGGTTTTAGAGTAGATCCTCTACAATTTGAATGTGTGCATCTGAATAGAGGAATAGGAACCGACCTTCATCCGAAGAGCTTTCCCGATTGCAAAGTCCCACACTTTGGGAAAAGATCCATGTTATGCAATCACACTAAGAGTTTCAACCCATCAAGTTGTAGACATTCAGGGTTGCTTTGATTAAGCATTAACTCATGTGATTAAGCACCAACAATATGCTGTTATTTTATTTTTGTTGATTGATTGAATAATTGGTTTGGGTGATGTTTTTAATGCACATAGGTCAGCTAGAACATTTCCCACCTCATCACAAAATTCACCATAGATGGTTTCATCAAAGAAATATCCATTCTAACTTCTAATGGTTGAGGTTGGACTAACAAACATAACAAAAAAATAATTTCTAGAATTGAGTTGGTAGTTAACATTATGACCTTCTATATTAACCTAAATTGAAATGGAACAATCATATCAATTGATCTTCACTTGGATCTAATTTGATAGATGACATCAAGATGAGTTCTATTTCCCATGAACATTTAGAATGGTTTCACTCCTTTCCATACCTCAATGTGCCACAAGAATTTTTTTAAACATTTAAAGACTATATTTGATTATGGAAGAGTTCAGTTTCTAGTTGAAAGAAGTAATATTTATGTTGTTTCCCTCTTTGTCTACAATCTATTAAAGATGAAAAATTATCCACGATTTTTCATGTTGAATTTATGGAGAAACCCTTTGTGTCGAATCAAAATTTATATGTCCAATACTGTTAGTAAGGATTCAAATTCTATATGTGAGTGATTGGCATAATGCATGTTTCATTCAATTCTTGCAATATACAAAGATACATTAGTTTATATAACAAGAGCTTCACCAAATACCATAGTCAATAATTAGAATATGTTTTGTGTAGGTAGAGAGAAGCATGGGAATGTGTTCCTAACATATATCTCTATTATCACTCAGTTTGGAAGAACTACCCTTTGACAATACTAATCTTGATATTGCATGCTTGCATAGACAAATACACTCTCATCACTCTTTCTTAGGACACCCTAAGTAATAACTCTTTGAGTATGTTCTCATCTTTGGATTCATTTATGTCATCAATTCCTAATAATTTATGGCATAAAATTCTTCTAAAAATAGTTATTCTCTAACTCGAAATATAAACTATCTTTTTTCCGTTTAGGTCAAGACCTCTAGTTTGGGTCGGTTATGCAAATCTATAACTCGCTCTATAGCCATGGTGATCGACACATTTAGCAATAAAAATTTTAATTGCATCATCTTCATTTGGTTTAATATTTCCCCTTGTTCATCCTTTCATGACATAATTATCATTTGAATCCTATATAAAAAAAAGTCAATTGTACCTCATTCTAGGTTCTAGCACTTTATGTCCTCCTCATGTCAAGGCAAGTAAAAATGAACTTCTTGCTCCATAATAAATGAAATAACTAATGAAAATTCATTAGGAAACACCCTCTACAAGTTTGAAGTCTCCTACCAAGTCTAGGAGTCTATAACACCCACATTTTCAACACCAAAATACAATAGTTGAATTATCGAATACTTGTTTTTTAACTTTAATTGCGTGTTACACAACACCACATGGGATCCAAATAAAGGAACTTGAAATCAAGTAGGACACTTACATAAACATGAACCCACTCATACAATCGGATAACATAGGGTACACATTAATGTCTTACTCAAATGACGTAAACCAGACAATGACCTAATAACAGTAAGAAACACATAATAGACATATTCCACAACATTGCCTTTTCATGGTTTACATATTCATTACATTTAGGTTTCTATTGTATGACCTAATAGTTTTCAATAGAGTTAAACACATAAGGTTAAAAATTTCCTATTTTTCAAACTTCAATTACTTTATTTTACAGTGCATTAGTCTTTAACAAAGAATGCACAGTTGGTTTCTTTCTCCAATTCCATTAGTTATCCACAGCTCATTTATTAAATAAATTCATTTTAAACAACTATGAGTCTCATAATATTCAATTCTTATGTTAAAGGTTTGTTTCTCAAAAATTGTTTAGTTGACTATAATTGTCTGAAGAACACATAACATGGGACCCTTTGTTCCTTTACAACTAGGCTACATGTTTTTGTTTAACATTTCACCTATAGAGGTTCTTCTAGAATTTACTTGTTTCTCTTATGGAAATAACTTTATATAGTTTGATTGTGATTAGGACGTATATACACACATGCGCCTTCTAGTATTTGACTTAAGGATTTGATTGAAAGAGTTGTGTTTACTAGGTTTGGAAAAATACTCTTGTTATAAGGAGGAAAATTCATAGGAAGAAAAATGAAGGTTACTAGATTAATAGAAAACCTATCTTGAGATCATTTCATATCATTGTTTAATACAAACAATACACTTTTTTCATCTTCCAATTATTACAACCAACTATGTAGGTTAACTAATTAAGTTGTATCATTATTGATTCACAATCCATTACTCCAATTAGGAATTAATATTTTCACAATCATATTGTGCATGGAAGGGTACATTACACCTATGTTCCCCTTATAGATATTTTTCTTTGAATTCAAGTGACGAATTTCACATTTCAAACTACTTTTGTTTCATCATCTTAAGGATTTACTCTCAATGGAAATAGGTTAATTACATGTTTCGACCATAAATTTATTCTTCTTGAGTGATCCTAGGTTTAATATATTCCTATCTACGCCAAGGGTTCTACTAACTTTTACAAGTCCAACTAGAGTGCAATCTCCTTAACTTGCAAGACCTTTGCTATAGTTTAAGGTATATCGTCCTCAATGCTACATTTTGGTATTCCATTAGCATCGTTGTTTAATCCACATTTATGCATACAAGCATGTGATCATGCATCATATTTGGTTTTCCAATTTATTAGGTTGTTGTATTATTCATGGAGCTCTAATTTATCACATTCATTTTATGATCACATTTGACATTTTTAGTTTGTTTTGACATCGCTCAATGGTGTACCATTTTCGTAGTGGTCATTCCATAGATTAATCTTATTTACCCTTTTTACTAACTACATTTACACGGTTACTTTGGTCCTATATAACATCATTTTGGAACAAATTTATTCCTATAAACCCTACCTAACACTTAGGGATTTAATACTACAAGGAGTACAACCTCACACAAGACAACTAATTTCATTTTTCTTAGACATGCAAGTATTAAGTGTATATTCCAAGAGAGATATCCCAAATAATCTTATGCATTACAAAATCCTCCTAAGCACTTATTTCAATTTTTTGGGTAAATTACGCATGTAAATCAACACATATTCACCATTCACATGATTTAGATCTCACAAGAGATCAATCGTGGGTACAACCACCAACTATCTTGCAAGGATTTGGCCACCCACTAGGGTACTAAGGGAAATTACGCACAGAGGGGTCAATTTATTCATGATATGGTCAGACCTACAACACCTAGAAATGATCACCTCACTCATCCCAATATGATAGGTTTCACAACATATGTGAACCACATCATAAAATATCAAGGAAATGGTCCTTAATAAGACGTCTTAGGTGTGAAGCATGAAGATGATTAGAGAGATCAAAGTATTTTATTAACACAATAAATGTTTTATACCCTGGAAAAAGAGTCAAATGGGAGGAAGTACAAAAGACATTATAACTCGTTCTTTATTTTCATTAGTTTTGATGAGAGGATATTCTACCTAGCATTGTGGTTGTTGAGGAAATATACCAATAATTAACATAGCAAAAGATTATTTTAATATATTTATAACATAGGTACAACATTGAGTACAACTTCACATCCAATTCGACACTATAAAATATAGCCACATTGGTATTCTCTTTTCAAAATATACCAAGAACAATTCTTTGAACAATAATACATATCATTATTCTATGGTAATACATGAATTGCAAGATGAATATAACTTTACAATAATAACTCATTAATTACAACATATCACATCCAGAAAATTCCTCTTGTTCGAGTACTTGCAACCAACTTTGTGTCAGCCTAGGACTGAGTATAGAAATCCCTTACACTCAAGCATAAATTTCATGCATCCATCATTTCAAACAATCGAAACAAACAATAGAGAGAGATAGAGAAAGGGAGAGAGAGACAAAAGAGTAAGGGAAGGAGGAAGAAAATATAGGATTCATTTTCTTTTCAAATCACCGTAACATCCCGTATCCAATTTTCATTTCATTTCAACTCATATACATTTTGACCCATTTGTATTTTCAAAACCCAATCAATATTTTCATAATTATCTCTAGAGAGAGAAAGGGGAAGAGAGAGAAAGTCTAGATTTCATTTTCCTTTCTATTCATCATATCATAATCACATACATTATCAAATTTTCATTTCATTTCCAACCCATGAACATTTATAACTCATTTACATTTTTAGAACCATTCAAAATATCACGAGTTACTTCTAGAAAGAGAAAAGGGAAGAAAGAGAAACATCATAATTTCCCAAAAAGAATTCATATAATAATTTGATCAATTCATACTCTATAAAGTGTGGAATAAATATGTACAAGGTTCCATGGTTAGTTAGGAGTTAACATAATCCTTAGAAGGTGTGTTTAGCTAAAGTTGCAATTTTTGTGCAAGCGAATGAAACATCTAAAGTGCTCACAAATTGGGCCTTGAAAACACTCGTTTTAAGTTTGAACACAAAGTTTGATGATTCTTGCATACTCTCCCATATACATATAATTCATCGTGTTTGATAGAATTTTGTTATGAAGAACAGAGCTCTAGTTACAAGGGAAACTCTGGGGCCAATTATCGTAATTGCGACAACAACACTTGTCACTCGGCCACCAAGTGGGTGCCAAAACCCACTCACAAAAATATTATCCAAAGGAATTTTCATTGAAATGTAGATGGATTACGAATCTCTTTCTCAAGTTCTAGGGATAAGTTGAAATTGTTTTCATTTTTCTTGAACTAAGCGGTACTCGTAGTCTGAAATTGATCACGTTTTACTAAAAATATCACGTCACTACAAGTGACTGATAAGCTAAGTGGGCTTAGAAATTCGACATGCAAGGGAATTAATTAAGTTCAAAAAACTTGGTTAAGTTTCCACATAGTGTCTCATGTTACCAGGGGTCATGCAAGGAGTTTCAGGTTTGCGGTATATTTTGGTGTGGTGCTCCATGCGCATAACTTTCGGGGTCATAATTGATGTTTGATAAGTCCAAATGAAGTAAGGTTTTTGTCATTGGTTGGAGTTACATTTCCCTATAATTAAAAAATAATTTTCAAATGCAAGAAATGATTAAAGCGGAATTTAGTGCAAGTGAAAAGGGGAAAACCATACCTTTTTCAAGAAACTCATGATTCCCGCATTCGACAAGACTCGCTTCAACTTCAGAGCATTTCGATAGAAGTTTGTGGCTTACTCATGCTTCATCACTAGAAGAAAATGAGTTGGTCTTATTTATTTTGGTCTAAGTGAAGTATTTTCCGAGATCTACTCTAATGGCGATGAACTCCTTGGTTTCCTTAAACGCGATTAAGGGGAAAATGTTTTTGAATTAAATGTTTCAAGAAGTGTCCTGATCCAACTGATTTAGTGCCTTTGCAAGAACTAAGTAATAAAAGCGACGTGATTTATAGTTTTTTCTCTCTCTTCTATTTCATCAATGAAGCTACACGAAGAGATGGGTATCTTGCCTAAAATATTCAATCTCTTCGTTGGACTTTTGCCTTATTTTTGTTGCTGGTCTTGGCGCATTAACCTCCATACTGGTGCCTCTCGATCTACATTGGATGATACAAGATTCCTCCTTGAGAAGGAAATTTCTACATGTCATACATGAGGAGTGAGAAAACACCATTTTTCCATTCATTCCATGTGGAAGTTGTGCTTGCACTTTGGTAACGCTCTCACTCTTTCTCCTTCCATGAATTATGTCAGGAAGATCAAGCACTTTTCTCCAATATTATGTTCCTTCAAGCTCATTTTTTATATAGAGGACAAAGGGAAATGCCTTTAAAACCTTCTTTTCCAAGCCAATATTTGGTAACCTAGAAACTACTTACTCCTCGCGAGACCTCCATATGTAGTGCCATGGGATTATTGAAATAAAGCCGATACAAATATGGAAGCAAAGAGCATTGCCATAATACCCACCATCGTACTTTGACTTAGATAAAGATCGGATTCATCTGTTGGCTTCCATTTGATACGTCCATGCGCACTCATATGGCAACCTCCATAATCATGCTTCCTCCCATGTTTGAGTCCTCCAAGTACAATTCTCCTTATCCAAGATATCTGGATTATAAATAATGGCAAATTAAACTAGGTGAGTTTAAAGATCTCATAAATAATAAATACACCAACACAAAGATAAATCAATGAATTCATGGCTTGATATGAGGCTACACAAATAAAAACCAGAACTCTCCTCTCTAAAATATGACATATAAGGTGGACAGACTAAAATGAACACAAAGATGAGCATGAATCATGTGAACCAAGAGAAAAATAAAAGTTCACATGCCATGAGTATACTCCCACATTTTTCATACCCATCTACCAAAGCATTTTCCTTCTTGGACATCCATACCACTGTTGGCACAAACCGGGAGTGTGCAAGAAAATGTAATGAAGCAAAGCTAGAGATCTATTTTTGCACATGATGAAACAATGTGATTGTTTCATGTAGAAACCCATGTATTCTATAAACTACCCTCACTACAACTATACAACTACTGCTAAAATTTACAACACTCGGCACATGGGTTTCACTTGACTAACGCCGAGACCTCAAATAGTGTGCTTGTTTTATTATGCGGGATTATGACATGTCTAAAAGGCGTTTAGGATGTGAAATTCTTCCCGATCTATTTAATATGTCACCAGTACACCCCCGCAATGGCGTGTTGTCGTAGGGAACTACAAAGTCTCCATCGTCTCTCCACATGTAAGCAAAGTGACCATTCCCAAATATTCAAGAAAGCATGAAACTCAAGTTAAAGCATTGTCAAAAAAGGTTGTGATACTCTTATTGTATTATAGATAATGATATATATCAAATGCAAAAGAACAATGTGCATTTATAGGCCTCTTTAGAGTAGTGATGACATAGGTGGTGCATAGGGGTGCCCATAACAAACCTAATGTTTTTGTAGGTAAACTATCTTTCACTTCATAAGGGTTTGAGGGTCTTATCATATTTATAGAGCCATTTTGAAGTTGAGCGAAGAGGACCTATAGAGAGTGATATATATTTCTAGGTAGGCGAAGCACATAGAAATTTGCAGAGCTAGATCCAAGAAGGTCTAAGACCATATGGAAGTGTTAGGACTTTATGGATGGTTCTAACCTAGTCAGTACGGTTTTGAATGAGTACAGCTTTCAAGTGCCAATCTCGGTAAAAACAATTCTAATTCCGTATAATCCCGTTATTGTATTTAAATCACCTAGAACCTCTTAGATTCTCATAGAATTATATAAGTGAAATTTCTCCTTTGTGTTTTGATAGTTTCTGGTCCACTTGTCACTTTGTAAAGTGTTATTCAAATTTGTGCAATTAATGATGGAATTTAATCAAATTAGAATTACCTCTATTGCAATATTTCGTCATTCTATTTATGTTAGGAACACAATAAATCTTAAAGGTAATAAAGTAATATAATCACAATAAAAGTGAAATCATATGAAATGCTTATCTTGTGACATTGCGGGTGTCCCATGTTTGCGCCATAATGCCTTGTGTGTGGTTCTTCATCTCTTTTTCTAGGCTCACGGGCCTTAACATTCTTGCGACACCATGGATGTCCCATGTTTGTAGGTATTGTTTCCTTTTGTGTGACATTGATTTCCATTATATGAATTTTTCTTCTATTAACACATCATTTTCTAGTGTTGTTAATATTGTTTATTTGCATTAAAATTATTCTTGTTATCACACTTCTTATTCTTATTGCTATTACTTTACACCATAGTTTCTAGCATGTGCATCCTCTCTTAAATCCAATTTCTTCTTGGTGGCCACTACATCAGCTCTTCATAGGTTATTTATAGGTTATCAATATCTCAGCTATGAGTATACATCTTTCCTTTTGAACCGCATGTTCAATTCTTCATCACACATGGCTACAAGTAGGGGAAATCATCCAGGATTTAGTATACATTTTTGTTAGACACATGCATCTCTCTAGGCACAAACATATGTAAGGGGGTGAAAAAATTCTCGAGCCAAGTTTAGATACGAAAATTTACAAAATGTACAAAAAGTGAAAACAGTAAAAAAAATGGTTAAGACCATACGGACAATTGTGACCCTACCATACGTTTTTTCCCGTGGGGATTTCTTTAGTTTTTTCATCATTTTCATATTTTTCATCATGATTGTTAGCTTATCGTATATGTTCATGTTCATATTGCCTCAATTTGGTACACTCTCATGGGGCATGAAGTGTATCATTCTCTTTCTCCGTAGTTACAAAATTGGAATCATATCCACCTACAATGGTATGCTCCTTGGGGTTATGGAGGGTAGTGAAACAACAGGTTATTTGTGAGCATGATTTCCTATCCTCTTTGCAATTTAGGTGAAGATATGAAAGTTTCTTAATCGCTTTGATATGCGGTCTTCCTCCTTAGGAAGGAGTACTTTTGCTCCTCTTAACAGTTGATTGCGTATTGTTAGCTTACAATAATAATAGTAATAATGATGATTAAAGGGCTTACAAATATCAGATTTCAAGCTAATTGTGTCCCTTAAGGTAGCGGAAAGTGAGTTCATTTCTGAGTAGGCAGGCGACGTGGTTACCAACGGAGGTGCACACAATCTATGGGTTCTTCACAATCGTTTCATGTTCTTGAAGTGTGTGCAGTTGTCAAGACATCATCACCCCGCATGAAGGGGTTGAGCAGGCCCTACTCCACGGTGTACTTGAAGATGGCACTTTGATGGTCGCCGAACCCGAGAACTTGGATGTTAACTCTGAACACGAACGTTTTGAGAAGTGCTCGGGGAGCGCAACCTGTACATGTCGAGTGGCTTCATCAACCACTTACCACTCTTGGAGAAGTAGTTATCTCCCCGAATGAAGAAGAGGCTATTTGGTGGGGACAACCACCTGCTGGCACCATTCTGAAGGTCCACCTCTTTCACCAACCATGAAAGGTGGACCTTCTCCTTCCACTCCTTTTGGGATATATATCCCCTCGAGTTCAGTAGTTGTTGAATTGTGGTAAATTGAGTATCACATTGAAAAACCATATTTCTCATTCTTTTTATTTTAAGTATTTCAAAAAAATCCATAAAAGAATCATTTTGTGTAATTATGTATATTTTCTCATTTATATCCAAAATTAATTCAATTACAAAATATTATGAAATTAATTAACAATTGGTATATCATATGTAGACATGAAACATATATTATTAGGTTAACAAATACAAACTATATTAGGACAGAATGCCAAGTATATAAATATAAGGAAGGGAATGTCAAGAATATGATAAATTGAAAGAGTTTAAACTTGTTCACCATTTCAAACTCCGGGTGGCTCGTGATACGAAGGAGATGCAACTATTTTTTTGTAGGAGATGATGGATGGCTATGTGAAAAAACAACATGAATGTCAAACATGTTGATGCGATAAAAAAAAATTATCTGATATCCCCTTTCAGTCATTGTTGCCTTTTGAGGATGATTAAGAATGTCGCTATAATTCAGATTTAGTTGTCTCTCCTCCATTATCTTCTTAAACACCACATTGAAAATAAAGGCCATAACATGCCGGTGTGTAAAAGTTTATACTTGACACATCCGACGAGCTCCACAATCAATTGATTTGAAAGTCAAAGCATTAGAAAGCAATCTACCTAAATGTCTCTATATCATGCCTAAACATCGTTAGATCATTATTTCCTGCAGTTTAGATCATTATTTCCCATCGGAGGATTACACACAAAACAAGAAAAAAAATTCCATCCTAAGGAAGATGAAGGGTAAAAAACAAGAAAAATAGAGGAATGCGAAGAGGAATACCTTATCACCGACTAAAGAATGGTAAGGTTTTGTTGATGCCAAGTAGTTTTTTATTTAATTCCTTATAATGACTCAAGGATAATATGGAAATGGATATTTTGAGTTTTCCTATTTTATTTGGGAATGGATATTTTGTGCCATTTCACTACACACCAATCGGGTTAAGAGTTTTAAGGCACTAAGAAAATAAAGAGTTAGATGTTCCACACGTTCTTAGCATATTTAACATCTTCCTCTCTTAAACACGTCAATAGAAGAATTTATGTTGTGAAAACATAAAATAACAACATATATGTAGTGCATCGCCTCAGACACCATAAACCACACATAAATGTAACTAAAAAATTGGTTCAAATTTTTTTTAGTGAACAATAAATCCTAATGCTTGGCTTAACCGATTCCCACTAATAAATTATCTTATATTAATTTGATTTACCCAATTTATTAATCACAAATCCAATTCCCAATTTTAATTATTTATTTCTACTATAGGTTTGCTAGGGTCACAAATATAGTCTACACCCCTTTTAGTTTAATTAGTTTTCCCCATTTTAATTAATTTTCCCACACACCCTCCTTTAATTTATTTCCCATTCCCATTAAATTCCCATGACTTAAAAGTGTGTAGGATTAAATATGGGCCCTAGGATCAAACTAATCTTGGCCCTAGATCTTCACTTGCCCTAAAGTTTCCCTAACTCAACTTTATCTTTTCTTTTCTCTCTATTTGGGTTTTATTTTGTTTTCTTGCATGTGCATGTGGAGGAGCTATGGGAGAGATGGATTCATGGAGTTCTTGAAGAAAAATACCATCATTATCCATTATCGATTATTATATTTTTTGTATATTTCCACCAGATGTATTCTCTGGTTGGGTATGTTGAAATACCAAAATATTTTATTTTATATGAAGGCAAATATGCTTGTACACACACACACATTCATTTATTAAAAACTATTAAATGGAGTGGAAACTGAATTTTCAAATAATCCCCATAATGATAGAACAAAACCACAACTTTAAAATGGATCCATGTTTTATTCTCTGCAGATTATGGGTGTAGAGGATGGTGTGGAGATGTGGGGGGTGGAATCCACGGTGGAGGGGTTTAGGGTGAGAGGGGTTGGAGTAAGGGATGCGTGGGGAGAGGGACTAGGGATAGGGGAGATGGTGGTGAAAGGACTTAGGGCAACGTGGATGATGGGCAATATTTTGTGTGTGTGTGGTAATTATGTTATGTGTGGAAGGGTTGTCAAAGGTAGTATTGGTTTGAGCGCAGATTGGCCCTTCCCACCATATTATTTATTTTTTATCTTTAAACCATAAACTTCACCATATATTTTGTTTATATGTTATTATAAATATTTAAAACATATACTATATTATAATGCGTATTAATATATTACAATACAAATTAATATATATTAACATATTATAGTGTAATATATAACTATATTAATATATAAAACAATAAGTAACTATTTATATGAATGTAACATAGGTATATTTTATAATACAATATACTTATATATATTTTTAATATAGTTATATTACATACAAATGTTAAAAACCAATTCAAGTTATAAAATAATAGATTATGTTTAGGCATTGTTATGAAGTATGGAAATTCAATAATCTTTTTCAATATAATTTATTAAGATGATTTACTTATTAATGTGATAAAAGGATTATAATTTATTCAAAATGTATGTCAAATAAGAAGAGAGGCTTGGGAACAAATTTAAAACTTGGTGACGAAAAGAAGTTAACATTGGATTTGCCAAATGCAATCATTTTTTAAGTAGATTTCACGTGGGAAAGGAAGTAATAACTGAATATTTCATTTCTTTGTATAATGCTACCAAAATTTGCAAGAAAGAGATCTATTACAAGAATAACAATATTTACAATAAACCAACTTTCTTTTCAAAATGGATTTCCAACAATTTCATATTAAAGGAATCATCTATTTTACAAGATTTCTTTTCCAAGGAGCTTAAGCTCACAAATACAAGATAATCTAAAATACTTAAGATGCACAAGAGAAACTTTACATTCAATCTTTCAAGATTGAAGGGGATACACAAAAAATGTGACACTAATTTACAAGAAATCCCAAAAAAAAAAAATTAAAGTCTACAAGACAAATATACTTTTTAATACCATATTCATGGGATTACAATGAGAGTAGTGTTCACAAAAATTGGAGAAAACAATGAGAAGCCATGATGTCAAGAGACTCCAACTATCTTCCAAACTTGAGCTCCAACTTTGAGTGCTTTTCAAGAAACTAACACAAGAGAAAAAAATTTGTTTTACCACCCAAACTATAGGCATCATTACATGCATTTCCAAAGGTTGGAAGACATGCTAGCCTCCCCCAAGCCCATGGGAGAGAGAGCTAGCTTCAAAAATGTGCACAAGATTTAGGGAGACATAATCAAAAAACACATTCACATACAAGACAATCCATACATTAAAGAAAACACAACATTTACCAAACAAAATAAAAGAGGAGAAAACCATATTCATCCTCAAAATGGGGAAGAGAAGATGAGATATCCAAAAGTGCCAAAAGTGTGGTCCAACCATAGGATGCACACTAAAATTTTCTTCACAACCTCCTTATTCCTCCAAGACAACAAACCCTCCTTATTGCTCCACCCATTCACCTAAATCCTTCTTGGGAGGATTTTCAAACCCATTGGGTTTCCTCTCCAAGAATGGGGAAGGGGTTCAAACCATATGAACCACCTTCCCCACCTCAAACCATATGAGGGGAGTGAAAAGAACCTACATGGCTTTCCCATCAAGCCATGAGGTTTAAGAGGAAAATCCCTCCCTCTTCCCCCATAAAACTCCAAAATCCATCAAGCCATATGATGGATGGAAAAATAAAAAATTAACATACACAAAAAATATACAAAACATGCAACAAAACACACATTTCAACTATAAGAAAAGCTAAGATCTAACATGACATAAAACATAGAATGAGATCAAAAGCCTACCTCCAAAATATCTCCAACACTCTAAGCTTTTCCCACTTCTTTATCCAAGAAAACTCTAGCTCCAAAAAGTCTCCAAGCACCAAGAAAAAGCTAAAAAAAAAGTTCCTCTTTCTCCCCATGAGGGAGTATTTGAAGAAAATCAAATAAAATTTCCTCACCAATGAGGGGTGACATGTGTCACCCTCTCTCTCCCTCTAAATCAAATATTCCCAAAATAAAATGGAGAAAAGATAAACTCACTTTAAACACCCTTATCCCAAATTGCCCTCAAAAAAAAATAAAACAAGTTTGTGCAACTTTTTACAAAACACACATTCCAATCCATCTTACATGGATGGTGACAAAAGAGAGGGAAAATGGGAGGAAAATCCCTCTATGCCTTGAAATTAAGCCCCCTACCTAATAGGTAGGGTCCAAGGGCTTATTTTCATGCTAAGTGAACTCCCAAAACTAAAAGGGTCACTTAAAATGCCATAAATAGCCCAATTTCGGGTTTGGCACATTTGGGCACAAGTGTAGAGGATGTGGGGCCCACTCAAGGGTTCACATGTGACCCTAATCCTCTCTAATTAACACAAACTTACCCAAATACAAAACTTAATGCAAGTGGGGACCATTAAGTCCCCAACCTAGTTTACTTAACAAAATAAACAACCTAATCACAATTAATTTTACATGACATGCAACATTACAAATAAGGGTCACTCATGGTGCCCAAACAATGAAATCAAACACTAAGGCCTCATACAACTAACATGGTTAGGACTTAGCCCCATGGGCTGCTTGTGCACAATTTAGCCCCTGAAACCCACGTTCTCCTATGACCTATGTCACCTGCACACTCAATGCACACATTAAACGTACATCCCAATACAATGTAAATCAACTACTCAATAAGTGATCAATGAAATCTATGATATCATAACATCATCATGGAATTGTAAATGTGAAAACATGCACAATTACACACAATTCACCATGAGTTAGCCATAGAGATAAATATAAATGACATACATCCATGCTATCATGTGTTCTCATCAATAAATCGAATAATCTATAAAATCAAGACATGTGACTAAACTAAGTATCCAACATATATCAAATGGGTCCAAATATCATAGAAATATGTTAGTATCCTCAAACATCAAATGAAATGTGTCAACATACTAATCAAATCTAAATTGGTGCTACGCACCCAAATCACCATACATGTCCATGAAGATCAAATAACATAACATAATGTCCAAAATATATCAAATCCTATCAAATCATATCTATGAATAAAGAAGTCAACAGATAACTGAGGCTATAAAAATGTGGGCACTACATCCCCCTCTCCTAAAATTAGACTTCCTCCTGAAGTCACTTTGAAAGAGATAGGGATATCTAGCCCTCAATGGTGTAACATCCTCCTAGGTAGCTTGTTGTCTCATCATATCTATCCCACTACACTCTAACCTGGTCCAAGTCTCGACCCCAAAGGCCAACCTCTAGTGCTCTAGTATACGTATGGGCTCCATCCTCCACTTTCCTCCATCCTCTACCTATAATGCCACCAATCCAAAACATGAGAGACATCAGGTACATATCTACGTAGTACAAAAACATGAAATACATCATGGGCCCATGTGAAGGCATGGTGGAAAAGCTAGGTGATAGGAAACTAGACCGATGACCTCTAAAATATCAAATGGCCCCAAAAAATGAGGCTGATAGCTTAGAACCCTTTCCATAGTGGATTGGGCTCTTATGTGGATGAACTCTCAAGAAGACTTTGTCACCCACTGAAAAGTGACGATCAATCCTCTTGGTGTCTACATATGCCTTCTGGCATGCTCTAGCCTACTCAAGACATTGTCTAATCAAAACAACATGCTGCTCTAAGTCCTATAGGTAAGCTGGTCCAAGAATAATCCTGTCATCTAGCTTATCCCAACTCAGAGGTGTCCTGCAAGGTCAACCATACAAATCCTAGTAGGGAGCCATACCAATGGAACTATGATAGTTGTTGTTGTAGGAAAACTCAACTAAATGTAGATAATCTTCCCACTTCTTCTTTGGTCCATCACATACATCCTCAACATGTCCTCCAGTACCTGATTAACCCTCTTTGTCTATCTGTCCATCTATCTCTGGATGGTATGCTAGATGAAATTAATCTAAGTACCCAAAGTGGTCTGAAAGGAAGTCTAAAAAATGATGTGTAAATGGTATCCTGTCATTGATGATGGTCTTTGAATCCCATGCAATCTAACAATGTCCTCCATAAATACTTTGGCGATGGCCTGTGCATTATAGGTGACCTTGGTTGGCAAAAATGTGCAAACCTTGGTCAACTTATCCACAGTGACCATAATGGCATCATGATGATAAGAAGACATAGGGAGTCCTACTATGAAATCCATGGAGATCACATCCCATTTCCACTCGGGAATATCATGAGGATGTAAAAGTCTCTGGGGATGAGAATGCTCTTCCTTGACCCTCTGGCACTCAAGGAAACATGTACAAAATCTGCTATGTCCCATCGAAGACCAGGCCAATAATATAACTCCCTCATATCGGCATGCATTTTCTTCACTCCTAGATGTGTTGCATATGGGGCTCGATGAGCCTCTATAAGGATGAAGCTACGTAGATCACATGACTTAGGCACATAGATGCACCTATGGAACCAAAGTAAACCATTTTCCTCTAAAATGCACCCTGAATATCTTCCCTCTAATGAACCTTGTGACTCCAACATCTATCTAGCACCCTCATAAAACATGTCCTCTAGAAGATGTTGAAGAATCCTTCCTCTCAAGTTTGATTTTGAGTGTCAAAGATGCAAGCACATGTCATCATCTACTAAGTGCATCTAGCAATGACATTTTCCTTTCCTTTGATATACTGCACCTCCATGTCATACTCACATAGAACTCCATCCAATGCCACTATTGATGAGCATTGAGGTTTGGTTATGAGAAGATATGCTGCAAGCTATGATGATTTGTCCTCAAAATGAAAGGGCCTACCCAAAAGGAAATGACGCCAATGCACAAGAGCATGAACAACTACTACAAGCTCTAAGTCATGAGTAGGATAGTTAAGCTCATAATCTTTGAGCTTACGTGACTCAAAGGTAATAACCCAATGCTCTACATAAAAACTTCTCCTAGAACCTCTAGTGATGCATCAATACAAACAAAAAAATCCTCTTGTAGGGTCTGGAACTACTAAGATAGGCATCATGGTTAACCTTTCCTTAAGAAACTAAAAGGCCTGCTCACACTTCTCTAGACCAATCAAACTTCTTCCCTTTTCTCTAGAAGGGAAGTAATAGGGTGAGAAATCCTAGAAAATTCATGTACAAACCTACGGTAATAACCTACTAAACCCATGAAACTCCTCACCTCAGTAACTGATGTGGGCATTGGACAATCAATAATAACATGTATCTTAGAGGGATCTACTTAAGATACCCTCTCCTAATATGATGTGTCCCAAGTACTTGAATCTATGTCTGAAAAAGATGCATTTTTCCAAGTTCCCAAACAACTTCTTCTCTCTCAAAACCTATAGTACCTGTCTCAAATGCTCCTCATGTTCCTCCTCGAAATGAGAATAAATCAATATATCATCTAGGAAACACTAAGACAAAGTGGTCCAGAAAGGTCCTAAATACTCCATTCATGAGGCTCATGAAGACAGCTGGGGCATTGGTCAAACCAAAGGGACAACTGTGAACTCATAATGCCCATAACGTGTGTGGAAAGTTGTCTTATGAATGTCTGCATCTGATATGTGCAACTGATGATACCCTGACTTGAGATTGATTTTGGAGAACACCTCACTCCCACATCTAATCAAACAAGTCATCAATCCTAGGGAGTGGATAATGGTTCTTTATTGTGACTTTTTGAGCTACCTAAAGTCTACACAAAGCTTGAGAGAACCATCCTTCTTCTTCACAAATATGACTGGCTCCCCAAGGAGATACACTAGGAGTGAATGAGACCCTTCTCCAACAACTCCTCTAACTAAATCTTGAGCTCATGAAGCTCTAGAGTCATCATCCGATAGGGTGCCCTAGAAATTGGTGTTGATCTTGACACTAAATCAATGGTGAAATCCACCTCTCTGTGGGGTGGTAACCTGGAAGCTCACTGAAACACATCTACATACTCCCTCAAAACTACATGATCATCTAAGGGTGAATGCTCTAGAGTGTGCTCTTTGATCGATCACTGATGGTGATAGAAAATAACTGACAACCTTTACACATGCTCCACTTGAGTTTCTTAGCCAAGATCATGCACAAAGAGATAGGCCTCTACATCCCTAAATCACAACTGCACTCCCAAGATCATCCTGACACTCAATGACCTTATTCCTACAATCTACCTTGGCCCAATGAGCCTCGAGCCAATCCATACCTAAAACAACTTGATAGGATCCTAGAGGAATAACTCGAGGTCAAGTGTAGTGGAGAAGACTCCTAAATCAAGTACGTAACTCTCCACATATGAGTCCATGATGAGTTTGGCCCCAGAGGCCAACTCAACCTGCCAACTATCTAGCTTTCCTAGCCACCACTAGCCCACACTGGTCCACTACAAAAGGAGATATAAAATAATCTGAAGCACCTGAATCAAAGAGTACTGAGATAAAAATACCCCTGATAGTACCTGTCATCTCAATAATTATGGCCTGATGCTCATCTTGGAGTTATCAACCACTGCATATACACGATGGGCATGTCCTACATCACCCATTATCTGCTCGGATCTAGGAGCTCTCTGCATATCCATGGTAGTGGGTTTGTGTGAGACACATACACACATAGTGATCAAGGGACCCAAAAATAAAACATCCTCCTGTACCCCTCTAAGATGGGGTCCCTCATGTACTCTAGTGAACTAATCCTGTCATCCCAACCCTAGTAGACTGTTGTGTGTGAGCTAGATGTACCTGCTGAGTACCATGTCTCTATCCTTAGCTCCACCAAAACCTCCTCTAGTACCACCTCTCTGTAAGCTCTGAGTCTATCTAGCCCTCTGCTTGTTGGTGGCCCTGATGTTGTGTCTACTATTGTGGATGTGGTGGAGCCCTCGATACTACTAGGAGGAGGCTAGAATCCTCCTCTAGGGGGTGGTGTTGTACCCCATGACCTCTGACTCTAAATGCCTACATCTTCTCCTAAATTTTCTCTTGTTCCTATCTCGGTGTTCCTGTGCCCTGGTCCTTTCTCCTCAGCTAAGTAGGCCTTCTCAATGACCTTCTCAAGTGTGGGAGGAGATAACATCCTAACTTGCTCCTACTATGTCTGCATTCAAGCCCTGAATAAACCTATTAACCTATAATTTTTATCTTGCGGGTAGTAGTCCACATACTTGAAAAATCCAGAACCTACTCTCATATTGTGCCACTGTGTCAGAGCCATGTCGTAAGTCATGAAACTCATCAATCCTCTTTTGCACAAAATGCTCTGACATATAACAAGCCCTAAAACTCCTCAAACAACTCCCAGGTCACTTTGTATCTCGAGTCAAATGGAGCTTCCACTCCTCATTCCTCCACCAAACACTTTGTTGCATCTCGGAGGAGGTGTATGGAAAACCTGGATTTGACATTTCTCTCATAAGAGTGCAAGCCAAAGTAGCTATCAAGGCTAAGGAGCCATGACTCACCCCAAATCCATCATGTAGTGTTGGTGTACATAGGTGGCTGCAAGTGAAGAAGATCTCTAATCACACTACCTATGTGTGATCATCATGATCCTAGCATGTGTGTCCAATAGTGAATGTGGTCATCTATCCCCAAATGGTCCCTCAAGACTGTGTGAACGGATACGACGATGGTATGAGGCCACCCTCTCGTGGTGAACGAAGGGCTACATGACCTCTCCCACCTCGGGGTATCATGCTCTGGTGGCTCCGAGTGTGTGTCCTCACCTATCGGCTCCTCATCTCCTAACTGGATATCCTCCTCTCTCACCTCCTGTGGTGGTGGAAGGCACTGTTGCACAACACCTATCAAATGCTGAAAGAGCCCTAAGAAAATATAAGGTCCGAACTCGGGTGCTTTGGCTCTCAGGCGTAGGTGAACTACATCCCAAGTCCCTAACCGATCGACGTCTCGTGGTGCCATCCTGTATGAGGTAAGAAAATGGATTATTAAGTTATAAAAAAGGTTGCGGAAACATTTTAATTGTTTTTTTTAATGTTATTAAAATATTATTAACTAATTAATTATTTACCCAGAGTCCCTGTGTGTGTGAACCTTTCTCTGATACCAAATGTAATGCCCCACCTCAGGACACCATAAACCACACCAAAATGTAACTAAAAATTTGGGTAATTTTTTTTTTTTTAAAGTGAACAATTAATCCTAATACTTTTCTTAACCAATTCCCATTAATAATTATTTTATATTAATTTGATTTACCCAATTTAATTAATCACAAATCCAATTCCAACTTTAATTATTTATTTCTACTATAAGTTTACTAGGGTCACAAATAAAGTCTACACCCCTTTTTTAGTTTAATTAGTTTTCCCCCTTTTTAATTAATTTTCCCACACACCCTCCTTTTAATTTATTTCTCATTCCCATTAAATTCCCATGACTTAAAAGTGTGTAGGATTTAATGTGAGCCCTAGGATCAATCTAATCTTGGCCCTTGATTTGAATCTTTCCCTAAAGTTTCCCTAACTCAACTTAATGTTTTCTTTTCTCTTTCTCTCATGGTTTTTTTTTTTTTTTTTTTTTGTGCAGTGTTGAGGGAGCTATGGAGAGATGGATTCATGGAGTTCTTGAATTTCCATCATTATCCATTATCGATTATTATTATTTTTTTTATATTTCCACCAATATTCTCTCTTTGTTGGGTATGTTGAATACCCAAATCTTTTTTTTTTGGAAAATATTCCTAAAAATTTCATTATTATGTAAATATATTATAGACAAACCGAATTTAAATAATATACAAAATGATACAACAAAAACCCAAAACAAAAATCAAATGAGTTGTGTTTTGCGTGTAATGAGGGGTGTATGGGGATGGAGTGTGGAGGTGTGGTGGGGGGGGTGGAATCCATAGTGGAGGGGTTTGGGGTGAGAGGGTTTGGAGGAAGGGATGTGTGGGGAGAGGGAGTAGGGATAGGGAGGGGCGGGAAAGGAGAGGGGGTGGGGAATGGGGGGTGGTTTGAGTGGTGTGGGGGAGTGGTGGAATGGTGGTGGGAGGTGGAGGGTAGCATTGGTTTTTGTGTAGAGTTTGGGAGGGCTCGAACCTCCCCACATTCATTTTTTTTTTTTTTTTTTAAAACTTAAACAAAAACTTCACACGTATATTTTATTTTATTTTTTTTTTTTATAAATATTTATATATATATATATATATATATATATATATATATATATATATATATATATATATATATATATATATATATATATATATATATATATATATATATATATATATATATATATATATATAATATATAACTATATTATATATATAAAATTATATATGTAATATATGTATGAATAATATAGGTATATTATATATAATAATATATATATTAATATATTTTTAATATATTTATATTACATAAATGTTAAAAAAAGAATTTCAAGTTGTAAAATAATAGATTATGTTTTAGGCATTTTATCTTGTGAAGTATGGAAACTTAATAATCTTTTTCAATATAACTATATTAAATGATTTACTTATTTTTGTGATAAAAGATTGTAGTGAATGTATTTCAAATGAGAAGAAAGAGGCTTGGAAACAAATTTAAAACTTAGTGAAGGAAGAGGTATAATCACACTTGATTCACTAATAAAACCATTTTGTTAAGTTTCAAATGGGAAAGAGTAAAACTGATTTTATTCCATTCACTATATTTTTACAAAGATGTATTTCAAAATGGTAATTATTTTCATTCAATAATTTTCTTTAAAAATTGAAAGAAGGATCCATTTAAAATATCACATTTTCTTCAAACATTTACCATACTAACAAAATATAAATAGATTAACAAGAGGATATCTACAAAAGAAATCACATTTTATTTAATAAGAAACTCATAACCTTAAAACAAGATTTTTTGGAAAATATTTCCAATAAACAAATTTCTTTTCAAAATGGAGTTCCAACAATCCATATTAAGGAAATCAACTATTTTACAAGATTTCATTTCCAAGGAGCTTAAGCTCACAAATACAACATATTTCCAAAATACTTAAAATACACAAAGAAAACCACATTACAAGATTTCTTTGCAAGATTGAAAGAGGATACACAAACAAATGCAACACTAGTTTACAAGAATCCCCAAATCACAAAAAAAAAACTTTACAAGAAAAATAAACTTCCCAAATAGCCATATCCATGAGATTACAATGAGAGTAATGTTCACAAAAAATTGGAGAAAACAATGAGAAACCATGATGTCAAGAAACTCCAACCATCTTCCAAACTTGAGCTCCAACTTTGAGTGCTTTTCCAAGAAACCAACACAAAGAGAAAGGATTGTTTTACCACCCAACCTATAGGCATCATTACATGCCTTTCCAAAGGTTGGAAGACATGTATAGCCTCCCCAAGCCCATGGGAGAGAGAGCTAGCTTCCACAAATGTGCACAAGATTTAGGGAGACATAAACAACAACAACATATTCACATACAAGAAAATCCATACACTAAAGAAAACACAAACATTTACCAAAAAAAAAAAGGAGGAGAAAACCATATTCATCCTCAAAATGGGAAGAGTAGATGAGATATCCAAAAGTGCCAAAAGGTGTGGTCCAACCATAGGATGCACACTAACAATTTCTTCAAAACCTCCTTATTCCTCCAAGACAACAAACCCTCCTTATTTCTCCACCCATTCACCTAAATCCTCCTTGGGAGGATTTTCAAACCCATTGGGTTTCCTCTCCAAGAATGGGGAAGGGGGTTCAAACCATATGAACCACCTTCCCCACCTCAAACCATATGAGGGGAGTGAAAAATAACCTACATGGCTTTCCCATCAAGCCATGAGGTTTAAGAGGGAAAATCCCTCCCTCTTCCCCCATAAAACTCCAAAATCCATCAAGCCATATGATGGATGGAGAAAATAATAAACATACCCAAAGCAATATACAAAACATGCAACAAAACACAATTTCAACTATAAGAAAAGATAAGATCTAACATGACATAAAACATATAATGAGATCAAAAGATCCTACCTCCAAAAGCTCTCCAACACTCTAAGATTTTCCCACTTCCTTATCCAAGAAAACTCTAGCTCCAAAAAGTCTCCAAGCACCAAGAAAAAGCTAAAAAAAAGTTCTCTTTCTCCCCATGAGGGAGTATTTGAAGAAAAGCAAAATCAAATTCCTCACCAATGAGGGGTGACATGTGTCACCCCTCTCTTCCCTCCAAGTCAAATATTCCCAAAATAAAATGGAGAAAAGATAAACTCACTTTTAACACTCTTCTCCCAAATTTCCCAAAATAAAATAAAACAAGTTTGTGCAACTTTTTACAACACACACATTCCAATCCATCTTACATGGATGGTGACAAAAGAGAGGCAAAATGGGAGGGAAACTCCTCTATGCCTTGAAATTAAGCCCCCTACCTAATAGGTAGGGTCCAAGGGCTTATTTTCATGCTAAGTGAACTCCCAAAACTAAAAGGGTCACTTAAAATGCCATAAATAGCCCAATTTCAGGTTTGGCACATTTGGGCACAAGTGTAGAGGATGTGGGGCCCACTCAAGGGTGCACATGTGACCCTAATCCTCTCTAATTAACACACACTTACCCAAATACAAAACTTAATGCAAGTGGGGACCATTAAGTCCCCAAACCTAGTTTACTTAACAAAATAAACAACCTAATCACAATTAATTTTACATGACATGTAACATTACAAATAAGGGTCACTCATGGTGCCCAAAAATGAAATCAAACACTAAGGCCTCATATAACTAACATGGTTAGGACTTAGCCCATGGGCCACTTGTGCACAATTTGCGTAGCCACCCTGAAACCCACGTTCTCTTGTGACCTGTCACCTGCACACTCAATGCACACATTAAACACACCTGTCCAATACAAGTGTAAATCAACTACTCAATAAGCGATCAATGAAATCTATGATATCATAACATCATCATGGAATCATAAATGAAAACATGCACAATTCACACACAATTCACCATGAGTTAGCCATATAGATAAATATAAATGACATACATCCATGTTATCATGTGTTCTCATCAATAATCGAATAATCTATATCATCAAGACATGCGACTAAACTAAGTATCCATCATATATCAATTAGGCCCAAATAACATAGAAATATGTTAGTATCCACAACATCAAATAAAATGTCTAACATACTAATCAAGTAAATCAAATCAAAATTGGTCCATGCTACATGCCCAAATCACCATACATGTCCATGAAGATCAAATAACATAACATAATGTCCAAAACTTGAGCTCAACACATTGCTCCATTCCTTTCGATGTAAACTTCATGTCTAAGGAAAATAATATTTATCCATAGGGTTTATAAGGGAGATTGACACTTTAAGATGTATGTGAAAATGGATAAGGTAAATATCTAGGTATTCTAAATATAAATTCTTTAAAATTGTCTCAAAGAAGAAACAAGATCATTTGAATCCTTATACCATAATTTTTGTTGATAAAAACTCATCCCTCGTAATAAACCCCCTTCAAAATATTATTTGAGAGTATCTCCTAATGCAATCCCAATTTTTATGTATGCAAAATACAAATCATATAGAAGGTTCATGAGTTATTTGTGAGTAATGACTCAAAATAATGTGATCTCATGGATCAGCTATAATTATTGTGTATGCACTAAATGTAATTGTGAGGAATCCTTTGTAAATTTTAAAGAAAATTTAATTCATGAGTGTTAAGAAAACTTAGAAACTTTGCAAAAATCCTCCCAACATGTAGCCAAAAGTGAGCTATAGAACATAGTATGGAGAATTTAAAAATATTTAGTGAAAAGAAATTTTAATCAATTTATATAATTGATTTCCTTGATAAATATGTATTCATTGCGAAATATTTCTAGCCTAATTCCTTCACTTTCCATGTAGTAAACTACACAACTACATCTGCAATGTATAAAATGCACAACATATGTAGTATACGTAGATTTTATTTTAAGAACTGCCAAAATTAATAGTGATAGATACAGAGCATTTATTGTATTTAGTTCGAAATGTAAAAGCATAACACGTAATAACTCACAAATAATCTAAAGAGACAAGTCTTAGTCATTTTAAGTTATTAATTTTTCTAAATGTTAATTGTATTTATTTTTTATTGTTCACCTATTAGTTGTTTGGAAACCCTTTTCTCGGTGAACGCAAACCAATAAAATATTGAAAAATATTTCCTTGTTCGAAAGAAATCCTGAGGAAGTCTCACCATTATTGTTGGTTTATCTATTGGTAGCACTGACAAGGTTGTGTTGATACCAACATTATTATTTTGTATTCCTTGCGATTCCTATATCTTGGTAAGAATTATTTTAGTTTTCCCATTTAATTTGAGAGGGTTTGTATGGTTGTTCTATTTGGCTACACACTAATCAATTACATTTTTCTACGGCCTTTACGATTGCTTCAACAAGTCATATTATTCATATTCTTCTTATTTTATGCATAGCCCATGTTATAGCATTTCAAGGGTCATATTTTGTTTATACATTTTGTCAAATAGTTCACATGCCTTTGAAAAACTCACACCTAGTTTTCTTTTCATCATAGAGATTCACATTACTATCCACTATCCTAGTTTTATGCCCCTTCTTGATGAATTTTAGAAGCTCCAAATAATTATTAGTCTTAGGTGTATTGAGATCATTTGAGAAGCCATTAAGGTATTTCCCACCACCATGGAATTGCAAATTTTTAGTGGTATTATTTACTCCATTGGAAAATATTACAAGGTCTATTACCATGTCCTCTTCATTAGAATCTAAATAGAAATGATCTAGATGATTGTACTCATTTTAGATTATATTCCTAGTTCTCTCTGATTTCTTTCCCCTCTTCCACCTATCAAATATCCTTTATTTTCATTTAGGTAGTCCACAAGTAAGGTGGTGCTCAATATCAATGTAACTATCACTATCTATAGAATCACCTTCATCTTGGGATTGGGTAGTGATCATGAAGGGGTAGTTCTGATATAAAAATGGTCAATTATTCTTCGATTCATTTAAAGAGTATATATTTGATCACTATCTAATTATTCTTCTCTTCCTTCTCTATTAACTTACAAGGAATCCTCTTTTTCTCACTAGGCTTTGCCATGGCCATAGGATTGTGGGTTGTCATATGACCACACAAGGCTCTTCTAGACACAAATATCTTGCCACAAATCTTACACAAGTAGTTGAAATTCTTAAATGTGTTATGGTACACATGTTATACTTCATTTTCATCTTGTTATTTCTTTTTGCATCCATATAAGTTGACATAAATGTAAGCATTGTATACACGTAATTTTCACTTTTCATCTTTCATACTTGTTACTAAAAATTTCCTTGTGTAGATAATGGTCACCGATGCATCTATTTCTAGAGCAGTTCCTTAAGGGTCCTGCATAGAATAGGAAATGGTTATTCACGTAACCATTATGGGTTAGAGACAATACATGATAGAGTGTCATTATTTGGTCTTATCTTTAGTGTTCCTTTCACTAATTTTCCTTGTCTCCTTAGGTATCACACACATCTCATTCATGACGTTATGCTTGTATTTGACCACTTTGCACCTTATTTATATTCCATATCAATTATGTATGACACATTATTTTTACTCTTTGTGACATAATATCTCATTTTACCATCTCTCGACTGATGCCATCACCCATGGGTGATGGTGTCATTTTTATAGTTTATATGGCCGATGCCATCAACCACGAGTAATGACATCCTATATACACCTACCACACATATGACATTCATAGAGGAAGAATGCCAAGATCATTCGAACTACCATATTATCTACTATTTTAAACAATCCTCGCATCTACTCGCCTAGCTTTTGGTTTGTCTCGCATATTTCTTGGATTAGATTAGATACTCTTCTTCTTGGATGGATTTTTGCACTACTAGGTCACCTATAGTGAGTCTAGGACATGAATGGTGTTCCCATTCTCCACCTAATAGGGATTATCTTTCGATGTGCTACTTATTTGGAGAGATAGATACATTTGTGACCACCGTACAAGTACAAGGTGAGTGCTCTAACAATCTTTTTTCATTTTTCATAGATAAGTTCATTTACTTCCCTCATTGTGCTATGTTAGCTTAGTATTACATATGTTTGGATACTAGTTAGCATAATGCTCTTATTCATTATCAACTCAATTTTCTTTTCATTTATATTATGCATTCTTTTCTTATCTATTATTTATACATACCTCTCCACACCCAACAAGCAATATCTTAATAGGGTTCTCTCCTCTATCTTGACTGTGGGCCTTAAAAACCTTAGATTGACCTAGTGTAGGGATTACTACCCTCTAGATATGTGACCCTAGCACTCATTGTATCCCCTTTAAATCTCCCCAATGTGTGTCGATTCATTTGTGTTTCTTACTCATTTCCTTGATACCCTTGTAGAAAGGATGATTTAGGAGTGCATGTTATTGAGACATATTTTTGGCTCACCATACAAAAAATATAAGGTATAATAATGTTAATTGTGACCATTGATCTTTAAAAATTAAATGCACTTAGTAGAAACATTCCTTAGTAAAACTTTGATTGTAATATGTCACAAAAACGTGATCTCCAAGTTTGAAACCTTTCCTAAATTCTTCAACTATAATTCCTTCTTCAAATTCTATCTTAATTTTCATTTCAAATATTTTAAATCTATCTACCGTGGAAAGATAATATCAAGGACTTTCCCATTAATTTCTACTATAACATAAATATATTATGACCTTTACATAAAATTATTGAAGTCTGAAATTTTGTCTTCGTCATTAATATAAATAACTTTGTCCTAAGAATGTATGGAACCATGTTTGTAAATCTAATGAGGATGTTTTTTCTTTTCTCACACTTTATATTTTAAAAGCATATAATATTTATAGTTTTATTGTAAGAGGCATCTTTTCAAGAGGTAACTTTTAAATATTGTTGTTATATTTAATTCTCTTTTTGTTTTCTCACTTTGTATATTCCTATATTTAATTACAATTTTTAATTCTAAACTAATATGTGTAACTCTCTTTTTTCTTTCTCACTTTGTAGATGGGGTCTAAGTGGAAGTATTTGTTATCTCTTCCTATGCTTAATCCCCACCTAGAGAGTTCTCTTCCAAGGAACTAGATTGGAGCGAGGTGGAGTATAACTTGTCAAGTGAGAAAGATATTGTTGCATGGATACAAAGAGATCACATAGATGATTTCCTAAGGGGTGAATGTAAGAGACCGAGGTATCCCACCACATTTTACATCCAGGATAGTACATACAATCATGAACCATGTGACCTCCAAAAATTTAGGATCGATAGATCTCTTCAATACATAATGTAAGTACATTGTCTTGTAATAGATGTTTTTAAATATTTGAATTGGAATAATTTTTGATAACTTGATTTATGTATGTGTAATATAGTTACTGGTGTACGTATGGCCCCAAGGATTATAGGCCTCAAGATGAGGCACATTATGAAATTTCTAAGGTTCCAAAGGCTATCCATAACATTCGACCTTCGATCATAAACATTTGTGTTATGGATGCCAATGCCATTTTTCCATCCATGTGTTCATCACTCTACAAGATTGAGCTTTGATTACATATAAACAGATGAATCATAAATACCACACTTGGGAAATATTCAATAACAATTTTTCTGACTTCATCAATGATAATGTTGGGTATGATTATGCCAATTTCATTTTTGGTGATCCTAGTATATACCATAAAGACCACTCTTCTTTCTTTACCAGTTCATAGGAGAAGTCTTAATTTCCTTGAGAAGATGGTCGAAGATGCTTGTAACAGATTTTGAGAACATTCAATCTTCAATAATGGTGTGGTTGCTCATCCCCATGCACAACCTTTTGAACATGTAAAAGATAATTATGGTACCTCTCTAAAACGTAAAATGATTTTTGTTGAGAATATGGTAATTCATAGGCATGCACCACCAACAAATGAACATGCTGAATTCCCTCCCAAATGTAAAGGGCGATCAAAGCATGTTACATTTCAGGAGGACTTGGATAAAGCAACTGCAAGAGGTGTAGAACAATAGTAGTAGATATATTGCAAGGACTCCTTTGCTATCCCATTTTTGTAAAGACATTTACTCTTATAAGAACACTCGCTCAAATATTTTATCGCATTAAGATAGTGTGTTGAAAATTATATTGCAAGGGATCCTCTGTTGTCCCATTTTTGTAATTCTTGATGTTTCTCAAGAGTGTAAACACCTCACAATAGTGAATAATTTGTTAAATTCTCAAATAATCATAAGAAATCATGTTGGAAAATAAAAATATCATCTAAAGAAAGAAGAGGGGAAGAAGTTGTTCTCGAGGGCGTGTTTAACAATCCAAATGAAACTGTCAAATTATCGCTATGGTGGCGAGAGGATACATATTTTTCCTCTTCTACATCATTTTGAAAAATACCTTGTTTACTTCATCTCTCGAAACCAATTTTTCCAACTTTACACAAATTTCTCGTGTCTATGAATGTGATTTGTTTCCTACACAAAATCATGTACCATTTTTAGTCTTCAATTTAGCTATATCTAGGATCTTATTAATTCTTCTATTATTCATAAATCACCTTATTATTTTAACCTCGCCTCACATGTCCACATCTACACGAGATGTTTGAGAGAAGAATAGAAGCCGCATCATTTTTAGGATCTAAATCAAAAGTAGTGTTGTTGTAAATATTACTATATTCATATGGGATGTACATACTGTTGGTTTTCAGATAGGACTTTTTAGAAGAACAACAGTCAGGGGACAAGAAGTCCCTCCTCTTTAATGGGAGAGGTTCCCTTATTGAGACACAAACTTATTTACAAATATACAGAATGTCATTTTATGGTTGAACTTGGATACCACGAAAATGTTTTCCACAAAGATCATCAGTTACGAACGGGCTGAGGAAAGAGGGTACGAAGATAAGAAGAATAGCAAACGTTTGGAATTGTAGATAACAGAATAATTCTTTACGAGTGCGAAGTTGCAGGGAATTTGGAACAAGATTATTTGTATTAACTGAATAAGATCAAAGACACAAAGTTCTTCAACGACCTTCTTCAGATTCATTAATCAAAGACACAAAGTTCTTTCTTGGTCGTGCAAGATCACTGTATTTGCAAAAGCAATCAGCAAGACTAACGAATTAGGTACGAAATAATCTTCACAATACTAAAGGAAAACACAGAGATACAGAGATTCGTATAGAGAATGAAAAGAAAAGCCCTTTTGTATTGATATCGTTCAAGATCTATTTACAATTTCAAAGTATGCCAAGTTCTTCCTATCTTCGTATCTCTCTTCTCCTCGGCCGTTAGAATCGATGATCTTTGTGGAAAACATTTTCGTGGTATCCAAGTTCAACCATAAAATGACATTCTGTATATTTGTAAATAAGTTTGTGTCTCAATAAGGGAACCTCTCCCATTAAAGAGGAGGGACTTCTTGTCCCCTGACTGTTGTTCTTCTAAAAAGTCCTATCTGAAAACCAACAGTTTTTGGCGACTCCGCTGGGGAAAATCGCATTCCAGTACTATAATTTTTTCGATCATCCTTTGATCTGGCGACTCCGCGTTTCACTCGAGGGAGAAGGGCCCTTGGTATCGAAGATTCTCAGTTTCAGCTTTTGGAACAACAGGGTTTTCCTTTCCCTTTAAATAGAAGAACTCGTTCAACGAGCCCTCCGCCTATTCGAGATAGAAGTCCTACACAGCCAGCTAGCCCTAATCTGCGAGCTCTGATACTTGCTGGTGTTAAAGTTCCCCTTCGGACCGTATTCCCAAGAAGAATGGCACAATTACCATGGGGACAACGTGTCGGACCTCCGGCTCTGCGCACTTTCGCATGAGTTACCTCGAGGTAACCGAAAGAACTTCCCAAAGTTTAAAGGAGATGGCAAAATTCACCCCGATGAACATATTGCAGCATTCATAGTCGCATGTGAGTCTTGGGGTTGAACATGAAGACGCCTCGCAAGAAGACTGCTTCGTTGAGACATTACAGGATAATGCTGCTGACTGGTTCTATCACCTTCCGGCTGGTGCCATCACCGACTGGACTACCATGAGAACTCAGTTCGAAAACCGTTTTAAGCCGGCAGAAGATGTGCATGCCCCGCTTGCCCGCATTTTCTCAAATAAAGAAAGATCCATCGAACCCATGAGAGAATTTGTGGCTCGGTTCAACAGATTGATCAACAAGATTCCTCGCAAATACTCGGCGGCTGATCAAATTCAAAAATGTTTTTGAATGCCCAAACGCCTAAAGTCGGCTTATGCTCTAAGAAGGGCTAATCTTGGAACGCTAGTTCGGATCAAGAACTCGGCCAAGTTAGTATCGAGGACGACCCGATCATGTCGGGAAGTTGAAAAGAGATCCTCTCAAATCGAAATCTGCTGCTTCTTCCTCTTCCACCTCTGGACCTAATTCTGATCCATTAGTCCAGAAACTTGCAAATGATCTAGTGGCTATAAAGAAACAATTAGCCCAGCATGCACCATATGCAGATGTTCCGAGAAGAAATTTTCAACCCAGAAACCGTCTGCCAGATTTCCCCACACCGCAGGCGCACTTGAAGGGCCTCCTATCAAAGTCCCTGTGAACGCAACCTGTGAAGTTGAAGAGCCAGATGATGACGTGGACGAAGAAGCTCGTGAGGAGTTCCTGGAAGAATTTGACGATGAGGCGGAAGAACTCGAAGGATCTCGGGTTAATTTCTTTACCACCGAAGGCACTGATGATGGAGATAACTATGATGAAGTGGTAGCAGATATGAACAGTGAATCTTTTGCTGTCATGACTCGAGAACAGACGAGGCAGAAGGAGAAAATAACACAGCCCACGAAGAAATCTAAGGAACAGCCAGCAACCATTCCTGTAATTGCCAGAAGAGGATCCCCTATCCCGACCTCATCTGCACCAAAGGTAAGTACTGTCGACACTGCTCCCAAAGTTTCTTCTTCTTCCTTTTCTCCTAAAGTTGATAAATCTAGAATTCCAAATGATGATGGCCCATCCACCTCTGGATCCTTTGATATTGTTGATCATCTTAAAAGGACTAAGGTTCAAATTTCAGAAGCTGAATACTACCAAACCCATCCAAAAGCTTTTGCCAAGATGATCCAATTTGTGAATTCCCATTCCAAGACCACCTCCAAAGGCCTTTTGCCCACACCTCCTACTATACCACAGCCTAGTCTGGTAGCTGCTGTCACCTCGCCTGGAGACAAAATCAAGCCTTTTTATGTTACCCTCCTTATAGCGGGCCATAGGCTTAGTAACTGTGTCATAGATTCCGGGGCCTCTGATAATGTGATGCCCGCCAAAGTAGCTCATGCTTTAGGCTTGACCCTTACTCGTACTTATGGATCTTGCTACTCCATGGAAAGTAAGGAAGTACCTTTGGTGGGAAGGATTAAAGATGCACAAGTGGCTTTTGCTGCTTTACCTGAAAAGAAGGTCTTGGCTACCATACTAGTAGCAGACATTCCTCCTTCCTATGGAATGTTGCTAAGCAGAAACTTCTGTAAAGATGTGGGTGGAGAGATTCAAATGGACTGGTCACACGCTCTCATACCTGTCAATGGACAAATGAAGAAGCTACTACCTGAGAAGCAGTCCGAGTACATTGTACAGAAGACAGATGATCCCAAGGCACAAATACTCTATGAGGACAGGGGCCATGGTAATTACATGATTTTGTCCCCTGATGAAATCCGACCCTGCAAAATATCACCTAAAGATCCCAATGGTGTCTGGATCTTAGAATTTGATGGCAGTTGTTCTTCGGCTGGTTCTGGAGCCGGTGTTCTGTTAATATCACCTGAGGGCTGCCTGTACCCCTTTTCATTCAAATTGCAGTTCGAGAACACTAACAATACAGCAGAGTATGAGGCTCTCATCCTTGGATTGCAAGTGGCCAAAGAACGAGGTGTAAAAAATCTTTTGGCTCGTGGTGATGCAGAGCTGATTGTGAAGCAAGTCAGAAGCCTGTTTCAGGTAAAGAACGGGAGGCTGAAGCATTATCGGAATCAGGTTTGGGATTCAATTGAATTCCTTGATGCCTTCTCCATTGAAGCAATTCCCAGAGAAAAGAACAGCAGAGCTGATTCCCTGGCTGTCTCAGGGTCATTATTGATTCCTCATCCTGAATTCTCTCAGGATAAATTCACTATTGAGATGGTCCACCGACCTAGTGTCCCTGACAATACTAACAACTGGCAAGTCTTCAACGACGACCAGCATTTGCTTTCCTTCCTGGAGCTCAAGGGCAATTTTGAACAACTGTATTTCGAAGGAAGTGACAACCTGCCTCGTGAGAGCGTGTCTTCGACTGCCGTCACCCAAGGAGAAGAGACTGATCAAGAAGGGTGCATTAAGCTCAAAGGAAACAAGATCCCCAAAGGTTTGGTGAGTTTGGAGGAGTTGTTTGATAAGCATGACAGGTACGTGAGATCTAAAGCTTCCATTGGACCTCGGCAATCAGCTGAGTATGATAAAATTGATATTGGGAGTTCTGATGACCCGAAGCTGGTAAATATCGGGAAGTGTTGCACATCAGATGAAAGGAGAAGAGCAATTGAACTTTTAAGGAAATATAAAGATGTGCTTGCTTATTCTTATGAAGATCTGAAAGCCTTCAAGCCAAAGGAAATGCAGCACTCTATCCCTCTCAAGCCAGGAATCAAGCCTTTCAAGCAAAAGCAGAGGCAGTACAACCCAAAGATAGCTGACACCATATTTCAGGAGATTCAGAAACTGCTAAAGGCTAAAATCATCTTTCCCATTCACCATTCGACTTGGATTGCAAACATTGTACTGTTAGGAAGAAGAATGGGAGATCCGTATTCGTGTTGATTTCAAGAACCCGAATCGAGCCTCTCCGAAAGATAACTACCCTCTGCCTATGATGGATCAGGTTTTGCAAGCTGTATGTGCTCGAGATGTTATCTATGCTCGATGGCTTTTCTGGATACAATCAGGTAGAGGTCGATACTGCTGATCAACATAAGACAGCCTTCACAACTCCTTGGGGTACCTTTGCCTACAAGAGAATGCCTTTTGGGCTGATTAATGCCGGTGCCACCTTCCAGAGAGCTATGGATCTGGCTTTTGGAAGCTTGAAAGGAAAATGTATAGTCATATACCTTGATGACCTGACAGTGTTCTCAAAGACAAGAGCGGATCACTTCGACCACCTGGAAGCAGTTCTGCAAAGATGCCGAGAGCATGGGATTTCCTTAAATCCTAAAAAATCTGTCTTCTGTGTTACAGAGGGAAAGCTATTAGGACACATTGTCTCAAAGGATGGCATCAAGATTGATCCTGAACGAGTTCAAGCCATCCAACAGATTCCTCTCCCTACTAGTAAAAAGGGCGTGCATTCCTTTTTCGGTAAGATCAATTTTCTAAGAAGATTCATCCCTGATTTTGCTGAATTAACTTTGAATATTTCTCAGATGATGAAAGGAAAGCAAGCATTTGGTTGGTCTTCTGAAGGAAAGGAATCCTTCGAGGGTATCAAGAAAGCTATTGCTAAAACTCCAGTTTTGGCCTGCCCTGATTTCAGCAAGGATTTCATTATCTACTGCTACGCTACAGGTAGTACTCTGGCTGCCGTCTTAACCCAGGAGGATCCTGATAAACATGAGCTACCAATTGCCTTCATGAGCTATATCCTGAAGAACCATGAGCTAAAGTACACCATGATGGAGAAGCATGCCTTTGCAGTAGTCAAAGCCGTCAAGCAGTTCCGTTTCTATATCCTCAACTCTCACTCTTTGGTGCTGGTTCCAGATACGACGGTTAAGTCAATCCTTACACAGCAAGAATTTGGGTCCAAGAGAGGAAACTGGGTGGCTAAGGTCCAGGAGTACGACATTGATATCAAGCCAACCAAGCTGGTTCGGGGAAAAGGTCTTTGCGAGCTCATTGCTGAAGGAGCCCAACACGAGTTACTGGAGGAGAAAGCTGACCTTCCTACCGTTCTGTTCCTGAGTTCAGTTGATGAATGGTACGCTGACATCGCTCATTTTCTCACGTACGGGGAATGCCCCTCTCATTTAACTGCTAAAGAAAAGAGGACTGTTAAGTTGAGATCAGCACAATATGTATTGTGGGAAAATGCCTTGTTCAAGCGTGGTTTGGATGGGAGGTTCCTGAAGTGTGTAGACAAAGAACAACAGAGAAAATTGCTCTCAGCTTTTCATGATCAGGCATGCGGAGGGCACTATTCATCAACAGTCACAGCTCATAAGATACTCCGTGGAGGGTATTACTGGCCTTCTTTGTTCAAAGATGCATCCAAGTGGGTGGATAAATGTGAGGCCTGTCAGACTTTCGTGGGAAGACCTAAATTGGCTTCCTTGCCTCTCAAACCAGTTGTGATTGAAGAACCTTTCCAACAGTGGGGTCTAGACTTCATTGGTGCACTCAACCCTGTTTCCAGCGCTGGACATACTCATGTGCTAACTGCTACTGACTACTTCACCAAATGGGTGGAAGCTATTCCAGTCAAGAGCACCACTTCCGAAGTAGTGTGCAACTTCATTAAAGAGAACATCTTGGTTAGGTATGGTGTGCCTAACAAGATTGTAATGATAATGCCTCAAACTTCTCCTCAACCGAGATAATGGATTTTACCACGGTATGGGCATCTCTCTCGGCTCATTCTTCGATTACTATCCCCAGTGAGTCGCCAAAAATCGTTGGTTTTCGATAGGACTTTTTAGAAGAACAACAGTCAGGGGACAAGAAGTCCCTCCTCTTTAATGGGAGAGGTTCCCTTATGGGTGTCGAATCATCTTTGGAGCTGGATTCTCCCGAGTGCCTCTTGAATTCTCGGATCTTCTTATCGAACCAGCACCCTGTTCCGATCAAGACCGGGGCAATAATCTCGGCCTGATCATCTCTTTCTTTTCTCGTTCCAATCCAGTCCTCCGGAGGGGTGTGCTTAATCACATTTTCGTATTCATACGAATATAACTCAGAATTGTCATCCGGAGACCTTCGAACTTGGCACAGCATCGAGTTCTTGGATCAATGCAGGGAGAACCCTCGCCACAATGCCTTCTTACGGCTTCAAAATCATCTCGCACGATCGCCCGGAGTCTTCTCAGATATCTGCCTGTGATGATAGACTATCTTGATGTTCCTTTCATGAACTTCTTCAAGTCAAAACAGGTTCTTGGCTTGAAGAAATGAACAAGCGATGAGGGATCGGGGCTCTTTCACGTTACGAGCATCCAGGGCGGTTTTGCATGTGTAGTTTCCCAGAGAGATGGGAAAGTGTAAGCCAGAAATCTTCTTGTCTCTGCAAGTTCTGTGCAACTTGTCCAGTTGCCTGCATATCTCAATCAAGGCCATTTTGTCGTTGCAGAACATGGGAAGCCGCAGAGGAGTGTTCTCATAGCCAGCAAGCCTGATATAAGAGAATTTCCTGAACTGAATGAAATAGGCTCCATATTGTGATATCAGGTTCATAGCTTCGTCTGAAAACCTCCTGGCGGTGTCACCTTCGAGCAATCTGACCACGTACATGGTGAAGGCATCATTGACCCTTCTGAAATTCCGATTGCTGGTCTCTAGGGTGAACTGCGGGCAATAGGCGTACACTGGATCGTCTTTGTGTGCATCAATGTAGGAAAAGCCAAACCATTGCCGTGACGCCGCTTTAGAGTATACATCGAGATACGAAGTCATGAAGAACTTCTTTGTTTGTTGCACATTGGATAATTGCTCGGCCAAATTCATGCTTATGATTTCGCCAATTGATGTTTTGCGTTCCTCGCACACCATGCGATGAGCGGGCACATCCGAAATGAAACTCATTGGTTGAGGGCAAACCCATAACCCGAGCCGCGGGATTATAAAATCGTGATTCTTCATTGAAATCCGCCGGAAGAGGGTTTTGTCGACGAGAAGCTCCTTTCTAGGGTTCTTCAACCAAGACCTCGCCACTCGAGCTTTATATTTATCAACTGTCTTGGTCAAACATGGCTCGTGCTTGATCCCGAGAGACGACTATAGCATTGTCCATCTCCGAATCCTCGGAAGCAGCTTTCACTAATGGCAGCAAAGCGTCAGCTCGGCAATGAGCTCCCGTGTACATTTGTCAAGTCGCTCGGAATCGGGGTCAGAAGTGAGCTCGCATGAGAGTATCGTATCGCCACACGCACCGAGATAGGAAACCTCCGGCAAAGCCAAACCGCTATCATTAATCATCGTGCCATCGGCGTAGGGTTTATCTGTCATTCTTGACCAAAATCGCCGAAGTCGAGATGACGAGCTTCACTTGTCTCCGATATTGCAACGGCAGACTCAAGTGGAGAAATTTGCTCCTGTCCACTGAAACTTGATCTTCATATTGATAGATTCGGGCTGCGACCCGGACTCTGGAAGGAATTTGCAAGGGAACTAGGTTGCGGGTTTGAGCAAATGATAGCAAGAAAGCAATGTGAAAAATGCGAAGGTGGTATGCTTGGTTATATAGCCGTTTGAGGAGCGGAATGAATTTAATACGCATTGAATACACCACCACCAATTTGAAGAGCGTCATATTCGGAATGAGCGGGAAAAGCTAAGTGTGAATGACACTTGAGTACGCTGAACAGGAGACGCAATTGATGATGCGAAACACGCGCTCTGGGTGAAATGGAGAGAGAATGCACAAAGCTTTTTGGAACAATTGGACGAAAATGCGCGAGGTCGCGGTTCGAGCATTTCGGCCGAAATGGGACAGCAAGCCTATTTGGACTTGGGACTTTTGGAACAGAAAATTCCGGAGTACGCGACTAGGAAGCTTCGGCCGAAAAAGAGGAAGCTTGCACTTTTGACTTTGGAACAATTGGGACGAAAATGCGCGAAGTACGCGGTTCAGGAGTTTCGGCCGAAAATGGGAAAGCTCGCACAAAATTTTTTTTTTTTTTTTTTTGGGACACTTGGGACAAAAAGTTCTGACGGCCCGAGAATGGGACGCTTTTAGGTGTGGTCCCTGTCTCGCCCAAAGAGCATCGTAAAGTTTCTTATGTCGGTTTCTCGAGATTCATTGACCAACTTTCTTATGATAGTCACCAGATTCTTGTTGGTAGATTCTGCTTGTCCATCTACCCGTGTCGTGAAGTCGAAAGAATCTAAGTTTTGGGTCATTTTGTAAGTATTTCGGGTCTGTCGGAACTTTCTGTCCCACCTGTCCCAAGTACGAAAGTGCAAGTTGTTCCCCGATCGGCCGAAATCCCCGAAACTGTCCCATTCTCGGGCCCGTCGGAACTTTTTGTCCCAAGTGTCCCAAAAAAAAAAAAAAAAAATTTTGTTCGAGCTTTCCCATTTTCGGCGAAACTCTTGAACAGCGTGCATTTTCGTCCCAATTGTTCCAAAGTCAAAAGTGCAAGCTTCCTCTTTTTCGGCCGAAGCTTCCTAGTCGCGTACTCCGGAATTTTCTGTTCCAAAAGTCCCAAGTCCAAATAGGCCTGCTGTCCCAATTTCGGCCGAAATGCCTGAACCGCTGCACTCGCGCGCATTTTCGTCCCAATTGTTCCAAAAAGCTTTTGTGCATTCTCTCTCCATTTCGCCCGAGCCGCGCGCGCGCATTCGCCCTCACCTGTTCCAAGCGTACCAAGTGTCATTCACACTTAGCTTTTCCCGCTCATTCCGAATATGACGCTCTTTCAAATTGGTGGTGGTGTATTCAATGCGCATTAAATTCATTCCGCTCCTCAAACGGCTATATAACCAAGCATACCACCTTCGCATTTTCACATTGCTTTCTTGCTATCATTTGCTCAAACCCTCGCGACCTAGTTCCCTTGCAAATTCCTTCCGTAGTCCGGTCGCAGCTCGAATCTATCAATATGAAGATCAAGTTTCGGGACAGGAGCAAATTTCTCCACTTGAGTCTCGCTCCGTTAGCAATATCGAGACGATGAAGCTCGTCATCTCGACTTCGGTGATTTTTGGTCAAGAATGACAGATGCAAACCCTACGCCGATGGCAAGATGATTAATGATAGCGATTTGGCTTTCGCCGGAGGTTTCTATCTCAAGGCAAAGCAGGTCTTGATACGATACTCTCATGCGGAGCTCACTGACCCCGATTCGAGCGACTTGACAAATGTACACGGGAGCTCATTGCTGCCGACGCCGCCGCCATTAGAGCTGCTCCCGAGGATTCCTAGAGATGGACAATGCTATAGTGTCTCTCGGATCAAGCTGTGCCATGTTTGACCAAGACAGTGTTAAATATAAACCTCGGGGGGGGGGTTCTTGGTTGAGAAACCCTAGGAAAGGGGCTTCTCTTCTGACCAAAACCCTCTTCCGGGGGGATTTCAATGGAGAATTGTCAGATTTTATAATCCTGCTCGGGCTCATGGGGTTTGCCCTCAACCAATGAGTTTCATTTCTGGATGTGCCCGCTCATCAGCATGGTGTGCGAGGGAACGCAAAACATCAATTGGGCAGAAATCATAAGCATGAATTTGGCCGAGCAATTATCCAATGTGCAACAAACAAAGAAGTTCTTCATGACTTCGATCTCGATGTATACTCTAGCAAAATAATACACGGCAATGGTTTGGCTTTTCCTACATTGATGCACACAAAGACGATCCAGCAGTACGCCTATTGCCCTTGAAGCTTCACCCTAGAGACCAAAGAATCGGAATTTCAAAGGGTCAATGATGCCTTCACCATGTACGTGGTCAGATTGCTCGAAGGTGACACCGCCAGGAGGTTTTCAGACGAAGCTATGAACCTGATATCACAATATGGAGCCTATTTCATTCAGTTCAGGAAATTCTCTTATATCAGGCTTGCTGGCTATGAGAACACTCCTCTGCGGCTTCCCATGTTCTGCAACGACAAAATGGCCTTAATTGAGATATGCAGGCAACTGGACAAGTTGCACGTACTTGCTCAGAGACAGAAGATTTCGGCTTACACTTTCCCATCTCTCTGAAACTACACATGCAAAACGGCCCCGGATGCTCGAACGTAGAAGAGCCCCGATCCCTATCATCGCTTCATTTCTTCAAGCCAAGAACCTGTTTTGACTTGAAGAAGTTCATGAAAGGAACATCAAGATAGTCTATCATCACAGGCGTATGGTAAGACTACCGGGCCGATCTGTGCGATGATTTTGGCCGAAGAAGGCATTGTGGCGAGTTCTCCCCGCAATTGATCCAAGAACTCGCCTCAGTGCAAGTTCCCGAAGGTCTCCAGATGACAATTCGAGTTATATTCGTATGAATACGAAAATGTGATTAAGCACACCCTACCTGAGGACTCCGGATTGGAATGTAAAAGAAAGAGATGATCTCAAGCCGAGATTATTGCCCAGCCTTGATCGAACTAGGGTCCTGTCCAAGAAGAAGATCCGAGAATTCAAGAGGCACTCAGAGAATCCAGCTCCAAAGATGATTCGACACCCATAAGGGAACCTCTCCCATTAAAGAGGAGGGACTTCTTGTCCCCGGCTATTGTTCTTCTAAAAAGTCCTATCTCGAAAACCAACACATACACCAAGAAATCACCTCCACAAGGATAACCGCCACATTGATGATAATGTTTAGAGTGTCTTCAAGATAGCCAAAGATAGGTAAGAAGTTAAACAATGAACATGTAATGATCATTTCTAGGTGCAATGCAATAAGTGATATTTATGGCTATATGGAATAAGATTTATTTATTGTCTCTTAGCATCACGTATTAAAAACCATGCACATAGAACACAAGAAAAGGTTGTTAAATGTGACTTTATGTAGTGTGCCCTAAAAAAAAAATATAAATAAATAATAATAAATAAAAATAATGGAATGTGTGGGCTAGTGGTTTTGGTGGAGTACTTGGGAGGTCATGCGTGATCGGCGAGGTCAACCATTGTCGAGTGTGTTACAGTATGGACAATGACTTCTCCTAAACGGCCGCATCCAAGGATCAAATTTGAAGGGCGGTCTGAATTTCAATGTGAAGGGTAAATATTGGACCAACCCTTCGATGATGAAAAGTAGTATAAATATTTCACATTTCACATGACAAGAGTAGATTAAGTAACCACGTCACAAAAATAAAGAACATTTTTTAATTGAGAGAGTTTTAAAAAAATGAATATCACTATGGTTGTAGGGTAGCGGCCTAAGCTATGCAAAGAGTTGTTTACAATGACAAAATCTAATGAAATTTGCTTGTATCTTAAAATTCACCATGGTCTAGCCAAAGTTACCTAGCGATCGCTAAGCTCTAAAATTTACCATGGTCCTGTTGATGTATTACCAATTTAGCTAGCGATGACTACTAAGCTATAAATATCTCCATTTTTTCACCAAAAAAATCACATTTTTAGAAATTTTTTGTTTAGTGAAATTGAATTATTAATCCTTTTGATTAATCCAAGAGAAATATGGCCAAATATCACTATGGTTAGAACTCTGTGAAGCCATTAAGCTATGCAAATAGTTTTTTACAATGACAAACTCTAATGGACTTTACTCGTGCTTTAAATATCTACATCATCACTTGTCACATGATTTTATATATGGGATGGAAATTTAGAAAAATGATATACTTATGTTTGTAGTATATTTAATCCCATATTCCCAGTGCCCAACATCCAAATTTTGTGTTTGCAACTAAATATTTTATCGATTTACAAATTAAAATGACAGTGGTTGACGGCCATTTTTCCACACAACCCTTCTTTTGACAATTTGAATAAAATATTACACTTACAATTTGTCAAATGATTTAAAGGTTTTTAATTTTTTTTTACAGGGAAATTTTGACTTGCCCTTCTCTCGATGGGTTGGAAGCCCTAGGAAGAGTGTGACAGTGCAATTTTGAACTCTACCGCATCCTGTAATTTCCTTGCATATTAATACAAGCACTTTTTTAGACTCGAGGTGTTAACCACAAGTGAAACACAAGTTAATTTGTAAATTTAGCAGTGAATTCAATGGTGGCAACAAGTTCAACTCGCACTCTCAAATTAAAATAAGAAGAACGTGATGGGGAATGTGAACGTGATGGGCGCTTCATTTGGTGTGAAGCCAAATCATATTGATTTATCTTCTTTTACTTCTAAGCACTGTACTACGTGCACTATAAACTCGTAAGACACCTTTTGGTTTTCCCTGATATTTATCTTTTAGTTTAAGCATTTACTATAATGATTTACACATCGAAGTTCCCTTCCTGCTATTCCACGTATGTCTCTGATTTTTCTTACACTCTTCCTTTGCATGGCATCTTCTCTTTTCCTTTTTAACTTCAAATGGTTCACTAATGTCTTGTGGGACGATTTCTAGTGCTTTTGTTTGGAGTGGGGCGTGTATGGTGGCAGAGCCTATCTCTCACGTAGGTTCGAGGGGAGATAGGCGATTTGAACCCGCAACCTCCAAAATAACAGGGAGAGGCCCACCACCGTGCCGTAGCAATAATTTAGTTCAATTTTTGACTGAATTTAAATAAATATCCCCCCCGTGAACGTGCATGAGGGATAGGTAGAATCGTATGGCATGACTAATTTATATTTTTGTTTAGAAAAATTAACACAAGAACATGATTGGATAAAAATTTGGTAGGATTTGCACCTTATGGTAATCCACTACCTCTTGGAAGATGTGTAAGGATTTGCAAGATATGAACAAGAAAAACGATTTGTGGATGTGTTTTCTTAGTGCTTAGAGAGCACAAAAGAATTTTTGAGCCACTATTATTATTACATAAACTTTTCTTTGGTGAGTTAATCAATTTGTTTATATATATGAATTCCAGTGACACATGGGATCATCTCTCAAGCTGTGGGACTTAGACTAGAGATGAACCTCCGGAGAGAGGCCTGGCTTCCTTTGTTTAAACTAGATGCTCTAACTCTTCATGGGATTAAGGAGAAATTGCAAAGAAATAAATCCTAAACTAGAAGTGGTGATGCACCAAAGAGCAGGGATGTTCAACTTTTGGAAGGGTTATTGTGAGTGAGATGCTAGCATCCTAAATCACTTTCACCTATTGTAACTAGAAAGGGTACGAGTACCACAAACTAGAAACACATGTTCCTTTGTTAAACTTATACAAAAGAGAAAGGACACGATTTGGTTCAGATACACAGATAACTTTATTGGAAAAATTAACACAAGCACATCTTAAGCACCCACTTTACGTAAAATAAAGATAATGTAACTTCTAATCAACAAGAGAAAAGTACAATCACAGCTGAAGAGAAAATAACCACATCACTTTATCTTGGCATACAATAAATAATCTGAAGTAAAGGCAAGTTACTCAAACATACTAAGGAATCACATTCACAAAGCATGTAATAAATAATTATTTCACACAGTGATTCAGACTTTCAAATGGCAGAGTGTAATTCTCAATAAAATTAAAAGGGACTTCACAAATATATGAAAATACTCTTCCAAGCTTGAAGAGTAAAATCACCAAAATCTCAAAATTGTATATCTCCATGAACTCTAAGCATTCATCTATTTATAAGTTCCTTAGGCTGAGCCATTACAGCTGGGCCCTTAACTAACATTTTACTAAAAATAGAAATGTCATTAAATTAAGGGAACAAGCTCCCATGAAAATAGAAAAATTGTTGCAAGGGTTTGACCGAGTCAACCCTACAACTCTGACCGATCTAGAGCTCAAATTTTTCCTTCCATGGCCGCTCAATCCTGATTTGGCTCTACAACTTGTTCATTTTTTCCAAGCTCCTCCTGCTTTCCTTCCATACAGCCAGTCTTTGATTGTATTCAAAAAAATGTTTGATTATTCCCTGGATCTCTTCTTCATCTTCAGGTCCACATGCGTAGTGACTTACTACGTCTCATTGTCTCGATCTCTCTAGTAATTCAGGGCTGGTATTCTTTTCAGTTTGAAAATGACCTTGGACATCCTTCCTATGAAGTTCTAGCACAAGACCATTCTATCGATGGAATCAGAATTGAAAGTTCTTGTGACATCATCATCCCGCTTCACCAAGTCTTTGAAGTTTTCTTGAATCTATTCTTCAGGGAGGGCATCGATATTCTCATTGAAGAATTTACAATGAGCAATATCAAATTCTTCTGATATGTCATTCAAGGTGTCTGTGATTTCTAATCGCTTGTCATCCAACTTTTTAATCAAGTCTTGTAACACCTGGCACCTGAACTCCATAGCCTTCTGATATTCAAACAACTTTGAGGCATCATCAATCACCCCTTCCTAAGAAGCAAGTCGGAATCCACTACCCTAACCTCTTCCCATGTTGCTAGATTCAGATTTAGATTGTTGCTTTCCTCAGAGAAAGCCTCATCCATCTTCTGAATAGTTATCTTTGCATCCTACAAATCATTATAGATTTCCACAGCTTCCTTGATCAAAGGATTTTCTTCCTATAGTATTCATTCAATCCACCCATTTACTGATCTCCCTTTCTGGCCAAGTTTCTCAAGCTCATGATAAGAGAAGTCATCAATAGAAGCTGAAACTACTAAGGCCGTAGTAGATGAGGACTCAGTAGATGAAATGGGTTGTGTAACTCTCCGTAACAAAGATGTGAGTTGTTCGACCTTAGCCTTTAGCTCATCTTTTCGTAGCTTTATCCTTGTCATATTTTTCCATCAGGGCCCCCAGAGCAGTGTGAACATCCTGTTTGGCCCCCTCATGAGTGGCCTTTCCCAATGAAAATCTAGAAATCTGATAATCTGCAACCATGATTGTTTCCTTGGTTTTTCCTCAGGAGTAGCGACCTCTATCACCCATTCTCCGATGAAATTTACTGTCATATTTGACATGGTCCTTGGTCTCTTGGCCTATCTTTTGGGTGTTTTCTCCAAGATGTTGAGATCCATGACATCTCCTAGAGGCACCTTCTTTTTCTGCTTGGGGTCTTCCTGAATAGCCACTCTGGAATAGCTGATAATGAAGAAGATGGAGTGGTAGATGTGATACTTAAGGTCTGAGTTGAGGCAAGGGTACTGGGAACATTCATGGGTGTCTGGATAGAAGTGGAAATGATGGATGGGGTGGATGTTAGCACAACAGTGGGAATTGATACAATGGTATTGGAAGATGGAATGGCAGAAAAAGGAAGTGATAAAGGAAATGGAGGAGGGAAGGGTGATCCAATATTCTCTCCAACCGAGAGAGCTGGAAGGGATGAGAATACTTGGGCCATAGAAGGAGATGGGAAAGATGAAATGTTGGTAGAAGTGGGAGGAACTGATAGAGGAAGGGATGATGGAAGAGAAGAAGGAAGTGATGAACCTTGTGAACAATCAGAGAATCGCTGACCACAATCACATCCATCCACAGTCTTGGCTATAGGTATTTCCTGAGAAATAGAGTTTGAGGAAGAGATGAACTTCCAACAACAAATGAAATTTTCCTTGGTACTGTGGGGGTCTTCTGAGTCGACCGCTTTCCCTTTGTGGGTGTTGTTGGGTTTAGGACTGGTGGGGCTGTTGTATTTATAACTTGCTCAACTCCTTTGGGTTTGATCCCAAAAGTAGCCAACCACCTGTAGGTCCTTTGAAGAATGGGACCCGCTCTATCTTTTGTATTGGAGCATTCCTCTTGATACCAATCAATCCATGGAAGTGGTTGATTGGCAACATCTTCGGTCTTATATGCTTCATCCAATACTTCACCATCATCTTGCAAATCTGTCGGGATCTCAGCTATCCCATACTGAATTTCATCTACAGTCCAATCTTTCATAATCTCTTTGTCGGATGATATACTCATCCCGAAAATGAATCCAGATGTCTTCTAGTTGAGATGTATGGGAAGTTGAACGTCCTGTCTCACCAAACTTTCCCAAGTAGTCGAAGTTGGTTCTTGGATGAAAAGTCCATAGGGTTACCTCGCCATCTCTGCGTCGACATTCTTGGCTTTGTGAATGTTTAGACAAGTGTACCTACCAATCAAAACTAGAAAATGCACTCCTACCTTGTGGCACTTGTTTTGGATCCGATGGTAATCCAACAGTTGCTGAACCAGCTCCAGTAGAACCCATTTGTCCATAGGACACCTTGGCAATTTTCTAGGGGCACCAACGAAACCTAAATTTGAATGTAGGTGAAAGTGGGAAATTGGAGATAGATGGCTCCCCATTCCCATACTTCTTTGAAGGCTTCATCGAAATTCTCTGATTGTACAACTCTTTGTCAAAGCGGTAGAGGATGACTGCTGAAGAAAGCATCATTGACCCTTCAAAGTGCTTGCATCCCTCACTCAGAGTGAGCTGGGGATAGAAGTCATAAATCTGGGATGTGCTCCGAACACCCTTGGTATTTAGTCCGGGAAAATCTCCCATGGCAGCGGCAACGTAGACCAGGAATGATGTCATGTAAAATGATTTTGTGGTTGACACTCTACCCAACTGATAGCAGATGGAGCTACTGATATGCTCTCCCCACCTGATAAGCTCCTTGTTCTTCTTGATAGTGGCAATGTATAAAAACATCCACTCTTGGAATTCCTTGGCAGTGGGAGGCTTGAGACTCGGCTTAGTAGCAAGTATGATTATGTCATTGACTTCTGATGAAGTCTACCCTATACAAGGTTTTTGGCAACTTGGCCATGCTCTTGGCCAAGTAGCTTTTCATGACAATCTTGGTACATGAATCAACATCCTTGTTCCAATGTTCTACTGTGATTTCGGTGAAATAGTGGCGTAGTTTGAATGTCGTAGCTCCGAGAAGATCTTCAAAGAAATCAGATCTAGGTGAAATGACCACCTTGTCATCATCATCCTTAACCGACATAGAATCTACATCAAGTGGGTAGCTAGCTAGAACAAACTCAGACAATGCATCAAGCAAGAAAACCAGCCATGCAAGGACAAGCCCGTTGTCATAAATTGCCTGCATCCATGGCTTTTTGTTAGGAGCCTTCACTCTACTCCAGAAATCTGGGAAGTCAATCTGACCTAAGTCAATATCCCCTATGTTACCTAGATCAGACGATAGGCAAGACTGAGGAGCAACTCCAAGGAATGAATATTTCATCTTCTCTTTCTCTTTTGAAGTAGAAGTAGACATGAAGTTCTAGATTTTGGAAGCCAAGAAGAAAAAACTCTAAAATTCTATAGGATGAAAATCTCTGAAAGAAATCTCCAAAGTCACAATCTCAAAGTCTCTGAAATCTCCAAAAAATCTCAAAAAAGAAATCTCCAAAATGAGAGTATCCAAAATTCTCAAAATGAAAACCTCCAAAGAAAGTTTTCCAAATGATTTTCCAAATTTCTCTAAAATGAAATTTTTCTAAAATGAAATTTCCCCAAAAATCCAAAGTGAATTTCTCCAAAAAATTTTCCAAAATTTTCTCTCCAAAATGATTTCTCCAAAATGAATTTCCTCAAAATGAAATTTTCTCAAAAATTTTCTCAAATGATTTTCCTCAAATCCCAAAGATTCTCCCAAAGTGAGTTTCCCAAAATTTCAAGTAATTTTCTCTGAAGTGAGTTTCCCCAAAACTCTCTCTCCAAAAAAGACAAACTAGCAACTCTGCAAAAACTTGAGATCTACCTCGAGATGATTTTGTGAATAACCTGAAAAACTGGAGATAACTCAAAAATGAAAACATGGTGAATGGGAAGTCCATTATTCAAAAAACACACAAAAAAAAAAAAGGAAAGAAAATGGGAAGATGAGAACAAAAAGAAAATCTAAAACCAAAAAGAAATAACAAAAATAACATACCTTGAAAAAGGACGTCGAAAAAGACAAGAAAAGGGGATGTCAGAGATATTTGTCAGGTGAAAATGACCATAGAAAATCAAGTTTAAATAGAAAACCTGACATTTATGGAAAAATCCGATCCGTACGGGGTTGGTGAAGAAATAAATGCTCAAAAAACTCTAAAGTTCCAAACCCAAAACCCAAAAAGTCCAAAATTTAGAAATTCAGATTTCGACTTCGGGAAATTGGAAACAAAATGTGAATTGGTGATGAAAAGTTCAAAACTGAAAAGTCCAAAAATTTGAATTTTGGACTTTAGAAAAAAAAAATGAAACCAAAACACCAAATGTTCAAAAAACTCCAATTTCAAAAACCCAAAAACTAAAAATTTCAAACTTTCAAACTTTCAGACTTTGAAAAAAAAACTTCCAAAATGAAAACTCCAAAATCCAAAATCTAACAATTAGACTCTAAGACTTGGAAATTCATTGTATAGGGGATCTCTTAAAAAAATTGTCCGACCTCATTTGACTTATCTTTTAGGGTAAGTTAAATTGCTAACATTTTTGGTGACCTCCAGGAAAACTTTCCTACTAAGCTTTCTAGACCAGTAGCTTTAAGAAAACATTGGGCAAAGGAGTCCCTAAACAACAAAAACAAAAAAAAGAAGAAAAAGAAAACAAAAGAAAATGATGAACGATGTGCAAAGCACTTGGAGGAAAGACAAAACACTATACAGGGTGGAACAATCTCAAAAGCAAGCCTTGAGATGTATCCCATTCACATGAATGGGTAATTCTTCTCCATTGAGTCTAGATAGATGAAAGGAATTCACCTCTTTACAACTTGTGATAATATAGGGCCCACTCAGAGGGCGTCAAACTTGGCATGCCTTTCTTGGTTTAGCTCTCGGTCTTCATCCCACTTAAGGACTAACTCTCCTTCCCTGAATGATCTATCTGAAGCTTTCTTATCAAAGGATTTTTTGACCTGGGTCTGATGATGTGTGAGCGTACGCATAGCTATATTTCGAGTCTCTTCTAACTCCATGAGTTCAACAAATCTCACTATTAAGGCGTCATCTTCCATAACCTCAAGCCGATAGGCCAAGTCTAAGGAAGGTATTTCCAACAAAAGCGGGAGTTTTGCTTCCCATCCATATACCATTACGAAAGGTGAAACCCCAATGGCCTTCTTAGGTGTTATTCGATCAGCCCATAGAGTGACCTTAAGCTGAGTATGCCAGGTCCTTTTATTTGCTTCCATCGTGCGCTTGATGATCCTTATCAAATTCTTGTTGCTAGATTCGGCCAACCCATTTCCTTGCGGGTAGTAGTTGGATGAAGTCTTGAGGTAGACCCCATTCTTGACTACCCATTCACTTACCTTCATCCCGAGGAATGCCATTGCATTGTCAGAGATAACAGTAAATGGAATACCGAATCTTGTCATGATATTTTCTAAAAATTCAAGAACAACCTTTTCATTGCTTTCCTTCAAAGCCACTACTTCTCAAAGCCAAGTAGAAATAATCAGAGTAAGAAGAACCCATTTATGCCCTTCACTGATGGAGGATTAATCATACCAATAAAGTCCAATCCCCACTAAACAAAAGGTTGATCTACCTAAATGGGGTGCAATGGAAGTGCTTTGCCCTCTGTTTACCCACAAAGAGAGCACATTCCTTACATTTTCTTACCCAAAAATGAGCATCTTTGAACAAGTCTTGGCTAGTGATAACCAGCCCGCATGATCTTGGTAGCCATCATTCATGCTGAATAATGCCCTCCCAAAAGGCCATTGTGAAACTCCTCCAATATCTTGCTTACCTATTCTGGCTTGATGCAACGTAGGAGGATGCCATTCAAATCCTTTCAAAAGAACATTATCCACCACAACGTATGGAATAGACTGGAGGTGGAAAGTGCATCGTTGAACCTTATCCATATTTGGAGGATATACCCCAAAGAGGAGGAAATTTTGCATCTTAGTCAACCAATCAACCTGATCATTTTCACCATCAGTATTGAGGAGCGCAACATCTTTGTCCTCTTTAGTTTCCATGTCTACAGCCAACTATTGGCATAACCCCTTGCCTCTGACAAGCTTAGTGACTTTGATGTATACATCATACTCCATTACTTTCATGATCCACCCAGCGCGTTTCTCATTCATTTCTTTATTCAACAAAAAATCTTTAACGCCGGGTGAGAAACCATCAAATGCACCTTGTTATTGGACAACATGTGCCTAAATTTTTTTAGAGCTCGAATGACTACAAAGACCTACTTTTCGATGAATGAATATTTGAGCTCATACTCCTTGAGAGACTGACTAAAGAAGGTAATTGGTTGCTCCATCAGATCATCATTCTGTGAGTTAGAATCCCTAAAATGCTTTCCTGTCCTGCGAAGGCATAGAGAATGAAGTCTTTATCAAACTTAGGATTCACCAATGTGGGCACTGCTGAAATGGCTGTTTTGATAGCCTCAAAACTTTCTCTTCCTTCCTTTGTCCATGAAAATGGAATATTCTTTTTTAACATGGCTGTAAGTGGCTTGGCCATTGTTGCAAATTGGGGAATGAATCTTCATACGAAATTAATGGTTCCTAGGAAGCTCTGAGACCCTTCTTGTGACTCGGAAGAGATAGGGACATAATTGACTAGATTCTAGCTGGATCAATGGACAATCCTTCCACAGAGAGATGATATGTCCTAGCAAATTTCCCTCTTGAACTACAAAAATACACTTCTTAGGATTCAATGAGACCCCAAAGTCTCTGCATCTTCGGAAAACCTTTCGTAGATGTGCAATATGATCCTCAACATGCTTGGAATAGATAGTTATGTCATCGAGGTAAACCAAGATAATATTGTTGATAAGCCCTTTGAATGCCATATCCATAGCTCTCTGGAAAGTAGCCCCTGCATTGGATAGCCCAAATGGCATCTTGTTGTAAGCATAAGTGCCCCATTTAGTAGTAAATGTTGTCTTGAATTGATCAGATTCTTGGACCCAAATTTGATTATACCCTGAATATCCATCGAGTAAAGAAAACCTTTGGGCCCCTGATACTATTTGAAGAATCTGTTCCATTGATGGCAGAGGGTAGTGATCTTTTAGCGAGGCACGATTCAAATCCCTGAAGTCCACGCACAATCAATTTCACCATTCTTCTTTCTTACAGGTACCAGATTGGCCACCCATGATGAATGTTTGATGGGAAAAATTATGCAGGCTTTAATGAGCTTTGTTAGTTCCTTCCACATTAATGGCTCAATTCGAGGGTTGATCGGCCTCTACTTTTGATGAACTGGCTTAGAACTTGGGTCCAGTTCAATAGTATGTTGTGCTAGGCCTGGATCAAAACCACGCAGGTCCTTATAACTCCAAGCGAAGATGTCATGGTATTCTTGACACAACTCAGTGAAAGCTTTCTTTTCTTGATTAGTGCACACTTTTCCAATCTTCAGAAATTTCTCACTAGCTACCTCAACCTCCTCAAAATCTTCTTCTTTGATTGTCATGTTAGTGCCCTACACTTGACCTGATCATCTGTGTCAAAAATGGATTCGAGAGTGACTAGGCCTTTTGGTAACTTATTTCCTTTCAACTAGATGACTTGATCACCATAGGATTTCTTAAAATTTATCCTGATGTTTGACTACGAACTCTACTTCTTGTTGTAGGAAGAGGACAATTTGTTCATCGTTGTCGAACACTTGCCAACTACTCACATTATCGGGTACTACAGGACGAACCACCATTTTGATGATTTGTTGTCTTTCCTCCATGATATCAATAGGTATGTCATATTGTGAGCCCACCATGGCTAGCCTATCAGCGTCTTGATTCTGACTTCTGGGAATTGCATGAATTCCAAAAGCCTCAAAATCTTCAATTAGATCCCAAACTCAATTTTTGTATGATCTTAGAAGATCGTTCTTGGATGCACTATGCACATGCATTACTTGATGAACAACCAACTCACTATCTCCAAACACAGTCAGAGCCTTGATTCCCCTCTTTTGAGCTAGTTGATCCCTTGCACTAGGGCTTCGTACTCAACAACATTGTTGGTGCAACTAAACTACAATCGGAAGGATGAGAAATATTTATCTCCTTTTGGAGAGATCAACATAACTCCTACACCGATCCATTTTTTCTCCTTGAGCCATCAAAGAAGAGTTTCCATAGTCCCTCAAAATCACTGGGTGCTTTGACCAATTGTGGTACAATCACACCTTCCTCATGTACACAGTATGTTCCCAATCCAGTCTCTTCTAAAAATAGACCAGACTCTTCATTTTCCAAAAAATCATCATACGGGTCATATTGGTGATCTGTACTTACTTCATCAAGGACTGTGTCAGGAACCTCCTCTATGAGAGTAGTCGGTTCATGGTCTACATCTTCCTCTTCGGTTCACCAATGGCATAATTTCCATTTACGGGCTTGACTGTGTATGGTTCCACATGGTTGTGGAAAATGGGTTCAGCTCTTATAGTCACCTTTCCCATACCGAGTTCTCAAAATCATGTGTGACCAGTCTGCTGATAAATAACCACCCATTTTGGTGGTGAAATCTCGTGATAAGAAAATGGAAAAGAGAGGAGGGAGATCGATGACCGATATGTCTATGTGAATGACAAACTGGGACATGCGTGGATGGTGAGTTGTAGCCCTTTAATGATCCCAACAGTCTTGACTGCCGTGCCATCCAACTGAACTACTCCTTTTGAAATTGGGGTATATGAAATCCCCAACACGTCTGCAATCTACTTAGGCATGACAAAACTACTGGCCCCTAAATCGATCATGCAATTATGAACCAAATGATTGCCGATGATTAGAGAGATGTAAAATGGTGGTGGCTTATTTGCTCTAGGGAATCCCTTTTGTCTCTGGTTGACATAGACTAGTTGATATGGATGCTCCATGACTCGATGGTTTATCAGTAGTGCCAAAACTATTCAAAGCTTCTCATAGCAAAATTCCACTTGAGATGGTATTGAAAGTGCATCCCACATGGTAACGCTCAAATTAGTCTTTTTCATCTACTCTACAATACTGAATGGTATTGCCCCTACCTTGCTGATGCTCTTATGGGCATTTAGTATCTTCTTTTGGAAAATGTTTATTCGCACCGTCACAACTATAGGTCCATTACTCTTTGGAGATTGGCTTGTGGATACTTCCGGTGATTTCCTCCCTACATCTTTATCTATCACTGGTTGTGTTTGAGGATGTGAAGTAGATGCTTGGTCAAGCTTTAGAACTTTGTGGTTCTATTGCCCTCTTTTTGGAACACGTATTTGAAGCCACCGAGGAGGCATCGACATTTAGTCCACAAAAATCATCAGATTGCCAATTTACTAATGTGGTTTCTTCAGTGAGTGGAGTCTGATTATCTTGGGTTGTTGTCTCAACTACTGATTCTGATGGGCTGGATATACTTTGGACCATGAGAGCCTGACTCAAAACTCCATTTGGGTAGAGATTCTGATTGTGGGGTTGGGAACAAGGATAACACCACTCATAATCTTGGATGAGATTGTTTTGAACGGGAACTATGGCTCTAGAAGAACTGGTAGTAGTAGAAGGATTTCAGGAATTCAAAGGTTTAATATTTGCAGCTTGGCTTATGGTTTGGTTTTGTGACTGATATTTCCTTGAAAGGGAGAATGGTTCATTTGATATTGAGATTGGAAGGGGTGAGTATATTGGGACTGCTACCTCTTCATTGCCACAAGTTCATTCCCAAAAGTTTGCAATAGTGACTTCACCTCAGCCAGGTCATTAGCAGGGTTGGACGTAGGCATGGTTGCTGAATTCAAAGCTACTGGAATTGGCACAAGAGCTGGTTGTTTGCCTGCGAGTTCTACAAACATAGGCATAGGAGGCCTAGGGGTAAATTTTACCTACTTGAATTAGGCAATTCTCAGTTATGACAACAATTTCATAGACGTCAGGAACAATATTGCCTCCCATTGATTGAATCAGGACAAGCAATATCACTATTCAACACTCACAAATAATATAGGAAAGTGCTTTGTGGAGATGGATGTACAAGAGCCGGAATCCACTTCCAAGTTTTGTCAAAGTGAAGATTGAAATCACTCATATATTCTTGAGGAGATCTTTTGATGGTATGGAATTGTTCCACAAGGGATAAATGATCACTTTTGTCTTCAAACTACTTGCAAAACTTGGTGCCCAACTCATTCCATGTAGTAATCGAACCAACGTTTAAGCTCCTGAACCATTGAAGTGCCCTTCCTTTAAAAGAAGTAGCAAGAAGTCAAACTACTATGTTATCTTCTGTGATACTGTGAACTGACGCAAATGCTTGCTACGTCCAGTATGTGTTCCCGAGGGGAAATATTAGTTTCACCATTAAAAAATGGCAAACTTTTAAGGGTGGCTGCTGGTATAGCATCTCTCTACACCAACTGCAAGGGGCTACTAGCATTAAAAGGAGGACAAGTATTTTCCACCATTGTGAATCTACGTGGATTATACCTTGGTAGAGGAAAACATCCGTCAGGTGGAGTTGAATGCCCCCTACGAGGAAAAGCCACAGGTGCGCGACTGAAGGACTTCTGCCTCTTCTTCTTGGAGGAGATAATGAAAGCTCTATATGCTGATAATTTCCCTACCTTGAAGAAGCTCTTGTATGAATCCTTCACATAAGTTGATATACTAACTTTGAAATCCAGAGATATGGAGTCACCAGGTACTTAGATTGATAAAAATGAGAAGAGAAGTACCAACTCTGTCCCACCGGCGTGCCAAAAACTGTTGTCACAAAATCACTGCACCCTCCTAATGGCCTGAAAATGAATCACGACATTCGGTGTGATAGTGACACATGGGATCATCTCTCAAGTTATGGGACTTAGACTAGAGATGAACCTCCGAGAGAGGCCGGCTTCCTTTGTTTAAACTAGATGCTCTAACTCTTCATGGGATTAAGGAGAAATTGCAAAGAAATAAATCCTAAACTAGAAGTGGTGATGCACCAAAGAGCAGGGATGTTCAACTTTTGGAAGGGTTATTGTGAGTGAGATGCTAGCATCCTAAATCACTTTCACCTATTGTAACTAGAAAGGGTACGAGTACCACAAACTAGAAACACACGTTCCTTTGTTAAACTTATACAAAAGAGAAAGGACACGATTTGGTTCAGATACACAGATAACTTTATTGGAAAAATTAACACAAGCACATCTTAAGCACCCACTTTACGCAAAATAAAGATAACGTAACTTCTAATCAACAACAGGAAAGGTACAATCACAACTGAAGAGAAAAATAACCACATCACTTTATCTTGGCATATAGTAAATAATCTGAAGTAAAGGCAAGTTACTCAAACATACTAAGGAATCACATTCACAAAGCATGTAATAAATAATTATTTCACACAGTGATTCAGACTTTCAAATGGCAGAGTGTAATTCTCAATAAAATTAAAAGGGACTTCACAAATATCTGAAAATACTCTTCCAAGCTTGAAGAGTAAAATCACCAAAATCTCAAAATTGTATATCTATGAACTCTAAGCATTCATCTATTTATAAGTTCCTTAGGCTGAGCCATTACAATTGGGCCCTTAACTAACATTTTACTAAAAATAGAAATGTCATTAAATTAAGGGAACAAGCTCCCATGAAAATAGCAAAACTGTTGCAAGGGTTTGACCGAGTCAACCCTGTAACTCTGACCGATCTGGAGCTCAAATTTGTCCTTCCATGGCCACTCAATCCTGATTTGGCTCTGCAACTTGTTCATTTTTTCCAAGCTCCTCCTGGCTTTCCTTCCATACAGCCAGTCTTTGATTGTATTCAAAAAAACATTTGATTATTCCCTGATCTCTTCATCTTCAGGTCCACATGCGTAGTGACTTACTACGTCTCTATCTCTCGATCTCTCTGGTAATTCAGGCTGGTATTCTTTTCAGCTTGAAAATGACCTTGACATCCTTCCTATGAAGTTCTGGCACAAGACCATTCTATCGATGGAATCAGAATTGAAAGTTCTTGTGACATCATCATCCCACTTCACCAAGTCTTTGAAGTTTTCCTAAATCTATTCTTCAGGGAGGGCATCGATATTCTCATTGAAGAATTTACAATGAGCAATATCAAATTCTTCTGATATGTCATTCAAGGCATCTGTGATTTCTAATCACTTGTCATCCAACTTTTTAATCAAGTCTTGTAACACTTGGCACTTGAACTCCATAGCCTTCTGATATTCAAACAACTTTGAGGCATCATCAATCACCCCTTCCTGAAGAAGCAAGTCGGAATCCACTACCCTAACCTCTTCCCATGTTGCTAGATTCAGATTCAGATTGTTGCTTTCCTCAGAGAAAGCCTCATCCATCTTCTGAATAGTTATCTTTGCATCCTACAAATCATTATAGATTTCCATAGCTTCCTTGATCAAAGGATTTACTTCTTGTAGTATTCATTTCAATCCACCCATTTACTGATCTCCCTTTCTGGCCAAGTTTCTCAAGCTCATGATAAGAGAAGTCATCAATAGAAGCTGAAACTACTAAGGCCATAGTAGATGAGGACTCAGTAGATGAAATGGGTGTGTAACTCTCTGTAATAAAGATGTGAGTTGTTCGACCTTAGCCTTTAGCTCATCTTTCGTAGCTTTATCCTTGTCATATTTTTCCATCAAGGCCCCCAGAGTAGTGTGAACATCCTGTTTGGCCCCCTCATGAGTGGCCTTTCCCAATGAAAATCTGGAAATCTGATAATCTGCAGCCATGATTGTTTCCTTGGTTTTTCCCTTAGTAGGAGTAGTGACCTCTATCACCCATTCTCCGATGAATTTACTATCAGATTTGACATGGTCCTTGGTCTCTTGGCCTATCTTTTGGGTGTTTTCTCCAAGATGTTGAGATCCATGACATCTCCTAGAGGCACCTTCTTTTTCTACTTGGGGTCTTCCTGAATAACCACTCTAGAATAGCTGATAATGAAGAAGATGGAGTGGTAGATGTGATACTTAAGGTCTGAGTTGAGGCAAGGGTACTGGGAACATTCATGGGTGTCTGATAGAAGTGGCAATGATGGATGGGGTGGATGTTAGCACAATAGTGGGAATTGATACAATGGTATTGGAAGATGGAATGGCAGAAAAAGGAAGTGATAAAGGAAATGGAGGAGGGAAGGGTGATCCAATATTCTCTCCAACCGAGAGAGCTAGAAGGGATGAGAATACTTGGGCCATAGAAGGAGATGGGAAAGATGAAATGCTGGCAGAAGTGGGAGGAACTGATAGAGGAAGGGATGATGGAAGAGAAGAAGGAAGTGATGAACCTTGTGAACAATCAAGGAGAATCACTGACCACAATCACATCCACCGTAGTCTTGGCTATAGGTATTTCCTAGAAATAGGAGTTTGAGGAAGAGATGAACTTCCAACAACAAATGAAATTTTCCTTGGTACTGTGGGGGTCTTCTGAGTCGACCGCTTTCCCTTTGTGGGTGTTGTTGGGTTTAGGACTGGTGGGGCTGCTATATTTGTAACTTGCTCAACTCCTTTGGGTTTGATCCCAAAAGTAGCCAACCACCTGTAGGTCCTTTGAAGAATGGGACCCACTCTATCTTTTGTATTGGAGCATTCCTCTTGATACCAATCAATCCATGGAAGTGGTTGATTGGCAACATCTTTGGTCTTATATGCTTCATCCAATACTTCACCGTCATCTTGCAAATCTGTCAGGATCTCAGCTATCCCATACTTGGTGAAATTTCATCTACATCCAATCTTTCATAATCTCTTTGTCGGATGATATACTCATCCCGACAATGAATCCAGATGTCTTCTAGTTGAGATGTATGGGAAGTTGAACGTCCTGTCTCACCAACTTTCCCAAGTAGTCAAAGTTGGTTCTTGGATGAAAAGTCCACAGGGTTACCTCGGCCATCTCTGCGTCGACATTCTTGGCTTTGTGAATGTTCAGACAAGTGTACCTACCAATCGAAATCAAAAAATGCACTCCTGCCTTGTGGCACTTGTTTTGGATCCGATGGTAATCCAACAGTTGCCAAACCAGCTCTCAAGAGAACCCATTTGTCCATAGGACACCTTGGCAATTTTCTAGGGGCACCAACGAAACCCAAAATTTGAATGTAGGTGAAAGTGGGAAATTGGAGATAGATGGCTCCCCATTCCCATACTTCTTTGAAGGCTTCATCGAAAATTCTCCGATTGTATAAACTCTTTGTCAAAGTGGTAGAGGATGACTACGAAGAAAGCATCACTGACCCTTCGAAAGTGCTTGCATCCCTCACTCAGAGTGAGCTGGGGGTAGAAGTCATAAATCTGGGATGTGCTCCAAACGCCCTTGGTATTTAGTCCAGAAAATCTCCCATGGCAGTGGCAGCATAGACCAGAATGATGTCATGTAAAATGATTTAGTGGTTGACACTCTGCCCAACTGATAGCAGATGGAGCTACTTGATATGCTCTCCCCACCTGATAAGCTCCTTGTTCTTCTTGATAGTGGCAATGTATAAAAACATCCACTCTTGGAATTCCTTGGCAGCTGGGAGGCCTGAGACTCGGCTCAACAGTATGATTATGTCATTGACTTCCTGGATGAAGTCTTCCCTGTACAAGGTTTTTGGCAACTTGGCCATGCTCTTGGCCAAGTAGCTTTTCATGATAATCTTGGTACATGAATCAACATCCTTGTTCCAATGTTCTACTATGATTTCGGTGAAATAGTGGCATAGTTTGAATGTCAGGTAGCCTAAGAAGATCTTCAAAGAAATCAGGATCTAGGTGAATGACCACCTTGTCATCATCATCCTTAACTGACATAGAATCTACATCGAAGTGGGCAGCTGCAGCTAGAACAAACTCAGGACAATGCATTGAAGTAGGAAAACCAGCCACAAGGACAAGCCCACTGTCATAAATTACCTACATCCATGGATTTTTGTTAGGAGCCTTCACTCTACTCTAGAAATCTGGGAAGTCAATCTGACCTAAGTCAGTATCCCCTATGTTACCTAGATCAGACGATAGGCAAGACTGAGGAGCAACTCCAAGGAATGAATATTTCATCTTCTCTTTCTCTTTTGAAGTAGAAGTAGACATGAAGTTCTGGATTTTGGAAGCCAAAAGAAAAAAACTCAAATTCTATAGGATGAAAATCTCTGAAAGAAATCTCCAAGTCACAATCTCTGAAAAAGTCCGAAATGCCAAGTTCCAAAAGTCTGAAAAGAAAAATGCCGAAAGAAATGCCAAAATGAGAGTATCTGAAATTTTGAAATGAAAACCTCCAAAAAAAGTTTTCCAAAATGAAACCTCTTTTTCTCCGAAATGAAAATTCTCCAAAAGAGTTTCCCAAAACTCAAATGTGATTTTCTCTGAAGAAATTTTCTCTCAAAAATGAAATTTGATTTTCTTTCTCTCAAATGATTTTCTCTCGAAAGTCTCAAAATGATTCCCAAAGTGAGTTTCCCAAAATTTCAAAGTAATTTTCTCTTAAAGTGAGTTTCCCCAAAACACTTTCTCTGAAAAAGACAAACTAGCAACTCTACAAAAACTTGAGATCTACCTCGAGATGATTTTGTGAATAACCTGAGAAACTAGGAGATAACTCAAAAATGAAAACATGGTGAATGGGAAGTCCATTATTCAAAAAACACATGAAGAAACAAAAAGGAAAGAAAATGGGAAGACGAGAACAAAAAAGAAAATCTAAAACCAAAAAGAAATAACAAAAATTAACATACCTTGAAAAAGGACATCAAAAAGACAAGAAAAGTGGATGTCAGAGATATTTGTCAGTGAAAATGACCATAGAAAATCGAGTTTAAATAGAAAACCTTGACATTTATGGCAAAAATCCGATCCGTACGGGGTTGGTGAAGAAATAAATGCTAAAAAAACTCAAGTTCCAAACCCGAAAAACCCGAAAGTCTTCAGAAAAATTTTGGAAACAAAATTGAATTGGTGATGATTTCAAACCCGACTTCGAAAATTGGGAAATTGAAACAAACAAAATGTGAATTGGTGAAAGCTTACTTTCAAAACAAATCTAACATGTACCAAAAAATCGAGAACTCCTTCCCTAACCCCAGTAACGTTAAATTGCACACCATGGGGAACTATAACCAAGTCATTTGAACTTGTTTAATGCACTCGAAGTCAAATTTCTAAGCCCACTTAGCTTATCAATCACTTGTAGAGATGTGGTTGTTTTAGTAAAACGCATCAATTTCAACTTACGATTCTTTGCTTAGTTTGAATGAAACTCAAAATCACCGCCACCTACATATAAAATGCCAACAAGAGAATCATAACCCACATTAATTTTAATCAAAACACCTTTGGAAACTAATTTTTCAAGTGGGTTTTGGGTCCAACTTGTCGCTGCGTGATAAGAGTTACTTGACACAATTACGATAACTCGGCCCTAGACTTTCCCTTGTAACTTGAGATTTGCTTGTTGTAATCAACTTCCTTCAGACACGATGAATTGTATATATATGGGGAGTAGGAAGGAATCATCACACATCATGATTGAACTTAAAACGAGTGTGTCCAAGACCCGTTTTTAAGCATTTTTACTATTTCTGGTTAATTTTCTCAACTTGCTACTTTAGCTAGAATCTCCTTCTAAGAGTCTCATTTGACTTCTAGCCATGCGTGTGACCTCATAAGACCGTAGTAATGATATGTAGAATATTATTAGATATTTTATCTTGTATGAATGATTTAGAAATATATGGTGTCTTTGTCTCTCCACCCTCTTCTCTCTCAAAAATTTATGATACTTTGTCTCATTTCAAAACGTAAATGAATTGGGAAATGTAAATTTGTTTGAAATGAAATGAAAATATACATGAAATGAAAATGGTTACAACATTACAAATGGAAAATAAAATGTCTCTTAAATTTCTCTCTCATCCTTACTCTCTCTAGTACCAAAATATTAAGTGCAAATGAATGTGAAAGTGTGAATGCATGAGAAACAAACTTTGTCTTCTTCTCTCTCCCTATCTCTCCCTCTCTCTTCTCTTTAATTGAATTTTTTTCAAAATGATGAATGTGTGGATTTATGCTTGAGTGTAGGGGATTTCCATACCAGTTCTAGGACGACCTTGCGGTGGTTGTAGGTACCCGAACAAATAGGAGTAGTGAAACGAAATGACACTTGTGTCTTTTATTAACATGTTTTCTGAAGGCAATGTAATTGTTTAGAGAATTTTAATGATATTTTTATGAATAGAATGAATTATTTTCATTATTTCCATGATGTATATGATAATGTTGTGTATTGGGAAAATGTACCATTTCATACGTAGTTGTACTTTTTCCTATTTGACGAATGTTACTCTTAGTTGTAATTATGTATATTATGCTTAAGTAAATGAAGTTGATTGTATCATTTTCTTTGGAAAATGATGTCAAATAATCCTTTATTTTAGTGTCAAAATATGTATAGAAGAATGAAATTGGAACCTTGTCATTTAAAATGTTTAGTGTTGTAATTTTTGATATGATTGTGCTAGTAAAATTGTTGGTAATAATTTAAAATGGCGTGTTTTTACCTATCTACTAGTGTTGCATTGACCTAGGAAATCACTTAATCTTCAAAGAAAAATATCAACTTACATTTGTGTGTTTTTTCATTTTGAGCGGAAGTGACAAAACAAACATATAGCTTGAAATATTTACCTTTGTTGAATGGAATGATCCTCTCTTTATAAACCTTGAGTTATGTTGGCTCCAAACATATTTTGTAGTCCTAGAGACTTAGAGATACCGTATGTGTTGTGTGTTCCTCCTTAGGAACCTAATTGAGAGCATTCACGTGGGTATGAACATGTGTAATATGCCTTAGTATGAGGCATAACATGTTAGTGGCATACAAGATGACATGTTGAGCTTGAAATCTCATGGTTGTTTTAGAGACTAAATAACATTAGAAGTGGAATATAATGAACAGTGGTTGGGACCACAAGGACAATTAGGTTATGCATTAATGCACTATTAAATTTTTAATTATAAAGGAAAATTTACAACTTACCTTGTTTGAGAATGTACCCTTGTGATGTCATCCTAATAATTTTAAGTTTCATGGAGATTACTCGTAAATTAATAAATCTTTCTTATGATGTGAAAGTGGATGTGAATTGATCCACGTGAGAACAAGTGATTGAGAAAACATAGTTTCTCATTTGAGAATCAAAACTTAAATGTGTACATGTTAAGATAATTCAAATTAACAATCAAGTGATATATTTTATTGGTAGTCAAATAAACAAACCAAACCTAATGGAACCCTTTATAAGCTAAGTGTTAAATGAAAGTGAGAAAATGTAGTCTTGGAATACCTCAAGTGGCATGAAGGCTTTGCAAGACAAGGACATTTGATTACTCTAATTTTGTCTTGTGGTAGGGTGTAGAAACCCTTGAGCACTAATGAATGTAATAGATCGAGTGACCTCTCATGATGTTAATGGAAAAATGAAGGGAATATGATGTATTGTTACCAATGATTGTAAATATTTCTTTAGAAGGATTTTGAATGCGTAAAATTTTATAAATTTTGCATTTGAACCCTTTTTCCCTCTTAGATAAATGTGTCCCTTAGTGTGTAGTAGTGGATTACCATGTGCTTCTCTGTATGGTGTAGTTTTCCCCATCCATGAATGCTTTTGAAGTTAATAGATCATGGAGCCTCTCTTAAGGTTATTGGTGAAGGAAATGCTAATGCATATTCACCCAATGATTTAAATTGTTCCTTGGAAGGCATTTGAAAATCATATAGTTGTTGGGTTGTCTCGCTGTTATATGCATTTAATACTTGAGTGTTTAAGAGTGAAATGAGTAGTTTTGTGCAAGGTCACCACTCCTTGTAGTCATGAATCCTAAGTGTAAATTATGTGTCATTTGAATTACAATTGTTCTAAAACAATGTCAATAGTGAGACCAAAGTGAGACCAAAGTAAGTGTAAGTGTAAAGAGTATAAGAGTTAATGAGATTTTGGGTTAGGAATAATGTCATACTTGAAGTCCTTATAACTTAACTAGACATTTTCATGTTGTTAAAAATAAATATGAATTTCTCTTGGTGAGATCAAACTTTCAAGAAAACATAAGCTCTTAAATATATAAATATATAAATAAAATTTCATGAAGTGAAAATGTTGAATGGATTCAAACAAGTTATTGAACTATATCAACTATAATAGGAAAATAAAGGTACCATAATGGAAGGATGTTTATGGGAAGAGGTATCTTGAATCTAAATCTCCTTTAAATCCTAAGATTTCCTTCCTTGACTTCATGTTAGTTCCCCTTGTGTAATAAGGGTATAAAATTTAAACATCGAATAAACATTTTGAGAAGAAGAACCTTAACATAAGAATGAGAGCATTAGGAATTTTATGCATTTTGAATGTGGAAAATAATTATTTAGTTATGGAGATTATTGTAAGGGAGAAAGAGCCAAATTAAGTGTTCATATTGTAAGTTGAATGTTAAATGAAATTAAGAATATGTAGGTGGAAAAGGAGAATTTATCCTTGCATGATAAATGCTCTTGGAATTTTAATCGTAACTAAGATGTAACCATGGTAATGATGTGTTGTGGATTTTCCAATCCTTGGGTCCCTTTTGTGGTTGGGTCATTGCTAGTATTTGTTCATTAGGGAAAGTGTGGCATCAATGTATATGGTGTTATCATGTTGTCTATGTGGGTCGATGTTTTGTGTAAGTGTCTTATGTGATGTTAAGTTTCTCTATTGGAGCCCATGTGGTGTTGTGTGAGCATTTAAAGACAAAAAAAATTATTCGGATAATTTTATTGTTGTATTTTGGTGTTGAAAATGTGGGCATTATAGTTGGTATCAGAGCTAGGTTCATACTCTTGAACCTCTGGGATAGATTGGAGTTGTGATGGTTATGCATGGTGGTGGAGGAGATGGGAAGAGTAATGTGATAGTATTGTTGTGATGTGACAACTTGTAATTGTGATCATGTGAATGCATCTTGTGTTTTCCACACTGGTGCATATATATGTTGTGTTTCTCGATGTGTATGGTGATGAGAGTTCTCTCTCTCTCTCTCTCTCTGGATTAAACATGTATTACCCATATGTTACCACCTTTTTGGGTGAAAAACAATGTTAATGTGAATGGTGAAAGTGTGGTGGTGTTTCGTCATCTTGTGATGTTGTGTATGTGTATCAATGTGTTGTGTACCAAAGGTGGTTCCTGATATTTTGTATCATACCATGTTTTTGCCACCATATTATGATGTATCATGATGTATGTCATGATTGTTTTGTAATTGTGTATATGTACTAACATTAATCACTATATTCATCATATCTATGTATTCATGTGTTATGTGATAAAATGTGTGTCATGAATTAGGGGCATATGGTGATCATATGTCCCCTATTGTGTTGTACTTGCACTTTTGGTGCATTGTGTGGAAATTTATGTGATTGTAAGTCATGGAACATTGTTATGTTATACCCATAATTTTACCAGGCATAAGATGTATGGTTATTGTTCATATACATCATTATGTTAGTAATGTAGTTATGTGTTATGTTTTGTACCTTACACTAACTGACCTAAGGGAAGAAATTGGTAAAAGTGTATGTGTGGAGAGAGGAGGCGTGAACCAGGTTTCATAACCTTGAGTTGAGTACGAGTTAGGAAGTGGAGTCTCATGTAGACTGAAAACCCACTTCTATCCATTTGTATACTTTGATTTTTCTCAGTATATTGTGGATGCGCACCACCTTAGGCTCAACTTATGCAAACTAGAGTTCCCTTCTCTTTCTATGTGGGTTTCCATCAAACAATCCTATGTGATATTGACTATGTGGATCCTCATATGTGTGATTTGGAGATATATGGAGATATGATATTTATATGTTATATTTTTTTTGAGTTGAGGCTCGATATCCGAGTGCTAGAACTGATGAGTACCCCTTTGGTGGCTGCATAAGGGCCACATAGTGATCATAATGTGATATTTCTATGTTCATATTTTATTCGTAAATTGATCATTTTCTCTTTTTTTAAAGAACCAACATATTTTCTTGATTGATGTGTTCTTATATTTTGGGCATTTAATTGATTTTGTGCTTACAAGAGGGCTTTTGCATTATTATGGCTATTTAGCCATTTGTTTTTCTTAGTTTGAAAATTTTTTTTCAAGTTTAAAATTTTTCTAGCCTAGCCCAAGGCTTGGGATTTTTGCCACTTGGCATTTGAAATGAATTTTTATGCTGGTTCTAATGTTGTTATGTGTTGGATTAGGGTCATGGGATTCACCATGGAGTGGTTGGACCTATGGACCCGCTTTGTTGTATGGGGGTATGCCCCAAGGGGTCATAGGGTTGTGTAGTATTGAACTACAGGTTACTATGCCACTTGGGTGGAGGTGATGGGGCTCTATGTGCCTAGGGCCATAGGGTGACCCAACCTCATTAAATGGAGAAATAAGGAGATGGGACTCTATGGTAAGGAGATGGGGCTCTATGGTGAGTGACCCGATATGGAGAAATAAGGAGATGGGGCTCTATGGTGAGTGACCCAACATGGAGAAATAAGGTGATGGGGCTCTATGGTGAGTGACCCAACTTGGTTTTGCACTATGATTCTTTCTCTATTGGGAGGCATATGGAGTGGTTTTGGGAGACTTATGGAGTTGTGTGGAAATGTCTTATTCTATCTTGAGACTATGTTTCTTTGTGTAAAAATATAAATTCTCCCTTTGTGACATCTTATCATTTGGAATTCTTGCATATCAAGTGAATATATTTTTGTATTGTGAGACATGACAAAACTTGTTATAACCTTCACATCAGACCATACCACCATGAGAAAAAAATATGAAAAGAACCTTGTATAAAACAATCCTAAAAGGAAATTCTTGTAGCCAATCATTCTTACCTTGTCTTGCAAGATGAAAAATAACCTCCTATACTTGAAAAACCATTGATCAAACTTTGTGTTGAAATATTCTTTCATGTTCAAACAATTGGAAATAACCATAGATCATACTTCTTGCATGTTAGTTCTCATATATGCCCTTTTCACTCCTCTATGTATCACCTCATGTGAAAAATGAACTACCACCTCCGACCCTTCAACCAATTGGAAACTTGAAAACTATGTGTTTAAAATAATGAAAACTTGTTGGCTTACGATATTTGGTTATTGTTGGTGTAAGACGAAGAATTTTGTTGACTCATGTTGATGGGAGGTGGTGGCTCATGCTTAGTACTTTGGGAGATGTTATTTCTTGATATTTCTTGGATCACAGATCCTATTGGGAAGTTATTAATGTTGGTATGCCATATTGTGGTGCTTATGTTGATCGATGAGTTACTCTTGTGAGTCTTGTTAGGCATTGTTATGATTGAGGCTTGACGCTCCTCTTGGTTGGTATGTACTATTGGATCTTGTCTTGGCATTGTGTGGGTACAATCATGGTTTTGGGTCATGTGATACCAGTTGCATATGTATCAACATGATGATTCATTGTTTTTAGTCACATGTGTGTGTTGGATCTATGCCTATGTGACATAATTATTGGAAATTATTTGTTATGTGGACTACTTGTTGTCTTTCCATGGTGGAATTAGAGGTCTTGTGATGTGATACAGTTGTGAAAGTATGTAGTAATATGTCTTGTGGACCATTAGTGTTGTGTTTGGGTTTTGTGACATCTTGATGTCAATTACTATTGGGCACCCACAAAAATAAGAAAACTAAAATTCTAAACAATGAAATACTAAGATCTTGAGATTAAGAAATAATTTAAAGGAAAAACTAATTGAAGTAATAAAGTAAAAGAACTAACTACCAATCTTCATAGAACATTAAAATTTAAGATATTGCCAAAATTAGTTTACTTCCTTGTGGTCATGTTATATCACAAGTTTGTTTTGTTAAATGACATGTGTCATTATTGAATTTCTTTCCTATGTATCCTTCGAGCTTTGGTGTTGTGTCACATCGAGGATGATGCTCTTATAAGGGGAGGGAAATGTAGTGCCCAACAAAATAAAAAAAATAATAAAATAAAATAAAAAAAATGATGGAATGTGTGTGGGTGGTGGTGGAGTGGAGGCTTGGTGTGATCAGGAGGGCCAAATTTTTATCATCTTGATGAAGGCATGGAGAGGAATTTTCCTAAAAAGCTGGATTCCTATAGCATTTTTTTTGTCCCTAATAATACAAGCACTTTATTTTGAGAAGATCTCGAGGTGTTAACCATGATGAAACCCAAGTTAACATTTGTAAATTTTAGCAAGGATTGGATGGTCATAGCAAATGTGTAGTAGGTTGGGGCTACACTCTCATAATTAAAAAAAATAAATTTTTTTGGAACCATGCTAAATGGAGCTCTACTAATAGCTATAGTTCCTAAAATCAGTCCCATTCTAGGTTAAATCAGCCCCATGGAGGGAGATAAATATGTATCCCTAAATATCTCCTCATTTTACTTTATCTAAAAATTGATTGATTATATCTGTTTACATGTTTTGAAGTGGTTTCATTTGTCTCGAGAGGAAAAGGAAACTACTTTTTTCTGCTTATTTGTTTTTGTATGTAAAGGAAGAAGAAAAATATTTGAGGCTTAGGAGGCTCTTCATTTGGTGTAAAATAAATTGTTTTTGATTTTTTTTCTTCTTACATCTTTGAGCACCTATGTTAACCTTTGCATGCACCATTCTCCAGCCTTTATAGATTCTTCATTTTTTTCCTTCTTTATCTTTTATTTCAAGTATTTTGTAGTACTATTGGATTGATTTTTAGACATTAGGAAGTTTCTTTCTTTGCTATTCCATGTATGTCTCTACAAATTTTCTCTTTCCTCTTCCTCTACGTGAAAAGCCTTTGTTTTCCATCCTTGCATAGATGTTCCCTTGGAGTGAATTTAATTTATGAAAATGGCAGAGTTTGAGCAAAACATGTGGTCTCTTAATTTTGGATTTATGATCCATCAAAATAAAGGAATTTGAATGTTTTTTTTATCCCAAATGGTCACCAAATGGGGATTTAGACTAAAGAACCATTGAAGGATTTGGAAATGATTTCCAAAATATAGGAAAAATGAATTTTTATGAATCATGATATGCAAAAATGTTTTTTAGATGTGCATTTTGGAATTTAATGTTACAAAGATATTCTTGAATAATTTTGAGCCACTATTATTATTACAAAAAAAGATAGGAAGGTGAGTTAATCAATTTGTTTTCTAGATTTGAATGCCTAAAGAAGCATGTGTACAAAATTTGGAAGATATTTTATTATTTGTGCATTTTGACAAGACATGTATTTGAAAAATGTGGAAACAATTTAAAATTAATGAATGTTTTCATAATGAGAAAAATGGAATATTGGAATGTGAATGTGGAATGCATTCTTGGATTCATGTGGGATTTGGGAAGTTGAAAGTGGAAAGTTCATCTGCCTAAATCGCATGGTGATCATGATTTTTGTGAAAAATATGGTATGGTTTTCCCCTTTTCGCTTGCACTAAATTTCACTTTCATCATTTCTAGATTTTTGAAATTAAATGTTGAATGATAGGAACATGTAATTCCAAAAATGATAAAATATTTCCTTGCGAACTCAAAAACATCAAAAAAAAATAAAAAAAAAATCTGATCTTGAAATTCATGCATGCATGGAGCACCACACCCAAATGTACCACAAATCCTAAAACTCCTTGCATGACCCTTGTAATGTGGGACACCATGGGAACCTTAACCAAGTCATTTGAACTTATTTAATGCCCTTGCAAGTCAAATTTCTAAGCCCACTTAGCTTATCAGTCACTTGTAGTGACGTGGTCATTTTAATAAAACGTGATCGGTTTCGGCTTACGTTTCCACTTAGTTTGAGTGAAACTCAAAACCAACTTCCACCTACCTCTAGAATTCCAACAAGAGAATCATAACCCACCTTCATTTCAATGAAAAATTCCTTCGAAACTAGTTTTTCAAGTGGGTTTTGGGGCCCACTAGTTGCTGTGTGACAAGAGTTGTTGACATAATTACGATAATTGGCCCCGGAGTTTCCCTTGTAACTTGAGCTCTACTCATCATAATCAACTTCCATCAAACACGATGAATTCTCTATATATGGGGAGTAAGTAGGAATCATCAAAATTTGTGATCAAACTTAAAATGAGTGTGTTTAAGACCCAATTTGTAAGCACTTTTGTTGTTTTGGTCAGTTTTCTCAACTTGCTACTTTAGCTAGAATCTCCTTTTAAGAGTCTCATTTGACTTCTAGCCATGCGTGTGACCTTGTAATACCATCATAATGCTATGTAGAATATTATTATTCATATTTTATCTTGTATGAATGGATTTTGAAATGTATGGTGTTTTTCTCTCTCCACCCTCTTCTCTCTCTAAAATGACTATGATACTTTGGTTGATTTGAAAATGTAAATGAATTGGGAAATGTAAATTGGTTTGAAATGAAATGAAAATGGACATGAAATGAAAATGGTTATGACATTGTGAATGGAAAATAAAATGTCTCTTAACCTTCTCTCTCATCCTTACTCTCTCTCTCTCTACTAGTACCAAAATGTTAAGTGCAAAATGAATGTGAAAGTGTGAATGCATGAGAAACAACTCTATCTTCTTCTCTCTCCCTATCTCTCCCTCTCTCTTCTCTTTAATTGAAAATTGTTTGAAATGATGAATGTGTGGATTTATGCTTGAGTGTAGGGGATTTCCATACTAGTTCTAGGACTGACCTTGGTGGTTGTAGGTACCCAAACAAAATAGGAGTAGTAAAATGACACTTGTGTCTTTTATTAACATGTTTTTTAAGGAAATGTAATTGTTTAGAATATTTCAATGATATTGTTATGAATAGAATGTATTATTTTCATTATTTCCATGATGTATATGATAATGTTGTGTATTGGGAAAATGTACCATTTCATACATAGTTGTACTTTTTCCTGTTTGATGAATGTTACTCTTAGTCATAATTGTGTATATTATGTTAAGTAAATGAAGTTGATTGTATCATGTTTCTTTGGAAAATGATGTCAAATAATCCTTTCTTTTAGTGTCAAAATAAGTATAGGAGGATGAAACTGGAACCTTGTCATTTAAAAAAATTTAGTGTCATTGTAATTTTGGATATGATTGTGCTAGTAAAATTGTTGGCAATAATTTAAAATGGTGTGTTTTACCTATATGCTAGTGTTGCATTGACCTAGGAAATCACTTAATCTTCAAAGAAAAATATCAACTTACATTTGTGTGTTTTTTTCATTTTGAGTGGGAAGCAAAAAAAAAATATAGCTTGAAATATTTACCTTTTTTGAATGGAATGATCCTCTCTAGTAAGCCTTGAGTTATGTTGGCTCCAAACATCTTTCGTAGTCCTAGAGACTTAGAGGTACCATATGTGTTTGTGTGTTCCTCCTTAGGAACCTAGTTGAGAGCATTCACATGGGTATGAAAGTGTGTAAGATGCCTTAGTGTGAGGCATAACATCGCTTTAGTGGCATACAAGATGACATGTTGAGCTTGAAATCTCATGGTTGTTTTAGAGACTAAATAACATTAGAAGTGGAATATAATGAACAGTGGTTGGGACCACAGGGACAATTAGGTTATGCATTAATGCACTATTAAATTTTTTAATTGTAAAGGAAAATTTACAACTTTCCTTGTTTGAGAACGTACCCTTGTGATGTCGGCCTAATAATTTTAAGTGTCGTGGAGATTACTTGCAACTTAATAAATCTTTCTTATGATGTGAAAGTGGATGTGAATTGATCCACGTGAGAACAAGTGATTGAGAAAACATAGTTTCTCATTTAAGAATCAAAACTTAAAATGTGTACATGTTAAGATAATTGAAATTAACAATCGAGTGATATATTTTTATTGGAAGTCAAATAAACGAACCAAACCTAATGGAACCCTTTATAAGCTAAGTGTTAAACAAAGTGAGAAAATGTAGTCTTGAATACCTCAAGTGGCACGAAAAGGCTTTGCAAGACATGGACATTTGATTACTCTAATTTTTCTTGTGGTAGGGTGTAGAAACCCTCGAGCACTAATGAATGTAATAGATTGAGTGACCTCTCATGATGTTAATGGACAAAGAGGCTATGATGTATGATTACCAATGATTGTAAATATTGCTTTAGAAGGATTTTGAATGCGTAAAATTTTATAACTTTTGCATTTGAACCCCTTTTTCCTCTTAGATAAATGTGTCCCTTAGTGTGTAGTAATGATTACCATGTGCTTCTCGTAGGGTGTAGTTTCCCCATCCATGAATGATTTTGAAGTTAATAGATCATGGAGCCTCTCTTAAGGGTATTGGTGAAAGAAACGCTGATGCATATTTACTCAAATGATTTAAATAGTTCCTTGGAAGAAATTTGAAAAGCATATAGTTGTTGGGTTGTCTTGTTTGTAATATGCATTTAATACTTGAGTGTTTAAGAGTGCAATGAAATGAGTTGTTTTGTGCAGGTCACCACTCCTTGTAGTCATGAATCCCTAAGTGTAAATTATGTGTCATTTGAATTACAATTGTTCTAAAACAATGTAATAAGTGAGACCAAAGTTGATGTAAGTGTAAAGAGTATTATTTTGGGTTAGGAATAATGTCATACTTGAAGTCCTTATAACTTAACTAGACATTTTCATGTTTTAAAAATAAATATGAATTTCTCTTGGTGAGATCAAAACTTTCAAGCAAACATAAGCTCTTAAATATATAATATATATAAATAAAATTTCATGAAGTGAAAATGTTGAATTGAATCAAACAAGTTATTGAACTATATCAACTATAACAGGAAAATAAAGGTACCATAATGGAAGGATGTTTATGGGAAGAGGTATCTTGAATCTAAATCTCCTTAAATCCTAATATTTCTTCCTTGACTTCACATTAGTTCCCTTGTGTAACAAGGGTAAAATTTAAACATCGAATAAATGTTTTGAGAAGCAGAACCTTAACATAAGAACAAGAGCATTAGGAATTTTGTATGCATTTTGAAATGTGGAAAATAATTATTTAGTTATGGAGATTATTGTAAGGGAGAAAGAGCCAAATTAAATGATCATATTGTAAGTTGAATGTTAAATGAAATTAAGAATATGTAGGTGGAAAAGGATAATTTATCCTTGCATGATAAATGCTCTTGGAATTTTAATCGTAACTAAGATGTAACCATGGTAATGATGTGTTGTGGATTTTCCAATCCTTGGGTCCCTTTTGTGGTTGGGTCATTGCTAGTATTTTTTCATTAGGAAAAGTGTGGCATCGACATGTATATGGTGTTATCATGTTGTAATCAGCAATCAATTAGCGGATTCACTTTAAGCTAACTCATGCAACAACAATGTCTCTTTTAAACTGGAGTGTCTATTTTAAGCCATGTAAACTGCAAATTAATTTGTTGTCACCCCTCTTTTAACTGCACTCTTTTTTGTACTGCGGTTCTTATTAATAATTCATTCTTATGCATTGTAATCAGCTCAAATAATAGAAAATTGTTTCTGTTCATTGCTTTGTTCTTTTTTGTTTTAAATCTGCATGTTTTCCTTTCTTTTCCAGCTAGATCTAAGCTGACTTTTGTAGGTTTAGCTGAAATTTTACATGGTACCTAAGCGCAGTTTGGAGCTAGGAAGAAGGATATTTTTTTTTGCATGTAGTAATTGAAGATCAGAGCTATTGAAAAGAATGGAATTTTCAGCCTCTACTATTCTCACACCATACAACTATTTTGATTGGAAGCCAAAGATTCTGCTTCAGCTCAGAAGTAGAGGCCTCTATCGATAGTTATGAATACGAAGGTTGAGCCCAATCTGCTAGTTGAAAAGACTAAATACTTCAACCGCATGGATGAAGCATTTGGTTTGCTTATGCTTATCCATCTCTCCAGAATTGTTGTTTCATGTTGAGGCATGTACAACTCCAAACCAAGTTTGGAATGCATTGGAGGCTCTATTTGGAAAGCAAGATGAGATGCGGGTCATATCCTTGAAAATGAGCTCAACTCATTGGATCCAAGGAGTTTTGATAACATTCAATATTTCTTCACAAAATTCAAGGCCTTATTGCTTCAGCTGAAAGGTTGTGGTATTGAAAATCCAAGGAAGAAGGCAAATTAATCCTTGTTATTCTATCAAAGTTGGGTCCAAAATATTCAATATTTGTCTCTACTTTCCACACAGTCAAGCTCACAACAGGAGCAACTTGGAAGATGCCCACACTGGATACCTTCATTGAGTCTCTAATACATGAGCTAGGATAAGCTTATAAAAATGGGCACATTGAAGAATTCCAAATCTCATGCACTTGTTGTGCATGCAAGTGAGAAGAACAATTCCAAATCCAACCAGCAATTCAAAGGCAAAGCAAAGAAGGATTTAGATCCAAGAAAAGAAGGCAAGCCCAAACCTCCAGATGGATCTACAGGCTCAAAAGAAAAGAAGGACAAAAGGGCAATTCAAAGTGCAACTATTGCAACCGTGGGTACCATCCAGAATCATCATGCATGAAGAAGACCATTGATCTCATGGCGCAGTCACTTCAAAGAACATAATCTTGGTAGCCTTATCCCAGAGAGTGCCAAGAAGAAGCAGGAAGAAAAAGCACCAGAAACAAGAGACAATGCTCATGCCTTGATTGCTATTCATTCTTCTTCAAATGCATGGATCATAGACTCGGAGCTTCACACCACATGGCAGCCACAAAAGATGCTCTTTCTTCTTTGAAACCATATATTGGTTCTCCTATTCTCATGGGAGATGGTTCTTCTTGTAGAGGCAACTGGAATAGGGAGGATGGAGGTTGGAATTGGAAGTTTTGAGAATGTGTTACATATTCCAAAGATTTCTATTAATCTTCTTTCTGTGTATCAAATGACACATACTGGAACTGGAAAGAGAGTTGAATTCACACCAGATTCAGTGAGCATCTATGACATGCAAGACAACTCCAAAATTGTTGTTGGTAAGGTGAATCATCAATCTCATCTATACACTTTCTCTAACTTTGTTTCCAAATCAGATTCTACTTTACTACTAACACATGCAAATGATGAAAGTAGAATTTGGCATGAAAGATTTGGACATCTAATTTTAGATACATGCAGACAACTTAGCAAACAAGAGATGGTGAAAGGCTTGCCTACCATAGAATTTTTGATGGAGTTTGTGAAGGTTGTGCTCTTGGAAAGCATCCACAAGAAAAGTTTCCAAAGGGGCATGCATGGAGAGCCTCTTCTCCATTAGAGCTTGTTCATAGTGATCTTACGGGCCCATTTCTTGTACCTTCCATGAGCCAAGCTAAATATGTGCTAACATTCATTGATGATTGCACACGATATACATGGGTATATTTTCTCAAATTCAAGTCTGAAGTGTTTGAGCATCTCAAGATCTTCAAAGCTCATGCAAGAGAAGCAATCTAGGAAAATGATCAAGATCCTATGCATAGATAATGGGGGAGTATGTCAACAATGATGTCCAACATTTTTGTGATGAAGCAGGAATACAATTGCAGAACATAGTTCCTTACACTCCACATAGAATGGGGTAGCTGAGAGGAAGAACCGATCTTTGAAAGAGATGGCAAGTTGTATGTTGCATGCAAGGTCTCTTCCCTCCAAATTATGGGCTGAAGCAATCAATTGTGCTTCATACATACAAAATAGATCTCCTCACAAATCTATCATAGGAAAACACCTTTACAAGCATGGAGTGGCAGGCAACCGGAAGTCACACATTTCCACATTTTTGGATCACGTGCATGGGCCCATATTCCTTAGACAAGAGGAAGGCTTTGGAGCCTAAAAGAAAGAATGCATATTTGTTGGATATCCAGATGGTGTGAAGGGTTATAGATTGCTAGATCTTTCTACATAAATGCTCTTCATTGAGAGGAGTGTCTATTTTGATGAAAGTCCCATGCAAGCATCTCGGGAGAAACATGCCACCACTTTTGTGCTACCTACCTCTTCTGATCTCAAGGATGATGCATGTAATCATGCTGATCTGATTTTAGATTCATCTAAATCTGAAATCAATGAACATGTGCATGCATGTGCAGACCCAAATCCAAATCCAAATCCCAATTGGGCTTCCAGTGATGATTCAGTATCTCCTGTGAGAAATCAAAGAACAAGGAGCTTGGTTGATATTTATGATGTGCCTCATGCATTTTCTGCTACCGATCCCATCATTATGCCAATGCATGCCTATGTGATTCAAGCATCTGATCCTCAAACTTATGCAGATGTTGTAGGAATCCTCATTGGGAAGTAGCCATGGATGAGGAGTACAATTCTCTCATTGTGAATCAAACTTGGGACTTGGTTCCACTTCCATCTAATCGCAAGCTTGTAAGGTGTAAGTGGATCTACAAAATAAAGAAAACAACATATGGTCTAGTGAGAAGATACAAAGCAAGGTTGGTAGCCAAAGGTTTTCAGCAAGTTCATGGCATTGATTATGATGAGACTTTTTCTCCGTGGCAAAAATGGACTCCATTCGATTGGCTCTTGCCATTGCAGCAGCAAGAAGGTGGGAGATTCATCACATGGATGTGAAGAATGCATTTCTTCATGGTGATCTTGAGGAGGAGATCTACATGGAGCAGCCACAAGGGTATGTTCAAAATTCCTCATTGGTATGCAAATTGAAGAAGTCCCTATATGGCCTCAAACAGGCACCAAGAGCTTGGTATGCCAAAATGGATTCTTACCTTTTGTCTCAAAATTTCATGTGATGCAAATCTGATCCAAATGTTTATATGTTGAGAACATCTAACTCTTTGTTTCTCATAGTACTCTATGTAGATGATCTGCTAATAACAGTGATTCAGCCACAACCATTGTTGTAACCAAAGCAGCTTTGCATGATAGATTTTCCATGACGGATATGGGTCTCCTCAACTTTTTTCTCGGTCTTGAAATCAGCCAGAATGAATCAGGTGTCCAAGTTTCTCAATCCAAGTATGCGAGGATCTCTTGGCTTGATTTCACATGAGTGACTGTAAGCCAACAATCACACCTTTCCTGTCGGGGGTAAAGCTTGAGGATGGCCAGGATACACCATTGGTTGATTGCACACTCTACCGTCAACTTGTGGGGAGTCTTCTTTATCTCACTCACTCTCATCCAGATCTATCATATGCAGTGGGTGTTGTTTCCATATACATGCAGGAGCCTCATGAGCTACACTAGAAATTTGTGAAGCGGATACTTCGCTATGTTCGGGAACCATCAGCTATGGGATTCATTATTCAGCTAGATGTACTTTGGATCTCATTGGCTATACTTGATTCTGATTGGGTTGGTGATAGCATTGAGCGCAAGTCCACTTCAGGATATGTTCTTAGTTTGGGATCAGCCCTATTTTTGGTCAAGAAAGAAGCAATCTGCCATTGCTTTATCATCAACAGAGGCCGAATATAGAGGTGCAGTCAACATTACCATTCAAGCCATTTGGCTGCAAAACTTCCTAACTGAGCTTGGTATCCTCTTTCATCATCCAAATGTCATTTGGTGTGACAATCAAAGTACAATGAAGATTTGCAGAGATCCCATACAACGACAATGAGACCAAACACATTGAGATCCACATGCACTTCATCCATGAATTGATACATGATGGAGTCATCGAACTTGCAGTATTGTGCCACTTCAAAACAAATTGCTGACATCTTCACGAAGACATTCAAAGAAAAAGTTTCACATTCTGCGAGATCTTCTTGGGGTGAAGGACACTGCAACACAATAGCTTTGTCATGCACAATTCATGCATTTTTTTTAGGGGGTTTGTTCCCACAGGGTTTTCTCTCTTTCCTCTTTTTGTCTCCTTAGTTAGACTTAAGGGGGTGTTAGTGTTAGTTTTTCTTCCTCCTTAACTAGTGATCAATCAACGGACAACTTTAAGCTAACTCATACAATAACAATGTCTCTTTTAAACTAGAGTGTATCTATTTTAAGCCGTAAAACTGCTGTAAATTTATTTGTTGTCACCCTTTTTTAACTGCACTCTTTTTTTTTGTTGTGGTTCTTATTAATAACTCATTCTTATGCATTGTAATCAGCTCAAATAATAGAAAATTTCTTCCATTCATTGCTCTATTCTTTTTTGTTTCTAAATCTGCATGTTTTCCTTTCTTTTCCAACTAGATCTAAGCTGAATTTTGTAGTTTTAGCTGAAATTTGTGGGGATGGTGATTGGTATGATAGATTATAAAGGGATGACCAGCACCCTATACTAACTTAGGCCTCTAGATCTTGTCATTGCCATGTGAACATATGTTAAAGATCATCAAAATCAAACCTAAAAAAGCACTCTCGATAACGTAAAAATTTAATAAATATCCTACACAAAAGAATTGGTAAGGTAGAATTTAATTATGTGGTGGAAATTGAATTTTGTAAAAAGAGTAGGTGACATCAACTCTTGTCATACACCATACTCTATAAAAATAGAAAGTAATCTAGATTGGAGACTTAACGACTTTCTGCTCCAGGTGACCACTAGTTTATTGTTTGCATCATGATCCCCATATGTCCGAATGCCTTGTTAGATATGGACAACAACGTTAAATGTTGGATCCTTTTGTGTTATTATTTGTATCTCACTTCCTAAACATGGCATGTAGGGGGCAATGCCGAATTAAGTTTTCTCAATGTCCAAGGAAGTAATTGAACCAACACTCAATATCATTTTTCAAAACCATTATAAAATGAACTAACTAAAATCTATCAATTATAAACATATATGAATGAACTTTATGATAGAACATACTATCACCATAAAAACTACGCCTCACGTAAGTAATTGAAGTCTCTCTTTCTAAAATTTAGGCTCCACTACTTGTAATTATGTCAATTTAATAGAAACAAAATCACATATAATTTAATTTTCCTTCTTGACCTTTTAATATTTGAAATGTTTTTGTTTTTCAATCTCATTAATTTTGATAAAAAGATCAAATTACAAAACTCAAAGTAAATAAATAGAAAAATTACTCTAAAAATACAAAGTAAATAACTTTAATTTGATACAATTTTGTTATCATGCAAGATGATTAACCAAAAAATTCAAAACTTAAAGCATGAAAACTAAGCCATAATGTGAATCCTTACCTTCCCATCTTCCTGAATCCCCCTCATACCAAACCTACCACCTGTAGAATCATAATTTAAACGATAAAGGTAGTACCAAATGCATTTATTGAACATGTATCAATGTAAAAAAAGGTGTAAAAGGTTTCATGAGTTCATTCAGTGAAGTGTAGTCAAAGACTAGCCCCCTTGTTAGTATAAATTTAGGCTTTCTTTTCATGGAAAGGCACACTTTTGACCTCCTCTTGTCCCTATTATCCCTTTGTAGACATCGGGTACATGAGGGACACAATAGTACACCCTCATCCTCCTCCCATAAGTTCACTTTGGGTCACCTTGATGTCTCTCATGTCCCCAAGTAGACAGAGGGGACAATAAAATGTGCCCTATGCTCAATCTCGGTCCCCGGACACTCACGTGACCTCTTTATGCTCCGTAATCTTTTTTTTTCAGCCCCGTTCACTCATCTAACTTATCCCCTTTACTTCCACTTACATCCATGCTTCTCCATGGATGAAATTGTGTCCCCATTGTCCCTATTTACCATGGCAACAAAGGGGACAAGAAAACATGCCCATCCCCATGCTCAAGCTCCTTGACCTTCATATGACCTTTCCACACTTCGCAGTGGTTTTCCCAACCCCTGTATCTCACTCACTCACACTTACTCCCATCATGAAACTTGTCTCCATCCTGATTATAGGTGAACATAAAACTCCCCATTGTCCCTAATCTCCCCATTTTCCCTTTTGAACCAACTTTAAACCTTACATAGATTGTCATTAAACCCATATTTGAATCATGGTCAATGAGGTGACATAAAAGTTTTTCAAAACATAGTTTCAACTATTTTGGCTATTTTCATCACACATGGTTTCCATCCTTCCACTTTTACTACTATCACACCTTAATAAACACCATTTCCTACCAATGATGCTGCCCAAATTTTCCAAGAACAACCATAACCTCACGAAAATAAGATTTTCTCACATCTCTCCAACCGTGAATCGATCACGGTGAAATTTGACCACTTGGTTTTGTCTCTAGAACGCCTTTGGTATGATTGTGATAGAAAAATCATGGATTTCCTATATTTTTAGCATCAGTTATATGATATGTCAAACCCTAAAACTTACCCTTTTGCTTTCCAAGAGATTCAGCAGACATAAAACAATGAAAATTGGAGCAAGAGATATCGATACAAAACATAAAGCGGCGATGTTGGTTTCATTGTGATTTAAAACCTTTAAGTCCACTTAATAACAATAACATGTGTTATGAATAGTTAAACTCTAAAATTAACTTGTTTCCCAAAATATTAAATGTTCAAAACTAAAAAAGCACGAAAGGGGTTCGATTGGGAAACTTTCTAAAATAATGGTTTGGGAAAAACTAGATGTCTGAAAATAGAAACCTTATAAAATAGTAAATATTTATTAGTAGAAATATCCTAAGTGGATTAGGAGCTTCAGAGAACAAGGATTGTGCCAAATTTCCAAAATTACCAAAAATAGTTTTTTTCCACTTCTACTTGCTAAAAATAGAAAGTTTCGATTTTGGCCCGAAAGTTGTTGTAGCTCCCATCTTGTTTATATTTATGTTATTTTCCATTTTCACTAGGTCAATAAGTTGTTTCATGGTGCAAACAAGAAGGAAATCTATAACAAATTCTCAAATGATCATTTCTGAAGTGATACTTGTAATGCATCACTTGATGTAAGGAGCTCAAATGATGAGAAAATACCATCAAAGGTGATGTTAGCAATCATCGCATGCCCTCAATCAAAGCATACTTCACGAGAGTGTTTCTAAATAAAGAATTAGTGCTTGGTGATGATCTCAATACTATTTTAAGGTATGAAACATGTGATTCATGATTCATCTAAAAAATTTATTTCCACGAGGATAAAAGTGATCAAATGGTGTTATGATGTTGTAGGCTTGATTTCACTCAAGAATCATCTTGGTAGATGAAGTGAGTTTTGAAATGAAAAGGGGTATCATCATGTTCAAGAATGAATTTCAAATCTCGTACAAGTAATTTAATGGTCATCATCTCCTAAATCTTCCATCATCTCTTTGAGAATAAAGTTGAAGTGAGCTAATCAAGTTGTCTAGGCACTCAAAATCATCTTGGGCGAAGAATAAAGGAATAGTCTTTTCCCATCAAAACATATAATCATGATGGTATGCAAGTATCCCAAGTCTAATTTCATTCAAGTAATTTGGGTCAAAATGGGTAAATATGTGATATTCATGTGGGAACATATGTATGCAAGAATGAGAAATCATCCCAATTTTGTTGGAAATTATAGAAATTGAGAGGGTAGGTGAATCAGTTCTTATTCAAAATTTCACATAAAATTCAATTTACTTAACATTGTTAAGATGAAACCACAACATCATACATTAGCAGTCAATAGGATAAATCACATAGAGAGACAAGTTTTAGTGTGGTAAACCCTTCAAGGGTGAAAAAATCACTTAATCCAAAGAACTAACTTACACAAATGCCTTGAATCACATTAATGATGATTCACCGTTGAGCATCTTCTCAACATGGAGCTACAACTCAACAAATTAGTCAAGATGCCACTTGAAATTCTCCAATCCTCTACTTTCTTGGAGGATACAACTCCCAAGACTTCAACAAAGCTTCAACTTGATCTTACGTAAGATGCCTCATATAAGGAAGCTTCAACTCCCTCATTGATAAACCTCTATTTAGACTTACGGAATGTTTTGATCACTCTAAATTGGTTATCTCACACTAAATTATATCATTATTCTTCTCTATTATCCTCCTAGTTCACCTCTCCTATGATCACCTAAGCAGCTATAATGAACTATCATATAAGGATTCTTCTAGTCACACTCCCTCTTGTCATGTTTCACACCTTGAATCACACTAACAAGCACCTAATTTTCATGTGTTCAACTTGCTGCAATATTTCAGTCATGAAGACATTTATTTCTCACCTTTATCCACCTATATTTCATGTTCTTAACCTCCTTAAAATAATGGTCAACAATAATTCATTTTCATTCACATTCCACTTCACTCAACTAGTATTCTTTCCTAATTATCAACCATGTCTTCATTAGCAGATCTGCATTTCTCCAACAACATTTTTATATACAAAACGGTTCTTATATACATGAGAGACTTGTGCAAATAACTCTTTCACTTGATATTTATTTCCTCTTCACATAACTCACTTGACAATCCCTAAAAGGATAGAAATTGTATTTACACAAAACGCATATGGGATTTATCATTTCATCTTACCTCTTTCAATTACATGCAAGGTTTATTAAGGCCTATCAAAGTTCCTTTTGGTTCAAGTGATGGTCAAATGGAAGTTATAAACCACCTAACACATTAAATTCACCTAAAACCTATCCTTTAACTCATGCATTATTCTTTTTGTATCATGTTTGGTCCGACATATGCTTTGGTGAGTGAACTTATTTCATGTATATACAATACTTAGTGCTAGGTGTCATTAACATTAAGAAATGTTACTACAGCCTTCAATATTATTTATAACATATTCATAACCTCCTTCTTCGCCATTTATCTTTCACACTACATTGAAGCACAAGGAGAGGACTAGGTGTTAGAACAGTCATCACAAAAGTGAACATAAATAATGAGTAATCTTATGAGCTCATATCAAGCTTGCATTAAGGGTATTCAAAATGTAGAAGGACTTCATCAACCAACTAGAGCTTGAAGATCATCAAATTAGAGTTTATAGAAATTTGCATATTTCTCCCACATACACCAATTCACATTCATGGAGGACTGTATACTAATTATAGAAGAATTTGAATAGAAACAAGGAGTCTTTAGGAACCTTATTAGATCTTCAACATGATATTTAGGGTTTGTATACACCTTTCAAATGTCAAGAAAACCTCATTCACTTAACGTAGCATGTACTTGAGAAATGAGTGTATTGATTTTCATGTACAAATAACATATTCTCATGGCTTCAAAAAAATATTTCAAGAAGGATTTTAGAGTTTAAGCAGCTCATGATGACTATAACTTGTTTCATTCCTTGGAAAATAGGTCAAATTTGCATGATTTTCAAGACTTTCTTAGGATGGTTTTGAAGGGCTAACACCTTGTTTTTGTATTATTTGCATTTCTCATAAAAAAATTTCCTTCCTCAACAATCCATTGCAATTACACTTCAACATGGAGGTATTCATCATGATCATCATTCTTCCGAATGGATGAAAAGAGAGAATCTTATTTACATGCTCAAAGTGCATTCCACCTTGATTTGTCTTGAATTGACCGTTTTATTCCCTTATAATTTTTGACCAATACTCTTTATTTTATCAATTTCTTATCTTGAATACATTGTTTACGACTCACATATCTTTGTCAAGGTCATATATCTCATGGATTTAGGATCTTACATCAACAAGTTCACATAGACCATAGAGTAGTCATTGTCATGATTTTCTCTTAACTGAGATGACTGAGATTGACATATATTGCTCAATTTTTCCACATGGGTCCAAATTTTTTCTTCTTAGACATCAATTAAAATACCCAGAAACCTTCCTATCATAATTTTCAACTTGAAGCCATCCAAACTAGATTGTATACACAAGAACTTTCAAAAACATAGAAAGACCATACTATATTTCTACATATGAAGACAAAAATACCACCAACTTGGATTAGAGGGAATTTTATTTACGCCCGAGTGGTTATCATCGCTTTTACATGTGTTTTATGCCCTTAGAAAACATGTTTCCTCTATCACTACAAAACAAGGGTTTGAAAGTGTTAGAAAAATGAAATGAAATTTCTTGTCAATCAACCATTTCACATCAAACTTACAAAAGATATGTATTTAAGTGATATTCAAAAATACTTTTATGATATATCTGAAGAAGGATTTTCAATTTTTTTAATGTTAAGAAGACAAGTCGTTGTTTCATTCCATCTTCCTTAACCCGGTTATAGTAAAACTTGAATATCTTCAATAAAACGCATTCTTTGGTCCTAAAAATTTACCACACCATCAAAACTCCCTCATCCATGATTTATAATGGCCACTTTATCATATTTCACTCTATAAAGATCTAGCCCATATCATTTGGTCTCTATTTATAAGAAAGTGTGTTATACATACTTGTATAAGTGCTCAATTAACCTTCTTAGATACTTGTGAAGCCCTATACACATCATCTACCATCATATTGTGCTCATGACAGGCTTGGTTGAAATCCTCACGCCTTGGCCCATCATCGTCACTTGCATACTAGTCTTGTCTTCACTGAAAGTCTTTAGAATAACCATCTTCATGCCCTATAAGCCTTTGATTCTTGATCTGATACTCCTCTTATGCATGTTATGCCAGCTCATACTACTCCAACCATGCTTTCCATACTTTTCCTTGATCCATTTCTCATGTTTCCATGCCAACCTACTTGACCTAGGACTAGGATTAGGTCTAGAGTGACCCAACTCTTCATGAATTGACCATGTTGACTTGTTACAGACTCATTAACACCTCACACACATCTCATGGACCATGTTTGACCTTATGAATTCTTCATACAACCTTGGGAGGACATAATCACATAACTTACTTGTTTGACCATGCACTTAGACCATGCCTTGACACCATGACTTGACACCTCATGGAGACACCTAGACAACTTGGGAACACTTTGAAATCAATAGACACTAGATATCAATGACAACACATAATAGTGACACTTGGTCCAACAATATTCCCCTTTTTCATTGATGACAACTACCACCAAAAAAGACCAACACCTACAAGACCTCTTTCTCATGAATCTAGGTTCACTCTCCTCCTTTCACATCTATGACAAAGGAAACTTGACTACATGACATATAAAAAATGACAACAATAAATGTAGGTAGACTTACTTGTTCACAAGATCCCGTAGGATTGTACTCTCTTTCCTTGACTCAACTAGTAGAAGATGACATTTATGGACCAATCTTGGACATTCAAATAGCATCGCTTGACCTGATATTCTCTTTACTTTGTCTTCATCTTGGCTGTAAACCAACTTTGAGACTTGGTCCTTCAAGAAATCATTTTAAAATCAACATACTCTACCTTCATACCATGTTTTCTCATTTTTTAGCACATGTAGAACCTATGAGAGAATCCATTAATTATTGAATCTAGTTCCACTTGAACTTGGACAACCTCCTTTGAGGGCTAAGACCATTTTTAAAAAACCAAACTCACATAAACCATTAACATCACATTGTCTCCATCTTATCCTCAAATAGATATATGGATCCTGTGTGCAGATCTTCGAGTGCATTTTGACGAAATTTTGATAGCATCTAGAAGAAAACATATCTCATGTTACATTCTTCTAAATTTTCCCTTGGATGCGACACACTTTCATCTACTTGAGAACACAATACTTGTGGTTTTAACTGTGATCATCACATGAAGAGATGAATTTCAAATTTATCCTAGGTCCTAAGTCAGTTTTATAGTGTTCTTAGTGATATTTAACAACAACTCATAGTTATTATCTTGCAAACATCTTGTGCTTATACCACTAGTTCCTCCTCAACATATGCTAGATTTTGAAGAGTTTGAAAAAATTTCTAACCAACTCATCATTTATGCCATTTCACACTTAATCATGTTAGGTTGATCCATCAAACTAATAAATCCCTTTAAGCTTTCTAATTTTTGTTTTTCTCAACTCAAGAAACATATATAACATGTACTTTTTAATTCAAAAGTTCAAAATGATTGATAAAAATCCTAAGATATTCTTTCTAGCCTTTATTCATGCAAAACCAACCATCTAGTCCATTAGGATCACAAAAGTAGTTCATTTGGTCTTTTTTTTACAAAAACTACCTATTTTTCTTATCAAGACTAAGGTTGATAGTGAGTTGTAGGTTGGATTAATCTATCAGCCACCCAAGAAAACTAAGACCACTTTTGAATACCCTTTTTCCATGTCTAGGTGTGGGTACAAGGGTTTGGATCAATTCTCAATGTTTGTGTCCTTTTCTCTCTACTTCACTTTCTAGACGTATTCCTCTCTACTAGTAATCTTTTGGTACAATGCCTCATTTTTAAAAAATGTTCTAGGTACCCATTTGAGAGTTATATCTCTGTGACTAATTGCATGACTTGATTTACATTTTAATTCGCCTTTTCTTCTATGTGGTGTTTTCTTAATTAGGCCTTTTGGTTAGGATAGTCCTTCGTTTGACAACTAGTATGGATTATGATGTTTTTGTAGCATGAAATTCTTTACATAGTCATTATTATCCTTTTATATACTCTTCTCAAGATATATCTCCATTCTCTATTCACAAGTTCTAGTCTAAGTCTACATGACCACCTTTTCCTTTTGGCACCTTGTTCTTTTCACTTTATCACCTACGGTTCGGGGAGGTGTGTTATGCCTTATGAGTGATTGTAATTGTGTCAAGCTTTGTATTCTTCATTTATGGAGTGAATTTATGTTCTTGAAGGTGCCCTTGAAGTTTTATACTATGACCTAAGCACCCAGTCATTCTATGAGTAATTTATTCATTGTCTCGACCATGAGAACATTGTCTTACAACAACGATGACCATTACTCACTCCAAGAAGTTGATAACCTTTCTTTTCCATGATATTTAACAATTACTCAATATCCCTCTCCTCGGGTTATGCATTTTAGGTTTTATTGACATATTTTGATTTTGATTATTCCCACTTCCCTTCGACACTTTTTGATTTTGATTATGATACTATCGACTACTCTTATGGACACTATTGTAGCCTTTTTGATTTAGCATGATACTAGATGTTAGAGATATTATATTGTCGTTGATTTCGATTCATATATGATGCATGTGGATTATTAGAGACATTTCATATTGATGTTGATATGTTGTGGACATGGTTATTTCTATATGTTTCTGACATGCGATATACTTTCGTCACCATGAGTAGGCTTGGATAATTGAATTAATGTTGTGATCATTTTGACATGGATGAAATGTTGGATAGAAATGTTGCTAGAAATCTGTAAATGATTCGTAATTACCTAGATGATATTAATTCGTATATAGATGATTTTATATTTATATTACATATTTTGGCATGGATGTTTTAATGTGGCCACAAGGCCGAAGGAGGTATTCTATGTTTTGCAGGTATATTTATATTCACAACAACATCGAGGGGATTGGAGACCAACCACATTGGAATTCTTGATGAATTCAACAAGGGTCACCATGGCAACATGTAATTATGTGTGTTTGAATTTTGGTTAGGGGAAATTGTGACCAAGGGGTCATGTGTTGTCTTTTATTTTAGTTCCTTTATTAATGTTAGTATGTGTTCCTTTAGTGATGTAATTTACTTGTTTTATTTATTTAGAATTTTGATGTATTGTTTTTCCCCTTTATCTTAATGGGTCTAAGTGTCTTAATTAGAGTTAAATTAATCTATTCCTAAACTAATTAAAGATGTGACCAAAAGGAGATCATTTATTAGACTTGATGTGCTCTTGGTTTTTGTGTTGTGTGTTGAATGCTTGAGATCTTGAGTGTTGTACACTCTACCCTTCATGGAAAACTCGAATTTGACCTTTAGGGCCAATTTTGAAGGCTTGTGGGACAAGTTAAACTTGTCCCACACCTCTTAAATTGATGTACCAACCCTACCTATGGGTTGGGGGTCAAAATTAGACCCCATTAGGTGTTTTGGGAAGAGAAAAAGGTAAAATGTTTATTGCACTTTCTTTCAAATATTTAATTTTGTCCTTTGGGGGTGTGGGCTTAGTTTGTGTGTGCAAGTATCTTGTCATTCCTCTCACCCACCAATTTATGGTGCATTGGGGTTGAGGTTTGACCAAGTGAGGTGGAGTTGAGGATGAGTGATGTGGCATCCTACATGGAGCCACCTCATCCTCCTCCCTCCCTTTTCTATTTATTGTTGCTCTTTTGCTTGTTTGGGGTTACTTGATCATTTTGGACTCTTGTATTTTTAGGGTTAGAAGATTTTTGGGAGTTCTTGTGGATTGTTGGAGCTTTTTGGATGCTTTCTTGGTTTTGAGGAGCTTGGAATTTCATCCTTGGAACAAGCTCTACTATGGAGAGGTAGGAGCTTCACCTTTGTTTAAATTATGTTTTTATTTTGTGTTTATATGTTTTTGTTGAGTGTTGTTTTCCTTTGGAATGTTTGTTTGGGTATGGGTAGATTGCCTAAGTTTGGAGTAGGAGGAGACTATGGGGATTTCATGTAGGGAGGCATAAGAGTTTAATTTTTGTGTGGAGGGAGTTTGGGTTGGGTGCCCCACCTTGTATGAGGAATGCTTGCATTTCTTCTTGTTTTTGATGAGGGAGGCATAAGAGATTGAGGGAGGCATAAGAGTATATGGAGGTATAAGGGGTACTTGAGGGAGGCATAAGAGTTTGTAGGGGATTTGATATATACATTGGAGGCTTTAAGGTGGGCACCCATTCCCATTGGGAGGCATAAGTGGCCTCCCCATAGGTCTTGCTCTTTTGGATTTCTTGATAAGCCTTGTTATATTATTGTTTTGTTGTTCCTTTTGCTTGTGTTGTTGTTGTGTTTGAATGTGGATGGAATGGATTGTGAGACTATTTTGTTAAGTATTGTGGAAGCTAGTTGTTTCCATGTGTTGAATCATCTTCCATTGTGATGTGGTTGGGGCTTGGGGGCCAATGAAGAGGATGGCTTCTCCTCTTCATTGGATGTCTTGGTTGGGTGGAGAGTGTTGCCTCTCCCCCCATTTTGTTGTGAATCAAAAATATCTTGAAGGATTCATCTTGCTTGGAGTTGTGGAGCTTGGAGTGTTGTTGGAGACCTTGAGAATTTATTCTTGTGAAGAAACTTATTGTAGTCCCACTTAGAGTGGAAGAATTTGTATTATTATAGTTTTCCCTTATTTACATTCTTGTATTATTTCCCACCTTGAGTGGATGACTTTATAATAATCTTGTGTAGAAGAGTTTGCATTCAAATATTGAATTTGAAAAGAGAAAGAAAGATTTGTGTTGAAATAGTTGTGATATGGAAAAGAAAGTCTTTTTCATTGTGGCATTGTGTTATTGGATAAGAAAAAAAAAGACTTGTATTGTGGAGATTGTTTGAGAAATAGAAATGAAAGAAATTATTTTATTTGAAATCTTGGTTGTATTGTGAAAAAGGTAATTCTTGGTGTTAAATAAATTGAGTCATTCTCAATAGAAAAAGAAAGTTATTTGTAGTATTTTTGAATCTACAATTTGTATTTGAATGGAAAATAAAGTTATTGTGGCTATTTTGAATGCATGCATATTATAGTGAAATGAAAAAGAGAACAAGTTTGAATGTATTGTATTTAGAAATGTTGATTTTTTTATAGCAAGAAAGTGAAAATGTAAAATAATAGATTAGATACACTTTCTCTTGAAATGGAAAGAAAAACTAGATGAACTTAATAGAATGATTTTGTAAGTAGATGTATTTTCATTGGTTTAGATAGTTCCTTAAAAAGTGTATATTTAACTATGAATGAACAAATGGAACTAAATTTCAAAACTGAAAACTTGAGATGCTCAGAAATAGACTCAGAATGCATTTTTGAACCTTTGGGTAACTTTTAGTTTTTTTGAAAACCTCGAAATTAAGGTTCTATTTTTTTGGAAATAGGATCGCCGCCCTGTGCAGAGCGGTGGTCCCGTAACCACCGCTCAGGATAAGGTAGCGGTCTCAAAACCACCACTCAGTAGGGAAGTTGTCCGCGGTTTTTCACCTAGATGGGGCGGTGGTCTCACTTTGTCACCCGAGGCAAGGTGGCGGTCCCAAGACCGCCATCTGCTATGGGCTGGGCGGTGGTTCTCTCACTTGTAACATAACCTTCGAATTTGTACATGCGTGATTTTTTAGCTGGTTCCCTTAGATTTATAAGATGAAAATTTTATGTATTAGCTACCAGCAACCAAAATAATGAGTAAAACTTAGATTGAGCAATGAAACATACAAATGGTGGATCTAAAACATTTCTCCTCATTTTATTCATGGGGGTAGGGTTTGCCCCAAATTTAAAACCCAAATACAAATGGTTTGTAATAAAAGTAGATTGGGGAAAGAGATCCCTCCCAATCTTTGAATGAAATTGAAAACAATAAGAAACCTACAATCTAAACCTTCTAAAGCTTGGTCCTTGTAGAGTCCTCCATGATTTCTCCATTCTTGCTCCCATGGCCTTCTCCTCTCCAACCTGCATTTTCACAAAGGAAAAATAGACCAAATGAGGAGAATAGAATAAAGGAAGAGTTTAATAGGAATGCTTATGGAATTTTAGGGCTTGCTTGTAACCCTAGGATCTTGTGGTTGGGATTGATTTGATCCAAGGGTGGAGGATCAACCCTACCTTTGTAGGAGAAAATGAATTTTATAATTGTTGCTTTTAAAATCTTAGGGGTATGTGTAATTTGGGAATGGGGCCCTTTTATTACCTTAGAGTGTCAAACCTTTGTGAGTCATTATCAAACTTTAGTTAATAATAGAAAAGACCCTAAGTTATTAAGATAATGATTTTATATTAATTAAGCAAGAGGCTAAACATATTAGGATTTTAATATTATTAAGAAGAAGAAAACATTTAACTAAGTAAATTAAAATATGTTACCTTCCTAGTTGAAATGGGTTTAATGGACCCTAGAGTGAACTAGAAACTATGTTGACCTTGTAACTAGACTTGATTCTTAAAACCGTAGGGTTGAGTTTAGTGGTGTAAGTTAGTTGTTGTACCCTAGGGGATTAACCTTGTGTAAACTCTTTTACCTGTATCCTTAATCTTGTAACAAAAAAAAAAATTAGTCACAATTTTGGGGTAAGTGTTAGGTGTTAGTGTGTTCCTAGAGCGTCACTTTTGTAGGCATTACTGAAGCTCTTCAACCAATTCATAGACCTATAAATGTTCCTTAAATTTAGTGAACAAAGGAGGGTTATGTTATGGATTTCTTACCAGTTCTTTCATTATTGAACAATGATATCTTCACACATGTTGTAGTATTCCTCTTAAAATATTTCATGTTAATTCATATACCTTCTCAACTTGGAGGTGTTACACATCAAATTGGAGGTTTTAAACATCAAATTAATCAAAGAAAAATGACAAAAGCTATAAATTTGTACCCTATCACTACCTACATGACTGGGAAAATTATATCATCAATATCTTCATCTCGCACCTAGTATTAAGAGCTCAAATTTTATATAGTTGGTCATCTAGATGGAACAAATATTTCTTGAAATCTTTAGCTCGATTGGTTGGTTAAATTTCTCAATTTCCGATGCCCTAGTTTGGGGTTGAGAGGAGAAAACTTGTTATAAAAACCTTAAAACAATATTTTAAAGCTTGAATAAATTCGCATGTGGTTTTTATTATGTCCTTCACATTTTTGAGTTATAAGTATTGAAAAATATGTCCTCTAAGGTTAACTGTAATTTTCCTACCTCAATTTCCTTTTATGAAGGTTTTTACAGAGTCATGAAAAAATCAATAACACACACAAATCGGATTTCTCATTTTTTTCTCAAGCCTTTCTTTAGTATTTTCTAGATCACTCCCTCAAATTAGTGATCCCAAAAATGGATCATTGACCAATTCACCCTCCTACATCAGCTCCTAGAAAGAATTTACCTTCTATATAAGGGATCAACAACACCTTAAACAAAGAGAAATTAAATAACTCTCATCCCCACACCTTAAAAACTTGTGCATGTCATATCTAATTTGTTGACATGGTTCAAAGAGCCTTATTTAGTACATGTTGCTACCCAGATTTAATCTCCTTCAAAGACCGAGCAACATCATGGATTTTGACAAGACACTCAGAGGCAGATAGATGATTGTGTATGTCATTTTGTAGCTGGGGAAGCACTCTATCTGACTTGTTATCACTCAGGTTTTGAAGGGAGTGGGTAGCACCTTGAAAGGATGTGATATTATCCTAACTATTTTAGGTTGTGCCTTTCAACCAAGGTAAGAGAACCTATTTTGTAACCTCTGTTGTTTGAAAGGAGATATAGGTACCTTTCTTTTGCATAAATTTTATAGAGAATACCTTGGGGAAAATATGATCAACACACCAAATCTGACTCTCACAAGTTGTCACTTCCAGATTATGGAGATATTTTCACAACAAGGTAAAGGTTACTAAAGACATTTGGAATCCTAATCTGTTTTGCATACTTTAGCAAATGGATTTTGGTCTTATGTGGGTATACAGAGCAAAAACAGGGGTAGTATGGGTAGGATTAGATGTTTTTAAATAGATTTTTGGTGGGAGGGGAGACAGGATGAACTTGACTCACCAGATCCTTGAGAGCTTATGCAAAATGGAAATATTCAACCAACAAAATGCCACAAAAAGTTAAAAATGTTTCTTCAACTAGAATATGTGCTTCAATGGAGGCCTAGATTAGCACTCTTTCACACAACCTATGGGATTCTATCATGAAGGCTCGAGTCAGAAAACCCAATAAAGCACCAAGATTCAAACCAAATCATGCTTGAGGTACACCCAGAGGCTTACAAATAATCTCTGTCAACAAAATGAAAGAAAAGTGATTTTAAACCATTTATCTCACTCCCAGATGAAGCTCTTATGAGAAATGAAATTACAGATGCCACTAAACTATCACAAGGATTGAGACTGTGTGATTAGACCAGATTTTGGTATAAGATTGCAACAGAAATAAGAAAAACTACTTGCATGCATTCAGAGATGAAATAAATACACTTTTCTCAAGATTAGCACGAATAACTCAAATTTTGATCAAATTTATCAACAAAGGAAAGTTTCCAGAACAATCTCAAAGATTGTCAATGGTTGTACACTTATAACCACCTTAACATGATTAAATTTGACACAAAGAGAGATATAGAGGCTTCTTAGACGGCTTCTCAAAAGGATGGGCTCACCAAACTTTTTCTGCCACAAAAATCAGTCCTAACTTCTCCAAAAACTCCCAACCATTTACACAATGAATTTTTTCCATTTATAACCTTTACAATGACCCTTTTTCCCCCAAAACCATATATTGAGTGTTACGAATGCTTGCCATGATGTTGTATATATCTCCCTTCCGTGGGTAAATATAGAATCAAAGCTACCGAAGAATATGTATATATCTCCCTCCCCGAAATATAGACAAACGGAAAATATCAAATTAAAGAAACTCAAAACCCAACATTTATTTTACGGGCAAAATTGCACCCAAGGCACAAAAGTTGGGAACGCATGGCAAAGACAAAGTGTCGACATGAAAACATTCATGCCCAAGGTGTAGGTTGGGGTCGCAACAAAGTGTTGACATGAAAAAATTCATGCCCAAGGTGCAGAAAATTCGCGCTAGGTGCAAGTTGGGGTGCAAAGCACAAAGTGTCGACATGAAAAATTTACGCCCAGGCACGGAGTTGGGGCGCACAAGCACAAAGTGTCGACATGAAAAAAATTCACCCCCAGGCGCGGGTTGGGGCGCACAGCACAAAGTGTCGACATGTGAAAAATTCACACCCAGGCGCAGGTTGGAGGCGCAAAGCACAAAGTGTCGACATGGAAAAATTCGTGCCCAGCCGAGTTGGCGCAAAAGTGTCGACATGGAAAAATTCGCGCCCAGGCGCAGGTTGGAGGCACAAGCACAAAATGTCAACACCACATTTTCAGCACCTATGGCACACTTAAGAGTATGTTGACATAGGATGGATGTGCCAAGGCACATCTTCAGGAGGCGCAACATTTTGAGCATTGACACCCCGACAGAAAGCAAACCCTAGCGCAGATATTCAAATGGCCATAACTTTTCACAGGGAGCTCGGATTCACGCAAGGTTGGACTTTTTGGAAAGCTTACGAGGTCCTCTATCCAACTACAATTGGATATATCTTTAATTGGGTGAGAAAAGTTCTTCAAAAATGCAAAATACAATTCACCATTTTTTGGGTTTTTAGGGTTCTCACCTACCACCATAATGAGATGAATTAAATACAACCTAGAGGTGGTTGGGGTAGATTTGGAATTCCTCTCTCTTTTCTCTCTCATTCTTCCTATAAATTGTAAGGAGGGGCTTCTTTCTAAAGGTTGGACATTCTTGTTTTGCCCCTCCCTTCTTCTCTTTGGCAGGTGAATTTGTGGAGTTCAAACCTCCCATCTAAAACTATAATGCAACTTTGCCTCTTGGCATTTTGTAGTGTATTGTATCAATCTTTGGAGCAAATAATGCATGTCTGTGGATGATTCTCAACCCTCTCTGTGTTCATTTGCATCCTCTTGATCTTTCACTACAAATTTGGTTATCTGTGCATGATCTTGCATTGCATTTTAATGGTTTGTGTTTATTGGCAAGACAGGTGTTCTTCATTCCTCGGTGCATCACCTTTGTTAGTTTAGGTTTATTTTTATGCATCTTCTTACCCTGTCTCCTTGGAAGTTAGATTAGGTTTTTGAGTAAACCCTCTGCATTTTTATGTGTGCATCTGAACAGAGGAATAGGAACCGGCCTTCATCTGGAGAGCTTTCCCGATTTCACAAGGTCCCACACTTGGGAAAAGCTCCATGTTATGCAATCACACTGAGAGTCTCAACCCATCGAGTTGCAGACATTCAGGGGTGTTGTGATTCACCATCAATAGTTTTGGCATGCACCGGTGGGACCAGAGGTCATTCCACAAGATTTGAAGGAATTTTCAAGAAATTTGGACTTAGAAATTGCAAGTTTTCAATTTCATATTTTTCACCTTCTAGGCTGAACTCCAAAATCAATTTTCAAGGGCTTAACTTGCTCAAAACAAGTCAAAATTTCACCAATTGATAGATCGGGGGATAATCTTCAAAAGGGTATTTTTTAGTTTTTGAAATTTTTGACTTTCAAAATTTCATAGTTTTTAGTATTTCGAGGTTTTCCCGATTTGAGCATGTCCCAGTTCAGCATTTTTGGGTTTTGTAAGTTGCCTTGCATGACCTAAGTTTCACAAATCAATTATTCCAAACCCGATAAAATCTCAAATATATCTTTCGGGTCCTTTCAAAATTTTGAAATTTATTTTTAATATTGTCGGTTTGGTGTGTAACTTGGCAAAATCTAGCCTTTTGAGGCTCATTCCCTAACACATCTGGCGACTCGAAGGATAGAATTCAGTGGTATAGCAGCACAGGTTGCCCAGGTACATGAGAAGAATTCGAACCAGGTCTGATACTCGAGAAGAAGGGTTATTTGTCTACTTGCAGCTATCACCAGGTAGAGGAAGGAGAGGAAGAAGACCACAAAGATCACCATCTCCACCTAACAGGACTTTATCAACCCCTCCACCTGGTAGACCTTTCATCCAATCAACAAGGGTTCTCAGGCCAATCAGAATGGCGCAACAAAACCCTTTTGTCAACTTCACTGCAGCAGCCCACTTGCCCTCAATGCACAGAATCCAGTTCCAATTGCAGCATTGAAGAACATTCCATTTTTCACTGGAGAAAATCATACCACTCCTGGTGATCATGTCAAAGACATTGCTAACGTTTGTGCAATCCATGAGATAAATGAAATGGATGTTGTTGTCAAATTGTTGGCATCTTCATTCAAAGGAAGGCATTGCAATGGTTTAGGAGCCTTGGAGCTGGTTCTATCCAAAATTGGAATCGATTATGCATAGTTCTCCATGAGCGGTTTGGAGAAAAGGAGACAATTTGTCTCTACTAGAACAATTGACAACTATCGAGAGAGCTCCCAATGAGCGGTGGTGACTTGACTTCAGATTTCAAAGGTCTTGGGATAGGATTCCAGTGGCCGTTAGGCCAACAGCTGAAGGTGCTTTTCTATATTATCTTAAGGCTTTGAATTATGATATTTCTATGTTAATTCAATCTATGGGAGGCCATGACCTTACCTGTTGCTTATAGCATTGCCATTAGGGCTGAAAACTATCTTATTCAAGCTGGTAAGCTGGCTCCTAGGCCTCCCATGCCCTTGTATCCAAACTTAGAAAATCCAAGCACTAGTCAAGCACCCACTTTGGCTCCTATTCCCACTCCTAGAAATCAAAGTTCAAATGAAACTTCTACTTCATCCTCTAGTGCTTCAAATGAACTCCAAGAGGTCATGAAACAATTGCAAAATTTGGGAAATGAGCTGGTTACACTCAAGAGGCAGCAGCCCAAAGCTTTAGACCTTCTTATCAGCCTCAAGCTCAACCTAATAGGCCACCATACCAGCCCAATAGGCCACCCAATCCAGCTACAAATCAAAGCCAAGTAAGGCCTCCCACTAATAGACCATTTCAGCCCTATAACCCCAATGTTGCATCTGCTTCTAAAGCATTAGTGCCAGTGCAAAACAACATAGCTCAAGAGTATGATTGGTGTTTCCCATGCAATGAACCTCACAACCAATCTATGTGCTTCAATGGTGCTTTGAACCAAGCCTTGATGGTGACAACTACTGGCGTAGAGGGTGAAGTGAGTCAAGAAACAAATCAGCAACAAGGGACATCTCAGCAAAACACAACTCCAAATGATACCGCACTTGTGAATTGGCAAGCTGAGGATTTTTGTGGCATGAATCAAACAATTTCTCAGAGTGTAGCAGCTAACACAAGATCAAAGAAGAGGAATATTGGTGAAGGGCAGTCATTGGCTCCAAGTGATCTACAACCTTCCATCACTCCACAAGGTGTTGGTAAGCAAAATACAGTTCCAAACATGCAAGGACAGCCCAAACCACCTTCTAAACCAACTCAAATGCCAGTTGTTGCTGCCCATGCACAAGAAAGGAATGTGCAGGCTAAAGGACAACAAAGAGATCTTTCATCCCCATTTAGCATCATTGATCAAATGAAGAAGACAAATGTGAATATATCAATGTGGGAATCTTTATCCATCCCAGGCCAAAGAGATCTTCTCTACAAGCTGCCATGAAGAATTGGTCAACTTGAACCAGCGAGTCCATATGCGAGAGAATGTCCTCACAAATGTTGCTCATCTTTGAAGGGAATCATGGAGGACAACAAGGTAAAGTTTTGAAACCCCCTCCATTCTATGTTTCATTAATCATTGGGGATAAACTAGTACACAATTGCATGATTGATTAAGGGCAAGTAGTTACATCATGCCCAAGCAAATAGCTGATCATTTGGGTCTCAATATGAAGTCATATCAAAGGGGTAGTGCAATTGGATGGGACAGCGTAGCAATGGTGGGAGTGATTAAAGGTTTGAATCTTATCTTGCATGCATGCCCCAACGTTTTACCATTTTGCAAGATGTGTCAGTGATAGATTTGCCACCACTCTTTGCCCTATGCTTATCAAGGGATTTCACAGCTAAATTGGAGGCTACTTATCTGCTGATTGGTCACACATGTTGTTCAAAACAAGATATGGTACTAAGGTCACAATCAGATCCAAACCAATTGCAAACTTTCATATTGAGCCTCATACTCCAAGCCAAATCAATGCCAACTGTTTAGCATTTGATCAAGAAGATTATCCAAGCACAGATGAAGCTGACACCAAAGTTGGAAGCATCCCAGATTTGACTCTTGATGAATGGGCAAGCAAGGTACATGCTTTTGATCCCTACCAAGAAGTAGAAGAATCTGAGCTAGGAGTCTATTGCATACATGAAGAAAACCAGCCTATTCCTAGCATCACCAAACCAGACCATAAGGATGACAATGAGGTATGGCAGTTATTTTTGATGGATCAAGGAGTAGGCAAGGTGCGGGGAGGAGTTATGCTTGTTTCACCTCAAGGCATCAAATATTATTCAGCTTTCCATTTCCAGTTTTCCTGTTCAAACAACACGGCTGAATATGAGGCCTTGATTCATGGACTTCATTGGGCCGGGAAAAAGGGCATAAAGAACTTGCAGGTGTTTGGAGATAGCGAGCTAATCGAACCAAGTCGAGGGGACAACATGCTACAAAAAATGACCTGTTGAAGAACTACAAGAATAGGGTATGGGACCTCATTGAGGATTTGAAGCTTTGACATCGTGTCCATACCCGGAAGAAAAATGAAGCCGAGATAGGCTCGCGTAGTTGGAGCAACGTTTGATGTGGTTGACAACATCGAAAGGGAAAAACACAACCACATATGCATGTGATTGTGAGGCCAGCGATTCAGATAATAACACAAGTGGCGGTGTTTGAGAATGATCAACAGATCATCATCAATTTTTACAAGAAGAGGCTGAATTCTCGGCTAGGAATCGGGACAGACTAGAGCGCGATACGGGGATCAAGTAGTGCAGGCTGCGGAAAAACAAGCTTCCCAAGGGTTTAGTAACATTGGAGTCTATCTTGACCCTAACGACCCGATTCCGTAAGGAAAAGGCTAACATACGAGTCAAGAGAGAAGATTGAGCCAATTCCGGTTGGGAAGGCAAAACACTTCAAATTGGTAAAGTGGCCATTGAGCGGAGAAATCAGATTTCATACGACTTTGCCAGAATTTCCAGATGTCTTCACTTGGAGCTATGAAGACTTGAGAGGATTGATCCAAAGTTGGCACAACATACCATAGAATTGGATCTAGATGCTAAGCCCATCAGGTAGAAGCAGAGACCAGTCAACCCTCACATTGAGCCTCTAATGAAGAAAGAGCTAAACAAGCTAATAGAGGCAAGCATTATATTCCCGATCAAGCACTCAAGCTGGGTTGCAAACTTGGTTCCGGTCAGGAAGAAGAGCGGAGAAATCAGGTTGTGTGTGGACTTTCGAGACCTCAATAGGGCATCTCTCAAAGACCATTACCCACTTCCTTCAATGGAACAAATATTGCAAGTGGTATCCGGTTGGAGAGATTCTCTCTCTAGATGGCTACTCGGGGTATAATCGAGATAATGGTGAAAGAAGATGACCGAGTTCAAGATGATGCTTTCACCACCAAATGGGGCCTATGCCTACTGAAGATGCCATTTGGGCTATCAAATGCTTGGAGCCACTTTCGAAGGGCAATGGATATGGCATTCAAGGGGTTGATCAATAAAATAGTTACGATATATCTTGATGACATCACTTGTATTCTCCAAAAATGCGCGGATCACCTCTTTCATTTGAGGCGGGTATTTGAGAGGTGTAGAAGATTTGGGGTATCATTGAATCCCAAAAATGCATATTCTTGGCTCACGAAGGAAAACTTCTAGGCCATATTGTTTTGAAAGGAGGGGTTGACGATTGACCCGAGAAAGAGTTGAAGCAATTCGAGCGTTGCCATTGCCAAGTCACAAGAAGGCTCTTGAAAGCTTCTTAGGAAGGATCAATTTTGTCCGTAGGTTTGTTCCAAACTTTGCGCACTCTCGTAAAGCCAATAACATGATGTTGAAGAAGAGCATGGCATTTAAGTGGACATCGAAGGCAAGGCAAGTTTTGAGGCAATAAAAGAGGCTATATCAAGCTCAGACTCTCGTCAATCCAGACTTCTCCAAGGACTTCATGTTATATGCCTTCGGTGGTGGAGACACAATTTTTGCAATCTTGGTACATCAAAACAAAGAGGGATTAGAACGACCGGTTGCTTTCTTCAGTCAAGGATTGGAGGAATATGAAACAAGGTACTCATTCATTGAAAATCATGTCCTTGCGGTGATCGGGAGCTTAAAGAAATTCAAGCACCTAGTCTCGAACAACAAGATCAATTGTTGGTCTCTCATGCGGAGTCGAGGACTTCCTTCTAAACAAGGATCTGAATGAGAAACGTGCGGGATGGATAACCCATGTCATGGAATATGACATCGAGATCAAGGTCACTAACTAGTACGTGGAAAGGACTATGTGAACAACTAGCTTTGAGTCGGCAAGTTGAAGCGAGGTGATGAAAAAGAGAGCTATCTTGGTACTACTGAGGATGGTCAAGAACAGAAAATGATGATGTGCCCTCTCCTTGTTGGACTCGAGAATGATACACTTCCTACGGGCGGCCTATGCCCTCCAGAAATGAGCAAAGCAAAAAGGAGATACTTCAGATTACAAGCCATTCCATATGTGCTTGTTGATGGTGTTTTGTTTAAAAAGACATCAATGGAGTTCTATTGAGGTGCATTGGGACAGGTCAAATTGAGAGGGTGTTACGAGATTTTCATGATGGAGATTCTGGAGGACATTTCACCCCATGAGTAACAGCTCTCAAGATAATGAAGGCAGGGTATTATTGGCCCACAGTGTTCAGTGATTGCTATACATGGATAAGAAAGTGCAAGAAATGTGCACTCTTCACGGGAAAAGAAAGACTAGCAGCACTTCCATTGCACCCAATTTTGGTTGACCAACCATTTATGCAATGGGGATTGGACTTCATCGGGGTCATCAATCCAAACTCAAGCCAAGGCCACAAGTGGATTCTCACGGCAACGGACTATTTCACCAAGTGGACCGAAGCAGTAGCGCTCAAAGAAGCAAATGAGTCTAACATACTAGACTTTTATGAAGGAATAGTGACCAGGTTCGGTGTGCCAGGCCACTATCATATCAGACAATGCATTGGCATTCATAGGTTCCAAGATTACAGAATGGGCTGTCAAGAATGGAATCTATTTGAGCACCTCTTCAAATTATTACCCGCAGGGTAATGGACAAGCAGAGTCCACGAACAAGAATTTGCTAAGATCATCAGAAGGACTCTGGATGAAAACCAAAGGACATGGCATACCAAGCTAAAATCAGCATTATGGGCTGACAGGATAACACCAAAGAGGTCTACTGGTAATTCTCCCTACAAGTTGGTCTATGGGAAAGAGGCAGTATTGCCTATATCATTAGAATTACCAGCATTGGAGCTCATGAAGCAGTTGGAGTTGTCGAGTTCGAAACCAATGGAGCTAGGTATGCGAGTTGATGGAATTGGAAGAAATCGGAGAACATGCGATTCGAGATGATTGAGAAAGGATCAAGCCTTAGTAAAAATATGGTTTGATAAGAAGGCAAGAGCAAAGACCTTCCAGGAAGGGGACCTAGTTCTGAAATGGGATGCAGATCGGGAAAAACCAGGAAGGCATTCCAAGTTTGATGCCATTTGGAGTGGCCCCTACATGGTCACGGGATGTAAAAGTAGTAATGCCTTCCAATTGTCTACATTGGATGGAGAAGAACTCCCGATTCGGTTAACGGAATCTATCTTAAACATTGCTACTAAAAGGAAAAGGTTTACCCTTGTAAATATTAGCCTAGATTTTAATTCCTCTAAGTGCGGATGCACATTGTCTTGTTGTAGTTAGGTTTCAATTTCCCTAAGTGCTTGGCACAGGTTTTTGCTCTCAGGTTGAATTTCTACAGTTCAGCGTGCTCTCGGAGAAGGAGTTGCGGTATCAGGCTCGGGATCAGAGATCAAGTTGGTTTTAGGTTATTGCTTATGACTCCATGCCCAATGGATTGCTAAAAGGCCACTGATCTTCTACCTAGCAGGCAGGTGATCCCGTTGAGTCACCAAATTGTTGTATATATCTCCCCCCAGGTAAATATAGACAAACGAAAGAATATGGAAATCAAAGAAACTCAAAATCATTCATTTATTTGAAAGTGCATTGCACATGGTGAAAAGTTTGACATGTATTTGCACAGGCCAGCGCCTGAACATGAAGTGTCGACATGCGAAAATTCATGCACCCAGGCGCGGTTGGAGTGCACAACACAAAGTGTCGACATGAAAAATTCACGCCCAAGGCGTAGGTTGGAGGCACAAAGCACAAAGTGTCGACATGAAAAAATTCATGCCCCAGTTGCAAGTTGGAAAAGTGTCGACATGTGAAAAATTCACAGGCGCGAGTTGGGGCAAAAGCACAAAGTGTCGACATGGAAAAATTCACGCCCAAGGCGCAGGTTGGAGGCGCAAAGCACAAAGTGTCGACATGGAAAAATTCATGCCCAAGGCGCGGTTGGGGCGCATGAAATCACAAAATGTCGACACCACATTTTAGTGCCTATGGTGCACTTAAAAGTATGTTGACATGAGGATGGATGTGACATGGGATGGATGCGCCCAGGCGCATCTTCTTGGAGGTGCAACATTGAGCGTTGACACCCGACGAAAGCAAACCCACAGCGCGAGATATTCAAATGGCCATAACTTTTCACAGGGAGCTCAGATTCACGCAAGGTTGGAATTTTTGGAAAGCTTACAGGTCCTCTATCCAACTATGACTGGATATCTTTAATTGGGTGAGAAAAAGTTCTTCAAAAATGCAAAATACAATTCGCCATTTTTGGGTTTGCTTTAGGTTCTCACCTACCACCATAATGAGATGAATTAAATGCAACCTAGAGGTGGTTGGGGTAGATTTGGAATTCCTCTCTCTTTTCTCTCTCATTCTTCCTATAAATTGTAAGGAGGGGCTTCTTTCTAAAGGTTGGACATTCTTGTTTTGCCCCTCCCTTCTTCTCTTTGGCAGGTGAATTTGTGGAGTTCAAACCTCCCATCTAAAACTGTAATGCAACTTTGCCTCTTGGCATTTTGTAGTGTATTGTATCAATCTTTGGAGAAAATAATGCATGTATGTGGATGATTCTCAACCCTCTCTGTGTTCATTTGCATCCTCTTGATCTTTCACTTTGCAAATTTGGTTATCTGTGCATGATCTTGCATTACATTTTAATGGTTTGTGTTTATTGGCAAGACAGGTGTTCTTCATTCCTCGGTGCATCACCTTTGTTAGTTTAGGTTTATTTTATGCATCTTCTTACCATATCTCCTTGGCAAGTTAGATTAGGTTTTTGAGTAAACCCTAAAATTTCCAATTTTTCCCGTAGCTCCACCCTTCCGCTTCAAGTTTCTAATGTAGGTCCTAAGCGGAACCCCGGTCCTTTTATGCCTTTAACTCCTTTTCCTCAAAGGGAAAATTTCTCACTTTTTCTCCGAAAGCCCACACCTCTGTTGTTGACAAGAGAAAGCTTTGACCTTTTCTTTTCGGGCCATGGGACATTTTTGATATTTTAACCCTCTTGAGGCAAGGAGGAAAAAATTTTAAGTTGCCCTTGATGGTCTGCTTCCTCACCCCTTATGAATTTTCAAACTCTGTCACGTGTCATAATGGCACACCTTGAAATGGTCCCCAAAATTTGATACCCTGAATGAGCATGAGCTCGCCACGTGTCCTGCCCCAGCAAAATTTGTTTGAAGGCTTGAATCTCAGGAAGGCGCTATGTGTCAAGATTTGAGGTAGTCTCCTTGCTTGTTGAAAAGTCTAAGAAAAATGCAAAGTGAGCGGAGTCCTCCACGTGTCCTCCCGTGCTACTTCAAAATGGTGCCCAAGTTGAACACCTCAATGAGCACAATTTGTCCGAGTCCAGTGAAAGCAACGAAACCTCCACGTGTCTTCCCGGTGTTGCTCTAAGGAAAAACCAAAAAGTAAATCTTCAAATGAGCATCATTCCTCCACGTGTCCCGGACTTCCCAAAAAAATTTTGAAAAGAGACTAAGTATGGGAAACCCAGTGGAAGCCTCCACGTGTCTCTATCCCGCCAAGCCTCCATGTGTCCTCCCGGCTGCTCCAGAGCAAAACAAAAAGGTAGATCTTCAAATGAGCATCGTTCCTCCACGTGGACACATTTTTAAGTTGAGGATTTTCATAGAATTTTTGAAGTATTCAGCCAAGCCGCATCCAACCAAAGGATGTCACGCTCCTCGTTGATGCAAGGATGTAAATTTGACTAGAGAAATGCCCGTCAAACCGTAAAATACATAAAAACGACCATTTGAGCCTGAAAATGAAATTTCTTCAAGGACAGAGAGTTTAGAAATGTTACAAGGCTCAAATACGTTCCTCAGGGACACATCAATTCATTTTCCTTCAAGTATCTAGGGAAAAAATGACAAGGATGACAAATCCTGACTGTGGAAAATGGAAAATGTGAGTTTTAAAGGAACAGAATGGGAGACTCAAAATACAGACCTTTTCCAAAGGAACAAAGAAACGAGGAGACAAATATGGACCCATACATGATCTTCGACCCAGGAGTAGATTAAAAATGGCAACAAAGACTCCACTCAAGCACGACTCAGTGGAAGTAGAAAATGAGAGAGGCCGTAGATCAATAAAATTTCAAAGGCACAAATGGGGTGAGACTATTTTGAGCACCAACAATACAAACAACTCATTTTCACACTTAACTCCCCTATTAAATATCCCTTTACAATTACATTTACTCTCACCATACAATGTTACAAACAAGTGGAATTTAAATGAGGAAAATGAAGGAAAACACTATTAAAACTCCCTTATGATCACAAGACACTGATCTACATTCTCATGCTTGCAAATTGATGCTCCTACATCAATTCTCCATTCAAAGGGTTTAACGATTGTTTATTGGTTGTATGTTGTTGAGATTTATCACTACTACATCAAGCAGTAATAGCTAAAATCCTTCTATTCTTTTGCTTATGTTCCTCTACTCTCTCTATCTCTACTCTTCAACTTTGTATACATAAAGAATCTTATAAAACGAAGAAAGGTGTTTGTTCCTTTGACAAATCAATTAATAGAATTATGTGTCTATGAGTTTTTAGTATTGTCAATTTTATCATTGTTGTGTTGTTCTAATTAAATGTGCACCTACTCGATATTATATGTGAACTCTCCAAGCCTACTCACAACAAAGAACCCTCTCTCTCCTTATTTCACCAACTCCCATATATCTCTCACTTCTAAAAATCCCTCCTCAGTACTCTATACAATCACTTTGCCACTAGTTTAGTGGAGAATTTTGTGTGACCGCCTAATGGCCACCCAAAGCCATTAGTAAGTTTACATTCAATAATGGGAACCTCCTAGACACAAGTAGGGGCTTAAATTTAGAGCATTAGTGAAAAATCAATAATTTGTGATACAACAAATTAATTTACCAACAAATTTCAATGAGCTAAAAAAATATATAAAGCTCCATATTATAAATTTGAATATTACATTTTGAATTGCCTTCGGTGAAGAATTTATAGTATCATTATAAAGGTTTACAAGCACCTATTTCTAACAAAGGTGTGTCAATAACAACTTTAGAAATAACAATCTCCTTTATATTTTCTAAATCGAACATTCATTCTTAAATCCTACAACTTATATTTACTCTATCTATCATACTATGTTATCTCTTATTTCTATGGTGATATTTAACTTAAAATAACAAAAGAATAAACCAAACTCAAGTTAGTACCCCTAAATGTAGGCACCCTAGAAACTACCTATGTTTCTTGGGTCTTAATCTAGAATCTGGTAGGGGTAATGCCCCCTACTTTTGTCTCCGGGATCTAGGGGTGATGACATTTTATGGGCCCCTAGCAAGAGTTGAAGGAATATCCCCAAGAAAAAAATTAAGGAGTCAAACCCCTATTTGTAGAAAGACAAATTCCACTATATTCTATATTTAGAAAGGAAAATCCAAATGGTGTTGTTCTACTCTATTTTTAGGAGGAACAATAATAAATGTAATTTTAGAATTAGGTGCATTTATCTATATGGAGAGTCAAAGTATCTCATAATGAGATCAAATGTAATATTTTTATCTTGAGTTAATAAAACCTCATATACTACACCGTGGGTGTTTCCCTATGTGCTTAAATGAGGTTTTACCATGTAAATTTGGTGTTTTGTTTTTTGCATGTTTGGTATCTTGCTGATTTAAATTATCTCTATCATTAGAACTTGTAATTTTATATATAAATTTTTGTTTATTTAGTATTGTGAAGTGACTTGTTTCCTAAAAAGTGGTATCAAAGAGAAACTTTCTAGACTTGCAACAATTATCCCATATTTTTGATGATATTACATAAAATGGATAAAGTTTCAAATGAAAAGTTTGGGGTGGAGAAGTTTAATAGAAAGAAATTTTTTTACTTGTGGAAGCTCAAATCACAAGATGTACTTTGAAATCGTGCAATAGGGCCTATAAAAATATATAATTAATGGAAATGAAAACAAACATGTACGGATGGATGAAGATGACTCGAATGTCTAGATACAAAATCTTTTATAACAATATGTTTGTATTTAGAAGATGAGGTTCTCTGTGATATAGCTAGATAAAATACAACCTCAAAGCTTATGAACTAGATTAGAAAGTTTTTACATAATGAAATATTTAACAAATTATATTTATTTGAAGAGGTAGCTATAAATATTGCATATAAAAGAAGGTAAAAAATTGTTGGCTATTAAAATGTTTTCAACAATTTATCATGTTAGTTGACTACTATTGGTGTGAAAGTGGAGGTAGAAGACAAGGAAATCATGTTTTTATGTATTTTACAAGTCTCTTGGGATCATATAGTAACTTACATCCATTTGAGTGCAAATGATGCCCTTGACGTGTGATTCTATTGTGGGAGCATTCTTGGCTTAAGAGATGAGAAGAAAATATAGTGTATATATCTCTACATGTGAAGGCATGTTTTCTAGAGGAAGATCTAAAGAAAGAGGTCAAAGCTCCATAAGAACATATAGATATAAGTCAGATGGAAGTAAGAGTAAGGTAAGGTGATGTCAACAAGCGGTGAAGTAGGGAATTTGAAGAAGGATTGCTAGAAGAGAAAAGAATCCGATAATAAAGAAGATGACACCAACGAAGTAAAGAAAGTAGAAACAAGTGAAGATATGAAAAATGATGTTTTATCTATTTATAATGTGTCATATTATCATCATGAATGGTCATTGGATTCTAGTGCTACACATCACATGTGTTTGAATAGAAGTTGGTTTTCTTCTTACCAAACTCTTGACGTTAATTATATTCTTTTGGGAAATAATGTTTCTTGTAAGAATGAATGGATTTGTAGAATCAATATAAAAATGTTTGATGGTATAGTGAGGACTCTAATAGAAGTAATACATGTACAAGAACTACACAAAATATTATTTCATTTAGTGAATTAGATTCTAGTTGTTATAAGTTCATAGGTCAAGAAAGATCTCTAAAGGTGTCTAAGGGTTCCTTAGTTGTAATAAAGGATCTAAAGGTTGGGAACATTTACATATTGCAATGTATCTACAGTATCACCAAGCTATTGTGGTGTCTCAAATAGTTGAAGATTCTACTCGTTTATGGAATCTACCCGTGGGGGAAATGAGTGAGAAAGGGTTATTGGTATCAAAAATCATGAGATACTCCCTGATTTAAACTTTATATGATTGAGTTTCTAAAAGCACTAACTTTGTAGGAAACAATGTAGACAAAAGTTTAAAGTCGGAAGTCAAGGAAGTAAATGCATTCTTGATTACATTCATTCTTGTCTTTAGGGTCCAACAACTTTAATTTCATATGGAGGAATCATTTATTTTATTAAATTTATAGATGATTACTCCAAGAAAGTATGGGTGTACTTTCTTAAGATAAAATATTATGTTTTCAATACATTTAAGAAATTTAGAGTTTTGGTTGAAAGCCCACTGGAAGGTTTATCAAATGTTTAAGAACAAAAATGGAGGTGAGTTTAAATCTTTAGAATTTTAGAAATTTTGTAAGGAAACTATGATTGAAAGGATTTAAACCAACGACTATACTCCATAGAAAAATGGAGTTTTTGAATTCATGAATACAAATTTTTAAGAGAGAGCAAGGAGTATGCTCATCAATGAAAATTTAGATATAGGTTAATAGGCGTAAGTAGTTTGTACAACTTGTTATCTAATCAATCCCTCACCATAGTTGTAATAAACTGCAAGATTCTTGAAGATGTATGGAATTGTATCCATGTGACTATTCATATTTAATTTTTTTGTTCTAATTCTTATGATCTTACTAATAAGTATCGTCATTCAAAGTTTTACACAAGATCTAAGAATTACATCTCAATTGGGTATGGTGAAGTAGATGGTGTTAAGGGATATAAAGTGTTAGATATTACCAAGCTTAAAATATTCATTAACAAAGATGTAGAATTTGATGAATCTCCTTTGCTAAAATTATGTGCTGAAATGAAAGAAGAAAAAGATCCTCAACATCAACATGTAAACGCTGAAATTTAACCATCTTCATAAACTATAAAGGTCAACAAACAACAATTTTATGATGTTTAAGATGTTGATATTCACAAAAACGTGAGGAAACACTTAAGAAGTCAGTATGGAGGTCACACCAACATGAGGAAACACCTCCACATCTAGTAAGGAGATCTATATGAGTTAGGCATCTTCCTAGTATGTACAATACCAATATTTCCATTTCTGTTATTTGTAATAATTGGGATCTTAGTTGTTATTATGACGTATTGTAATATATGGATAGTGCAAAATGGAAAAGTGAAATGTATGAGGAGATGTATTCCTTTGAAAGGAATAAGTCATGGGACATCTTAGAACTTCCGTAAGGTAGAGAACTTGTTGGTTACAAATGGGTTTACAAACAAAAGATAGGTATTGATGAAAAAATTTAAAGGTTCAGGCTAGATGTGTAGAAAAGGATTTACACAAAAAGAAGTTATTGATTTTCATGAAATATTTTCACCAGTTTTAAAACTTCTTTTAATTCGAGTAGTCTTAGTTCAAGTTACTTTAATTGATTTGAAGTTGGATAAATTAGAAGTCAAACAAAATTGTTGCATGGAGATTTAAAAGAAGGTATATATATATATATATATACACACACACACACACATATACATACATACATACATACATACATACATACATACATACATACATACATACATACATACATACATACATATATATATATATATATATATATATATGGAACAACCTAAAGGATTTTTACAAACTACTATTTTTTTTAAGATTGGGAAATCATTGTATGGATTGAATCACTCACCTAGAAAATGGTACAAGAAGTTTGATAATTTCATGATGAGAAATTTTCTCGAGTGAGTATGATGTTTTTGTTTATTTCATGTGTTTGGTCAATGGAATATTTGATATATTGGTATGTTATGTTGGTGATTAATACGATTGTCATAAGAAATGCCATTGTATAAATCAACATTTTAAAGGATCATCTAGCTAGGACATTTGATATAATAGATCTAGGAGGTGTATAACAAATATTAGGCATGGAGATACATTGAGACATGAAAATCGTCAACTTTGGTTATCACAGCATAGGTATTTGGAAATGATACTAACCAGATTTGGTATGAAAGATGTGAAACCAGTTAGAATCCATTTTACTTCCCATTTCAAACTTTCTTCAAGTTTATGTTCTAGAGAAGAAGAAGAAAGGAGTATATGTCTAGTGTATCAGATACTAGTGTAGTAGGAAGTGTAATGTATGTTATGCTATGTAAAACCCATGACATTTTACATATAGAACTGGGTTTTTAGTATATATATGATACATGTTGGTAGAGAACATTGGACAATAGTGAAGTGGGTGTTTTTCTACTTGTGAGGAACAAGTGATTATCGCATCACGTCTGAATAATATTCGTGATTCTATTTTTGGATTTATTGATTCAAATTTTTCTTGTGATTTCTAAAAAAAAGACCGACTTTTGATTAGGTTTTTACACTTGTAGGTAGAAATATCGATTGATGTCAAAGGTTTAGAAAACAATTGTTGTGTCAAAAACACATGCAAAATCTATAGATATGTATCATGCTTATTAGTAGGCAATTTTTTCGTAAGGGTATATTGGATAAATTTGGAAGAGATCTATACAAAATAAAGGTATTATGTGACTATCAAAGTTTTATTTATTTGGTGAAGAATCCAACTTATCACATTAAGGCAAAGGATATTTCAGTTATATATCATTTTGTTAGAAATTTTATTGTGAACGTAAAGTAGCACTTGAAATGGTCCACTTCACAGAGAACTATGTCCCAAAACAAGCATTATTAGAAAATATTAAATGGTTTTTTTATTCTCTTGGTTTGAAAAAGACGATGAGTTTGTCGTGCAAGATATCAAGAGGAATTGTTGTCAAAGTGGATATTTTTAGATATGTGACAACAAAGTTAAATTTTGGATAACTTTATGGTGCGGTTTGTAACTCACTTCCCAAAGGTGGGTGTGGGAGGAAATAGTCCACCAATAATGTTGCAGTGGGGGAAGGAGTGGGTAGGGGTTCCTTTAGTGCAATGACATGAAATGGAGCCTACCATGGTTGGGGTTTGTGCATGGATCCCTTAAGAAAAAAATTAAGGATTCAAACCCATGTTTCTAGAAAGGAAAATTCCATCGAATTCTATTTTTAGGAAGGAAAATCCTATTCGCATTTTTCCACTCTATTGTTAGGAGGAACAATCCTAGATTTACTTTTCTAACTAGGTGTATTTATATTTATGGAGATTCAAAGTAGCTCATAACAATTTCACATGTAATATTTTCATATTGAGTTAATAAAGTTTCATTTATGGCACCGTGGATGTTTACCTAAGTGCTCAAATGGGGATTTACCATGTAATTTTGGTATTTTGACTCTTGCATGTTTGGTATCTTATTCCTTTAAATTATCTCTCATTAATAGAACTAGTAGTTTGATATTCATCTTTCTATTTATTTACTATTGTCATTAAACCCTAAAAATCACTCTATACAAAGTCAAAATTCAAATATAAACCCAACTTGTTTATGAAAACACATGTAGCGACTTCATACGCATTATGTTGCAAATTTCTTTGCGGGAAACTCAAATAGATGCACACATCACATCCACATATAAAATATTTTTAACGGAAGTAAATCCTTAGGAAATTTGATTATTGATTCTTGGAGGTAGACGTTATGTTAATAACCTTTTCAAGACCCCATTAACTTAGCCATTATGCACCCATAGGTTGGATGTTAATGTAATTTCTTCTTCTTTATCCAAAAGAATATTTTGTCTCAAGTTGAGTCTCGTTGAGGTTTCTTTGAGGGAAAATTTGCGCTATGTTCGATGAATGCTTACTACAATTAGAGCATCCAATGCTCTAAGAATTTTCTTGTTACGTATTATTGTCATTTTGTTAAATGTTACATATAGATACTTAAAGCCTTTAAATATATAATGTTTTGCTACTAATATGTTTGAGTTTGTTCTTTGACATGATAATATTCAGTCCTCTATTTCCAGCTTATGTGTTCCTAATGTTGGATAACAAGCGTCTAAATTGCAATTAGTTTGCACTAGTAGCTCCCATTCTGATAGTTTCACTTCCACCAAGGACTCTACCTCCCCACTAGATACCCTCCACTAATAATGCACTGGTCAACCCCGTCAATGCATTGACCGGGATTGAACGGGTGCATTATGAGCCTATACCTCGACATTAATGTCACCTATATCTGTTGTGAAAAGAGATTGTGTTTCTACATTTATTCTACCTATATGACATGCATTCTATGTGTTTTGGATGTGATCCCATTGTGTAACAATGTGCTCTTTTATCACATCAGTGCCCATTTGTATATGTCGAGATTGTTTGTAAAGCATATGTTCTGACCAAAGAAAAATATTCTTATGAAGGAGATTCGGCTACTTGTATGTTTGAGTACTATGCGAACACATGCATGATTTTAGGTACTTCACGTTGTTTCTACGGCCCTGGAAAGGCTTAAACAACATGCACAAATGTCTGGCCATGCTGCCCAGGAAGAAATGACAAACAATTTTGGACAGCCATCAAAAATCCGTATTTTAAATAAAATCTACGCCGTCTCATAAGAACAGTGCATTCGCAGGTGGGCTGGTGAAGAGTCCCCAATCGTAACCCACACGTCCGAGGTGAAATCCCGACAGTGTTCGCATGTAAGTTTTGGCAGTGGATGGGCAGCGGTTGAATTTGTTTATGCGTGCTGTTTACGCTCAACCTATGGGCCCCCACTTTCCTTGATCGTTGAAGGACCACGATCTGGGGACTCAATGAGGGAAATTTTTCTATCATATCAGTGAATTGTACATAGGTTTTCCTGAAGGACGGTATTTGATTGCCCTTAGCGTAATTTACATTGACACGTTTTCATAATTTTTAACCTATTGAGAGGATCAAGAAGGTATGACTTCTTATGGATAAAGTGAGTTTTTGCAACATTTGGCATGTCTCCTGTGCAACAATGTCGTGGATGAAAATAGTTTCTGTCAAGAAATTACTATAAGATAGCCTGGCTGGGCTCGTAATGTTGGCCGCGTTAAATATTCTCGTCAACCTATGATGGTAGTTCTTTGATATGTTTTTAACCGTTGATGCGTAGTTTTGAATGTAATTAAGAACTGTATTGTATGAGATGACTAGTTTATAGGTATGTTTGCACTCACTACTACAAGA